>JAVXUO010000217.1:0-162831 GCA_033065855.1 Escallonia rubra | reverse complement strand
AAATGACATGGACACAATGTCAATTATAAAGGACAAATAGACTATTTTGCCCCTAAAAAAATTAACAGACGTGTGGTCAAATGCCATTTTGACCGTTATTTGGTGTTGGAAACCAAGATTTTCAAAATTTCGGTGTTAGATGCCAATTTTAAAACACTGGGGTGCTGGGTGCAACTGACCCCTAAGTATAGGGTGTAGCGTAAAATTAACCTTGAAAAAGAGTACATACATGATTACTCGGGCCTCGAAGCAGGGTAGTGCTCATTACCAGATCCATTACCCAAAAAAAATTTTTTTGGATGTAATTCAAAATAAACGTGATTTTCTTTAGCAAATTGTTCAACAAATAATAAAGGCTTAAATAAAGATGGGACATGCAACACAATGGACATGGAAAGAGAAGAAGTGGAGTGCGGTTAGTAGATTTGCAGATATGAAAAATGTGAAGGCTCTTATAATTTTCAACATAAATGAAATCATTACCTGATATGGTTTGGCATTGGTAAGAGGTTCCATGGCTGGAGAGGCACGGTGATAGGCCCCAGTAATAGGTATCGTTGGAAGTCATTGAGAGTTGGATCGCAATCATCAGAGTGGGTAAAATGATCTGAAGGACCATCAAAATGATATGAGATGTGACATTGCGAAATTCACAGTCGCGTGGACGATTGCCAAATTTTTCACCATTACGACCGCCACATTTTTCACCACCTGAACCATGGTTTTACTAAAATTTACCACCACCATTGTTGCCACCTTGGTGAGGGTTGAAAGAGTGGCCATTAGAGTTATGTGGGGAATTGTAATGACAGTGAGAGAGATGGGCAGAAGATGGAGTATCATGAGTGCGAGAGATAGGGGAGGATGGCAGTGGTGAGGGTAAGTTTGATGAGATTATCTTAATGAAGAAATTCATGGCTTAGGAGAAGCGAATGAAGTTCAGAAAAAGTCTTTTATTCAGAGCGAGCATTCAAGGTTGTAACAAGATCCTTGAATTCGGGTTTGAAACCCCAAAAAACATAAATGTTGAAATCTTCAAGGGATAATGGTCATCCGGTAGTTGAAAGTTCATCAGATTTGATTTTTGTCCATTGATGGCAGACATAGACATTGTCATCTTTATGAGCGAGTTCATTAAGAGTCTGATGGAAATCAAGGATCCACGTGTTAAAAGGCGAGGCAAGAGCATTTTCTAACACAATCCAAACGTCATGACTGGTGTTGTAAACCACGATAGTGAAAGGATTTCTTCCGAAAAAGAAGAGATGAGCATGTTGTAGAAGAGTGAATGCCATACTTGAAAATCCGGGTTGGGAATGGATACAGTTTGTCCAGTAGAGATAGTTTTTGGCTGAGTTTAAGGGATAGATATTCAGAGAGAGATAGAGAGGAAGGTGACGAGAGAACAGTGATGAAGTTTGGAAAGATATAGATGGAAGACGCCATTTGCAGAGAGGATGCGTCGTTAAACAAAGGCTTCTTCTAAAACCAACTTGGAGCAAAAGATAATGGAATGGGAAGAAAACTCTCACACCACTTTTGTTATGTGAGTTATGGTTTTATATACCAGGAGATTTATACTTGTGATAAACATACAATCTTATTCAGAATTTAAAATTTTGAAATCCCTGACTTGATTTACACATTGGGCAATAGAATTAGAATGACTTGACCCTTGGCGCTCTTTGGTGATCATCTAGGACGACGACTATATGGCGATGAATTTGTTCTCATTGCTGGGAAAAGCTTGGAGCCAATGCTGCCAAAAGCAAGCAGTGTGCCTCTTTAAGTTTCACTTTTAGGCTTAGGGGTAAATCGTGGAGCTAAGGAATGCATAACAATGACCACTGTATCGGTTTTTTGTGGCAAATCCAATCCTTTTACCCTCTAGAGAGGCTATTTGTTGAACCACATTTCGTGTTATGTGATAATGACATACCCTCTGGAGTTGGCATCACATTATTGGCTCGAAGAGTATTATTCATCATTGTATATGGTGGAGACAAATGGTCGCTCAAGCTCACATACTTACAAATATGATGGTGAAATCTTGAAGAGAGCATAGAAGTGAGCTAAACTTTTATCTCTTTACCTGTTACATTGCACCGTTTACACCATGCACATTTTATAATTCTTCTAAATAACTCCTAGATATGCAATTAAGTTGCCACATACCCGTTACTTCCATAACATATTAGCCCACCACTCAACTTCATAAATACAGTAGAAACGCATTTGAAATACATGCACCACTAACACATGATTAATACACCACTAACACATGACTAATGACCACTAACATGTCACAGACGCACCACTCTAATGGCAAATAAAATAAATCAAGTTTATTTTTCTCAACATCCCTCTTTAAACTTGTTTTGTGACTCCAAATAATCTTCATCATTGAGGGGCTTTATAATGGTGCCAAATTGTTGTCATAGTTCCAATTTCTTTGATCGCAAGTACATTCATATTCATCTCCTTTGAAGTGTAAAGAAAGTGGATCCTCTTGATGTTAAACTTATCAACTTTCTTCAATATTTGTGTGGGTAATGAATCTTGAACATTATCTTTAGACATTTCTTGCAACTTATGAGGAGCAAAGAACATCTTGCTATTCACCTAGTTTGTATCACTCAATAAATGCTCCACACCAAGTTAAGAAAGATGTTTTTGACTTTCACACGACTCTCTAAGCTGATTTTCAGTTAAATAAGTTTTTAAAATATCCTCCTTTATGGCGTATCCTGTGGCATCATCACATCATTTTTAGCCATGAAAAAAATAATCATCACTTTTGTCTTCATTTTTTGCAAGTCCATATAGTGGAAACGACCCAAACACTTCATCTTTTCTTTAAAAAAATAGAAAATTGTATATGATTTGTTCACGTCTTGACCTCCGTGAACTTCTACCATCTAAAAATATTGAGGAGATTCGTGTCCTCGCTCTGCTCTCTGTCTTCAGCAATTTCATCAATTGCTTCATTAAAAATCTCCTATATATTTCTAGAGTTCTCTTCTTAGTTTGTTCTCTTCGTCCTCAGTGGCTTCAAAAGCCTTGAACACTTCTTCATCCTCCTATATTGCTTTGGCTCTGGAAGGGTGAAACTTGTTTTCATCCTCCATTGAAGTTCCCTCCTCCTTAGGATGTTCATCATCTTTATTTACGAACTTGTCTTCTTCCCAGCTTTGCATCCAATACTCCTCGCATAAAAAATCACGTCTAGGAGTTGGAAGCAATGATCTTGACCGTTTGCCAAACATCACTCGGAGATCTTGAATCTCCAATGCGCATCCAAATCTCTATATGGATGGCCTTCTGCAATACTCAAAGTTCTTTATCTTCTTTCTTTTATCGTACTCTCTTCGACAAGCTAATGTGTCGTTCTTAGACCTGGCAAAATCTTACCCAGACCCACGAGTCTATCCGTATTCGCTCAAAAAATCCGGGTACGTGTAGATATATATGAGACGCTCAATATTAGACCCGTATCCAAACCGACCCGTAATTTTCGATTCGATCCGGTTTGTGTATGGGTTACCCGGGTATACCGTTAAATCTCACCTATATGAACTTGTATCTTGACATTATTTTCATTTTAGCCCAGCCCTTTCTGTTTTAGGGTTTGGTGTGGGCACTCTGTCGCCTTTCCCTCTCTTTTTTCCTTTCCCCATGTTCCACTCTCTCACTCGTAGTTGATAGTTTCACTCACCACAGACATGTCTCTCTCTCACTCATAGATCCACACCACCACAAATAATCCATTCCACTCCACCTTAGATTCACTCGATCTTTGACTGATCTGGCAGATCATTCTTCGCCTCTCTCTCTCTCTCTCACTCATAGATCCACCACCACAGTGTTCTTTCATCGGTCTCTCTCTCACTCAATTATAGATCAATCCCCAATGGACATGTCAACTACCATCGTTTTTGCCGAAGACAACTACCACGTATCCGTGGCAACCACCACAGATTTGCCGAACTACTCCACAGATCTGCCGCCAATCTTCCAGTCCACTGCCGATAGAGAACATGTGATGTTGTATCTGTGTGGGATTCATTTGTTGTATTTTGGATCGTTGGTAGTGGTGGGGAATAGGATTGTATTTTTGTTGAAATTTATTTGTTTTATTTTAGATAGTGGGTGGGGATTGGGTTATTATGGTATTTATTTTTTAGTTCCGTGATTATTGTATTTGCTAGTAGTAACTGAATTAATAAAAAAAATTAACATTTTACTTAATACTATAATCTTAGTTTGTAATTTCTAATTTTTGTGCAGTTGAAAATGATTATAACTACTATTAAAAGTAAAAAATATACCAGCTGAAAAAAGCAAAAGAAACAAAAAGTAAAAGAAAATATGCCTAACTAGAGAGAAATTTTGTTTATTAAAGAAATCTGAAATTCAATCATTTACCAGCAGGTAATATGCGACCCGCAAGGGTAGGGTAAGGGCATTGAAAAGTACTACCTAGGAAAAACCGGATAAATATTACCCGACCAGGTTTTACCCATGCCCGACCTGGTACTACCCGTACCCAACATTTACCCATTTGCCAAGTGGTTCTTCACTGACCACATCCCACAACTCATACTATTTGAGATATAACGAAAGAACGCTCCTCATTCACACATGATTTGAAAACATCAATTTCTCACACCAAATATTAATTTTGAATACTTTTTAAAATATAGGGACTCTAACAAACTAAAGCTGTAACGTCCAGAAGGGTGGTTGTGGCTTCGATACCACTCAAGTTTCATTCAAATCATCATCACTTCTCTTCATTTGGTTGATAATGGCCAGAACTCTTGAGAAGTAGATTGGGAACTAATTCGGATTCTTTCATGCGTAAGGCTTCGAACTCACATCCTAAGGTTCGAAGACCAACTTTCTTTTCTCCACTCCACCATGAGAAGTTTGGAGAATCTCTCAAGTTTTTTTGGAAGTAGTTGCATAAGCAATCTTTTGCAACATCACATTATCCAACATTTGATGGATGCCTGCAAGAGTTTTTTGGTCTTTCTTTCTAGATGCTTGTAAGCCTTCTTTTGAAGAGCACTAAATGTCGTTTAATTTTGAGGCTCCACAAAACTCTTCTTTACCACCTCCCGCACATTTTGCTATCCAAAAATCCATTTCATATGAATCCAAAAATGGAAAATAAACTAAATCAAATTTTTTTTCAACAATATATCCTTCCACATCTGTATCCCGCATAAAACTTTTGTAGTGCTAGCTTATTCTCTTTGGACCTGAATTATTTTGCCAGCAGTTTTTTAAGCATGCAGTATCTTTATATGTAATCAGTTGGCTGATTGGTATTCCATCAGGCAACTTGATTGAAATTCGAATACTGTTAAAGAATATACTAGATTTTGCACCAAGCAATAAAGAAGAAAATTGAAAACAATAACAGAAAATAACAGCACACAAGACACAAGATTGACGTGGTTCGGTGGAAGCCTACTCCATGGTAGTAGCAGCGACTTTACTATATTTTTCAATGGAGATTACAGATCTCTGTCTCTCTCAACAAACCCTCTGAATGGTTCTTCTCTCTTGACCTTAAAACACAATACAAGACGACTTATATATAATTAGAGATAAGTCGTAACCTTCTCTCAATAACTAATGTGGGACAAGACGACTTATATACTTAGGGTTAAGTCGTAACCTTCTCTGAATAACCGGTGTGGGACACCCACACATTAACAAATTTTTGGGTTTTTATCCAAGACAAATTATCACAAATCTCCACCTTGGCTTGGATAAAACAAGCCACAAATAACCTGAAAATACCATATGCTGCTACCACACCTGTCCCCTAGGGCAACACCTCAAATACTACCGATATCGATTAAATCTAAGCAATGCTTAAACTTGATCTCTGGAATATGCTTTGTCATCATGTTCGCTGAATTTTCAGCTGTGGAAATCTTCTCTACCATAACATTACGTTGAGAAACCACATTCCAAAATAATTGAAACCTGACATCAATGTGCTTGGTCCACTCATGGAACATCTGATGTATGTCACTTTGGCTATCACAATAAAAAGTGATAGACTCCTGCTTCAACCCCAGATGACTAACCAATCCCTTCAACCAAATGGCTTCCTTCATTGCTTCGGTCGCTGCTATGTACTCAGCTTCTGTAGTTTACATGACAACAATAGACTGTAAAGTAGCCTTCTAATTGATTACACAGCTAAAAAAAGTAATGACATAACCTGTTAAAAATCTCCTCCTATCCAAATCTCCAGCGTAGTTTGAATCCTCATATCCAACAACCCTACCATTCGCATCACTTCCCCGTCAGTAGACCAAACTAGTATCTGCAGTAGCTTTTAAGTGTCGAAATATCCACTTCACTCCCTGCCAGTGAGCTTTTCGAGGATTACCCATGTACCTACTAACCACACTGACTCCATGAGAAATGTTGGGTCTCGTACAAACCATAACATACGAGAGACTGCCTACTGCACTAGCATACGAAACACACGTCATGCGTTCCACCTTCACTTAGGTCTATGGGGAATCAGCTGCTGAAAGCTTGAAGTGTGCGACCAAAAGAGTAGTCACAGGTTTGGAGTTTTTCATACCAAAGCACTGCAATACTCGCTCAATGTACTTTTTCTGGGACAAGTACAAAATTTCTACAAATCGATCTCTCTGAATCTCTATCCCTAATATCCTCTTTGTTGTACTCAAGTCTTTCATCTCAAATTCCCTTTTCAACTGCTCTTTCAAATCGTTAATATCTGACATCGTTTTTACAGCAATCAACATGTCATCAACATACAACAGTAAGTATATATATGAGAACCATCTGCAAGCCTTTGGTGATACACACAATTTTCATAGGCACTCCTGGTGTAACCTCTCTCTGCCATGAACGTGTCAAACTGTTTATACCACTACCTTGGAGATTGCTTTAATCTATACAACGATTTCCTCAACAAGCAAACATGATCTTCCTTATCATGGATGATGAACCCCCTTGACTGACCCATGATTATATGCTCTTCCAACTTACCATGTAAAAATGTTGTCTTCACATCCAGCTGTTCTAATTCCAAGTCATACAGAGCAACCATAGCAAACAACACTCTTATCGAAGTATGTTTTACTGTAAGAAAAAATATCTTATTGTAATCAATGCATTCTTTCTGAGTAAAACCCTTAGCTACCAAGCGTGCTTTATACCTTGCATCTTCCGTGCCTGAAATTCCCTCATTTTTCTTGTGGACCCATTTGCAACTAACAATCTTCTGACTTACATGTGGTTTCACCAATTCTCACGTTTGATTCTTGTAAAGATATTCCATCTTCCCACTCAAACCAGCTATTCACTGCGTTGAAGACTCATCAAAGGTCACATCTCTGTTAATTAGGAACCAGCTGGATGACTGAGAATC
This sequence comes from Escallonia rubra, assembly GCA_033065855.1. Taxonomy (NCBI): domain Eukaryota; kingdom Viridiplantae; phylum Streptophyta; class Magnoliopsida; order Escalloniales; family Escalloniaceae; genus Escallonia; species Escallonia rubra. Next base: position 155,402 of record JAVXUO010000217.1, on the reverse strand, counting down.
AGGACACCATAACTGAAACCCTTTTACCCCACTTGCATAGCCTAAGAAAATGCACTTCTTCGCTCTCGGATCAAGTTTACCAGACCAAACTTCTTCGGGAGTGTTGCAATCAATTACACCCTGCACTGCTTTCCGAAGACACAATGCTCACAAAAATTCAGCTTTCCTACTTTCTTGCTTCCCAGCAAATCTTGTTTGCTCAGCACATCTATACCCCTCTCACTCATATGCTCAAGACGCACATGCCAAAGCTTGGTAATGTCAGAATCTATATCAGAAGATGAAGTTGCTGATGCTGCTCCTGTAACTCTGCTGCCTTGCAATAAATAGAGACTATTTTGTTTCAACCATTTCATCACAATAAGAGCACACTTTATTATCCTCTTAACTCCACTGCAGCCAGACAATTACAACTATTGAAGTCAAGCGTACCCAAAGAAATCAAATTTTTCCTCAACTCTAAAACGTGCCTGACATCGGTCAAAGTTCTCACAATACCATCATGCATCTTAATCTGAATGGAACCTATCCCAACCACTTGACAGGCGACATCATTTCCCATAAGAACTTTACCACCATCAAATGAGCGATAAGTGACAAAGCAATCCATATTTGGACACATATGATAGGAGCAACCCGTATCAAAAATCCACCCTCCATTCGAGGAACTGATAGTAATTGAAAGAATATTTGCACCATTAGAATTATTTTATACTACTCCAGCAACATCAGCCGTCTTAGAATTATCTTTTTTCTTCCCTTTACACTCAGGACAATCCTTTCTATAATTCTCTTCCTTGTTACAATGGTAACACTTCAATTTTCTGGCCTTTGACTGAGACCTCACTCTTCAGCATGGTCAGTGCTTCAGCCTCAAGCCATTGGACCATCAACCTGTTCTTCTCCCATGTTTTCTAAAACCTTCTTCCTTAATTTTTGAGAATTTATCACAATCTCAGCCTCCTCTACAGAGATATTTTCCTTCCCATACAATAAGATAGTAACAAGATGTTCATATGATGGAGGTAAAGAACACAACAATTGTAAAGCTTGATCCTCATCTTCTATCTTGATGTCAATATTTTGCAGATCTAATATCACCTTATTATATTCATCAAAATGATCATTAATCGATGTACCTTCTTTCCTCTGAAGAGTGTACAACTGCTGCTTCAAATGTAAGTGATTTGTCTGAGACTTCGTCATGTACAAGTTCTCCAATTTTAGCCACAATTCAGCTGCAGTCATTTCCTGAGAAACATTTCGCAACACGGCGTCGGCTAAACACAACAACAGGGCATTATGGGCTCTCTCCAACATGTATTTTTTTTCATCAGCAGACATCGTTTCAGGAAGCCCTTGATTCCCCTTTAACGCTTTCAACAACCATTGCTGAATCAGAACAGCACGCATCTTCATCCTCCATAAACTGAAATCGTTCGATTCATCAAACTTCTTCAAATCATATTTTGTCGAAGTATTTGGCGTCATTGCAAGGTGCTTTCAATCTATCGTAAACATCAACTCTTATACCACTGACTTTCAGTGGACATCACTTTTTGGTTTTCATTGGCGTAGCTATCTAGGGAGTTCAAAATCTTTCTTCTAATCTTCAAGTGTTGAATATCACCTGAATATTCAATCACATTTTGGAGCATTAGTTAGATGCATAAACACCATCAGCTTTATTTTCTAATTTTTACCTCATTTAAGTCATCAAGTGTGTAATCGTGCATATAACATACGTAACATTGATTGAACAGTATATCTAGAGAATTCTAATAATGCTTCTGTTGACACCAATATTTTCACAAATAGCATATGAACACGTGGCATGAGGATAACTACAAAGAAGTGCATTAATAAAGAAAGTGGAAAAAGCACGATGGTTACGGTTATCACTAGTTACCGAATTAAAAGGAAGAGTAAATGATTAAAAGAGAAGAGCGAGAATCAATATATTTGAATAACCCGTACAGGAAGGAAGAAACCGCTGAAAGAACAACCAGATTATCAGTGTCAAACAACGTGAAGACAGAGCAAATAGATCAGCAACAGCAGTTGATAAAAAGTTTCTGAAGCAAGCAGTTATCAGCACGATTGAGAAAAATTCGGTTGAAAACGGCCGATCATGGGGCCTGAGAAGTTATTCCTAATGAAGATAAGGAAGGGCAGTTGTAGAAAGGAGATGGTTACAAGGGATGTAAATATAAAAGGTGATACAGGGCAACATGAGAAGGGGTCGTCAATCGATCAACAAAAACTAGAATAGGAAGACAGTTTGTTTAAATCTTTTAGTCAATCCTTTAGATGATTTGTCTAGTATCGATAGAAAACCCAGTACGTTGTCGAAATTGTGTTAGTTGTATTGTAATTATTGTCTTTGTAATTTCAGTGGGCGCATCGTCTTTAGATCAATTCAGCATATTGTCATCAGTTAGTTTTCCTTTTTAGTGAAGTCCTCAGGCCCGAGAGGCAAAAAAGATTATGCACTGTTCATCGGTGTGTCGCATGTGCACAATCAATAGTGAGTTTGCGCAGCAGCGCAAACATTGGCACGTCCGGTGGGACACTGGTAGCTAAAAAAGAAAAGAATGCCAAGTACACGTAGTAATGTCGTGAGGCAAATCGGCACCACTAATGGTACCGAAACTCCAAGCACCAACAATGGTGGTAACTTGGAACAAATAAGAAATACTCAAGCCATTAATGGCATGAATAGGAATGAGAGTGTGAACGCCAATGTTCAAAACTTAGAAAACACCAACGGAGGCAGCTCCAGTAAGGATGTGAATTCTAACATGGAGATGCTGACTACTGGCCACATGACCAAACTTTGGCACAGACGATGGACCAGGTCAGTTCATCAACCCAAGAGTTTAAAAACATGGTGTCTCAATTTTTGAATGTCTTGCAGAATCAAAATGTGTTTTTAAACAAATTGGTTAGTGATCAAAGCCAGTTTGGTTCCAAGATAGTGGATGAAGTGAGGCGAGTGTCAGAAGACAGAGGTACCATTGAAAAGGAAATGATCAAAAGTCTGTCGGGAGAAATCCAAAAACAGAATTCTTCTATTGCTAGGGTAGTAAATCTAAACTTGCAAAAGGGGAAAGCCTCTGTTAACAGTCATATTGATCCGCTGGAGATCAATAATTCTCCAATAAAGATCAAAAAATACTGTAAAACAACCAAATGGTTTGAGTTCAAAAAAGTCACACGAGTCTGGTTGGTATATTCCTGCACCTATCGATGGGGGAGAAACTGGGCCAAATAGAAAAGAAGCAGGAGTTAGTGGGTCTAATAACCCTGCTACATGGCCTAAAAATATTAGGATTCCTAGAAATAGGAATGGCCAGTATCACGCTGGCCAAGGAGTCGAGGGTATATATGCCCCTCCTCATAGAAGGAACCTAGAAAGGATTAATAGGTTTGAAAATCCCATGTTTGAGGAGACAACCGATAACGGTCAAATAAACGATAGGGAAAGGTTGGGGTACAAGTTTGGACCACAACTTCCTCATGAATTCCACCAAGTTAGAATAGGTCAAGGATATAGGCCCATCGATAGGCCTTTATATCAAAAACCATACCCCGATGACATCGACCAGATATGGAAATACCTAGAGGTGTAAAAGTCCTAGAATTCAGCTTGTTTCATGGCGAAGGAAATCAATTGACCATCAACACATTGCTAAGTTTACCTTCCAGTGTGGAGATTTAGAACCATGTCCCTCACAAATCTTGCTCTTCCAACATCATCCTCCTGATACGATGACCAATCCTCGCTAATCACCATGGTTTGGAGACTTTGCTTCAAGAGCTTGAATCTCCTAGCATCACAATAACACTAGCAAACCTTGTATCGGCCACCGAAAGCAATTTCATAGTAGAATACTTGTTAAAGATAGCTAAACTCATGGAATCGTTCATGATGAAATTCTTGATTTGCATTACATCGCCATAAACTTACGTGATCCAAGAGCAGTCATCATAAGTTAAATATTCTTCTAGGCAAGATTTAATGTATGCACCACACAAGGAGTCCAAAATATAGTTGGGACTTGTGCTTCTATCAATTGCCCAGCCGCCTTGTAATTAGAGCATTGTCCATAATTACTTGGACAACATTTTCGGGGCCCATGTCATTAATCACCTCCTTGAATAAAGCGGCAATGAAAATTTTGTACTTAAACTTCCCCCGAACAATCCACCGCCCTAAGAAACATAGGCCCACCTTCCGGTACCGCCATGCAATTAATTATCGGCCTCCTTTGCGGGTCACTCCATCCATCATGCACAAAAGTCACGCCCTTTTTCCTTCCATGTGGCTCGAATAGGTTGTAACAAATTTTGAATATTTGCCTTCTCCTTTTGTAAAAGAGTTGTCCTCAACAAGTTGTAATCTGGATGCAAATAACCCACAAGAGATTTAGAGGCGGCAAATGTATATGAACTCACGTAGTATGGATTCCTAGCTAGGTGAAATGGCAAACCCCGGAATAATACATCCTAGCAATCTCGAAGTGCAAGCGGTCTTTTTTAGCAATACTAGTATGAAGCACGTGCGTTGCACGTGGATGTGGCCGAAATAGTTTTGCAAGATTATAATGTATTAAGTTGTTGGCGAAGAGAAGAGCAAATGGAGAAAGTCAAAGAAACAATTCAAAATATGTAAACTTCATATTTTAACATGAAAATGCAGAATCAGAAGATGCAATAATCTCCTTTCAGCCTTCATCAAATTTGAGCTTCTTTTTTGCATGGTTGTAGTGAACAGGATCGTCATGCTGTTTTGCTGTGTTGTACTCTTGAACTTCTTGCGCTATCAACCTTGCTCGGTTTCTGTCATCTCCAGTCTTTTTGTCCATCTTAATGATGAAGATGAATTATTGGCCTTCCATTTCTTCTAGATCTTTTCCGTTCTGTATGTAACTCTTTAATATTAGATGTTGTTGTTGTTTAGCTTGTTTACAATGCATAAAGTGATGAAAGTAGCGTACCTGCTTTGACTCTATCAGTTTTGAGACTGGACATCCAATTAAAGTTTCTGCTGTATCGAACAATGTTATAGATGCTTGTTGTGTGTCTCCAGTTACAGCCAGCTTCAACATGTACCTATATTTTTAATTCATTATTATCGAATGAATAATGTTTTTGTTCAAATAAATACATGTCTTCTTGATTTGCATAGTTTACCTTGGTTCATATGTTATTGGAGGTTCACACTTTTCGTCCTTACAAGTTGGTCCATTCGCTGTAATAGTAACTTTTTTGCTGCATCTTTTGCATGCTTGGTACCATGGTTCTTCTTTGTTTTCAATACTCAGTAGTGTCGCTTTAAAATAGCAGTACAATTTCTGTGTGAAGCCATTATTAGTAAGTGTTGTATTCCCAAAGTATATGTGTGTGTGTACTTATCTTACCTGAGTTATTTTTGGTGCATTTGTCAGGATTTCTTCAAGGGTTACAGCTGTTGCATCTCTGATCTTTCCGAGTGGTGATAGACATGGGCTTTCCTTTTGCAACCTGCGTTTGAAGTTAGAAAATGAGAGAATTTTGCATTATGTAATGCTTCATTCGGTTTATATCATGTCTAAAAAGAATGTATATTACCATTTTCTTATCAAAGTCGCTTCCTTGATTTTTGGGTTAATTTGTAGCGTGCTGATGAATGATAGTGACAATTGAGGTTCACCTGCAACATGTTTGAAAAGTGTTATGTTCCTCCTTTTATAATCGTTTTTAAATTCTGAGTGAAACCACTTAAATTTGAAGATACGTTACCTTGATATTCTGTCACTCTGACATTATCAACCGCAATAATTGGTTGTTCTTCGGCTTCGGCCTCTAAATTTTTGCCTTCATTGGTTGCCTAGTCACCCCAAAGCATTATTGTTGTGAAAGTTGACCTGCATTACATAATCAACATTAGTTATTTTCCCTTTTTTTATAGCATTAGATGGCCTTAGTTTTAGCGGAAATACTCATTGTCCATCACGATGATTTCTCGCCTCTTATGCACAGTCCCATCTTTGCTTCTCCTGATGCTTGAGAGTGTTTTTGCACTAACTACTACTCCTATAATGCCTGTAGAACAGCAGAAACAGCAGCAAAAGAAATAGAAACTGACATATCTTTGTCACAGTTGGAGAAAAATTAACAGTAAGTTCATTGTCCCAACATAGCCAAGTGTGAGTATGCTGAAGATAATAGGGCATGAAGTTTTCCATATCCTGCCTCTTAGTTAGTCTAGGAAGCCTAATTCCGAATTGCTTGGGTTCAAGAATCAAAGGATGGACTATACTGTTTGCCCCAACCTTTTTCAGCTAGGCCGAAGGTTTGGAAATGGATCCTATGTTATCATTGAGGGTGACGCAAAAGTATATCGGGACTGCAATAATTCCTACCTAATCGCCCTAGGCATAGATACCTAATGATACATATGTGAAGGACACACATTTATGTGCTGTAATGTAATTCTACAAAGCAGTACTAACAGGCTACATAAGCAATAACACATATTTGAATCAAAAGATTTGTAGAAGAAACCATTTAGTCTATGCGAGCAAACATATTTATATTCCCAGGAAAAGGACCGTAGGCATACCTTATTAATAGTGTCGTCACGAATTGCACTAAATCTGTTGAAAAGAAACAGAATCCACATCAGAAATCCCTTAATATTTTCAAGTCTTAAAGATGTAGCACAACTATTAACCAAATCAAGCACTCTTGAGTAACAAAACAACAATGCTATAACCGATGTAATTTGTTAGATAAGTAGCGTGATACAACAGCGACCCCATGTTGGAAGTAAAAGCTTATAATGTACCTATATGCAACTAAGCAACGGACTACTACCCTTCGTAATCTACCGAGTTCAAAGGAAGTTGCAATGGAACTGTTATGAGGCAGGCAATAAGGTTTGAAACAAAAGATCATTAAAATGTTAGCTATTTACAAGACAGCTTTAATAAAAATCCTAAGGTCAATGACTGCTGCCCAAGCATACTATAGGATGTAAATGAGATGGTGGGGGTGATAACAATTAAGGACATGATGAGGGGGAATTGCTACGAATTAGATTGCATACAACATCTTATGCTACAAGAAGTCCTTCCACAAATCATCAGTTTTTTTCCTCCCTTTGGTCCTGGAAGATATGCAATGAACTGCACCCAAAAGCAAACCTTACTACTGAAGCTCCTGCATTGGAACCTCACACCCACTCCTGCTCAAACCATCACTTCACATAACTAAGCGACGGACTGCGACCCTTCCCAATCTACTGAGTTCAAAGGAAGATACAATGGAACTATCATGAGGCAAGCACTATGTTCCAAGCAAAACGCAGCGGCCAAATCTCGTGATATTCATTAATCAACAAATTTACTAAGTAAAATAAGAAGAAAGACAAGGAAGGAATGGTAAAAGGCAACGAAAAAGGGAAAGCTTCCTGTCTAGTAACACTGAAACAATGAAGCAGAAGCTTAAACTTGTCACTGTCCAAAGGCACATCCAGGTTGGGTATGTCTGGTCCTGGAAGATATGCAATGAACTGCACCCAAAAGCAAACCTTACTACTGAAGCTCCTGCATTGGAACCTCACACCCACTCCTGCTCAAACCATCACTTCACACAACTAAGCGACGGACTGCGACCCTTCGCAATCTACTGAGTTCAAAGAAAGATACAATGGAACTGTCATGAGGCAAGCATTATGTTCCAAGCAAAACGCAGCGGCCAAATCTCGTGATATTCATTAATCAACAAATTTACTAAGTAAAATGAGAAGAGAGACAAGGAAGGAATGGTAAAAGGCAACGAAAAAGGGAAAGCTTCCTGTCTAGTAACACTGAAACAATGAAGCAGAAGCTTAAACTTGTCACTGTCCACCAAGCAGCATCAGCAACAACACAAGACATGGAAACTCAAGATGTGACTATGCATGCTGCTATGATTACTTCTCTTAGTCAATATCTCTTAATAGAATAGAATGTACATGAGAAATCTACCAATATTTCCATTAACACTTGAGAATTCATGAAGCAAACCAGCAAAGGTATAGGAATGCCTATTTTTTGTTTTTCTCTGTGGAAGATGCTGTAGAAAATGCATTTTATCATAGATTTGCAGTCCATGGGCGTGGTTGAGACCATAATGGGCAAGCCAGCGTGTGCATAAGTTGCCTGCTCTATATGCATCTCATTTTTTTGGTCTTTTATTAAAGCTTTTAACTTGTTATTCTTCTCTTCCAGCAAGTGTAATACGCTGTTTACTCATTTTTTTCTTTACTCCTTCACCCGCCTAAACATTTTCTGATTATTGAAACTATACAAACGTTAGGTACTATTTGATGCAAAAAAACACAAGATCCAGGCAGATCCAAAGAAGTTCTTTATTTCATACAAAGTTTAAAACTCAATAGTTCTTAAGATGTACAAAGGGCTTCTTGATACATAAGATGGTTCGCTTAAGGCAGTCTCCAGCTTGATTCCAGGCGTTCACATATTCATAGGGAACATTAAATTGGTTTAAGGTTGTTGTCCCTTTAAGTTTTCCTCGCAATGCTCTTTTACCGCCTCAATTCCAGCAATCACTTCCTTCAGAATGCGATCACGTTCCCTGATTTCCTTTTCAGCACGTGCTTGAACTTCTTCAACTTCTTTTCCAGCATTTACCCGTACCTCCTCAAGATCATTCCACGCCTTGTGCAATTCCCGCCGTAAGAAATCATTCTCCTCACGGATTTTGTCTTTTTTTGACTTCCTAAGCCTAGTCAATCTACAGCCACCACGACCATATGTAGGAGCCCAATATCTCTTAGAGTATGGAGGTATAGACAACCTCGGATCAGGCTTTCGAGACCTTCATGTTGATGATGATACGTTTTGCGATGAGGAATACACAGTCAGATCCATGGTTGGTTGGGTGGAGTCTCCTCCATTAGATCCTTGGTTAGACATGACACTGTTGAAGCGCAAAAATTCACGAGGTAAATGGAACGAATCAATTTAAAATACGTTTTAAAGTACATGACTCTCCTACCTCATAATCATACGATACTATCCAAAGGCACATCGTAAGCAAAGTCATGCCACAAAGCCACACGAATTAGCCATTCTGAACTTAACTCAGATCGGGGCTCCTAATCTAATCCTTATTTGCTAACTTAAACGGTAGCAAAAGTTCCTCTTCCATAGATCTAAAGCTACTTCCTTTTAAAAGGTGGTAGACTTGCAATAAGAACGGGCATTAAGTGAATTGCTGGATAATGTTAATGGTTTGAAGTACTATATGCAGGTCTACCTCAAAGTTGGCGACTTGACAGTGGTTCAATACGTGTGATGCAAACGCTTTACTTGCTAATACGTTCTTAATTTCAGAGACGAAATCACGTAAGTGAAGTCGAGAAGAAGTCCATCATATGAAATGAAGGCAGCACGAAACTGAGAAATAACTAAAACAAATAAAAGTCAGAACACAATTTAGTCCAACTAATTACCTGGGTACGAAGATAGAACCGGCGAATGTAAAACTCCACAAAGGCCTAAGCAGATTGGAGCATAACCCTAGCACCTGCAAACAAAGAAAAATAACCAAATTTACAATCTGAGACTTTTTAATACACGAAATTGGCAATATTTCCTTGTAAAACAGACCTGAAGATTGCCGTCGGGCCACAATTCGATGAGCTCCCTAAACCAATCACAAAATTCGCCAAAAGAAACTCGGGCAGAGCTGGAAACGATTCGGGAAAATCTAAACTATAAAAGGACATACCCAACCTGGATGTGCTTGCAGTAAGAACCGAAAATTATAGCCAAAGAAAGCCAACGACACACTGGAAGGAGGCGGAGAGAACTAAGGCTTTGGGAAGAAAAAGTTTTTTGAGGATTAGCGATGTGGAATTGCAAACGCATGCATGTAGACATTTGTACAAAGAAATGAATGAAGAAAGATGAGAGATATTGAAGAACCGAGAAGGAAAAGGAAGAGTCCACATATGCATGAACCGAAGAAGAAAAGGGAAGAGTCTTTGAAACCATTTCTGGCTGTGCTATTTGGCGCCAGGATTTCAACTAACTTTTTTTTGGGTATGTCTGGTTTTATTGGCTTTTGTTTTTTCGTTAATTGTTTTTCTTTTTCTAGCTGATGATTCTGAAGGTTGAGCTCTTTTTTTGTTGTAGTTATTTTTTTCGTTCCCATTGTTTTTTTAATTAGCTTTGTTTTTATCTTGGACTTCAAGGGTTTTCTTAAACTATGATATAAGTAACAAAGGGAAAAAATGCAAATGATTAAAACATTAGTAATAATTAGTAATTAATAACGATATTTATGAAAGGGCATGGTTGTTATTAGAGTGATTAACGAAGGGCAAAAACTGAAAATGATTTAAAAATTAGTAATTAATAATGATATTTATGACATGGCATGATTGTTATTAGAGTGATTCACGAAGGGCAAAAAAGGAATCAAAAGATTTTCAACATTCGTACTTTTATAGGTAGTATAGATTAAAGCAATCCCTGATTGGATTGCTTCATTCTTGACTTCCACTAGCACTTCCACTTGTACCACCCTTTTGTTTCTTAAGGGGAATACTGCTTTGGAAAAATGTGCTTATTCCACCCAAAGAGCTACTTGGTGGAAAAGGCGAAATCCTTATAGCACTTTGCTTTATTTTGTCAAGCACGTTATCCTCTAATTTCCGCATTTCGTTGATCTCACTAGGTGTCACTTTTTTACATGGTTCAATTCCCATCCCTTCAATCTTTAATTAACAAATAAGCCCTAACCCGAGTGTACGAGCTATTAGAAGCCTTGCCACATAGATTGCACTGTCATCTCACATTTCCACCCCATTTACCATCATTTTCAAGCCTAGTCACATACTTCCACAATGGTTTTGTCGCATCATCACCAAGACCAGAACTGGGGGTAGCAATACTATCTGAAGTTGACCTATTTGGCTTTAATTTAAGCCTTTAAACCTTAAACACAAAATAAAAAAAACAATTCACAGCAAAATAAAAAAAAAATGCGTGTAGTTGATGTGAGAAGTGCGACCATAATTACTAAAAAAACACCTAACAATCCACATTCAGTCTCAGCAAGAAACCAAAAAAGAAAAAATTTGTAGACAAAGGAAGTCAGAGACATACATTCGAAGCAATGCTGCCGGAGGTGAGTAGGGTGGTCACGGGTGGTCGCCGAAGGTCCTCGATGGTTTTCGGTGGTCGCGGCTGTTCGGTGGTGTCGTGGGTGGTCGCGGCTGTTCGATGGGTGTCGCGGGAGGTCGCCGGTGTCGAGGGAGGTTGTGGCTGCTGCGATATCTCTTTCTCTCTATCAGATGAGAGTCATGGGCTCTAATTTGGTTAGTAACATTGATTTTATGTTTTCACCCCCACAAAAATAAAGTTTTATGTTTCAACCCCCAAAATATCTTCTGGAAATTATGTTTCAGCCCCCGAAGTGTCGGATCCGCACCCGAACCGCACCTGAGGCGTACCCGTGTCCGATGCGCACCCACCCCGATACTCCCCACCTTTTGAAGCACCCGCGCTTCATAGCCAGGAATCAAAAGGAGTAATCGATACAGCAGTACGAATCGCAAAATTAGACATAACGAAATTGTCCATTTACTCGTCAACAGCTTTTTCTATCTTCTTGATATGGTTTTTTGTGATCCTTTTTATCCTCTCTTTAGCTTCCAAGAAAACATTATCAATGAAGAAAGGGGCTGGAATCCCTTGTACTAATTCGAATTGTTGACCAAATTGAGGAGTGTATCGTACCCACAAGTTCCTGATGGTGTATTGTTGATTTGACCACCCATATGAAGAAATCGTCCACAAATAAAACTAGCCCATATCCTTCAGACATAATCTTGAAACGCTATAGACATAGTATCGTCTATATGAGTAGGAAGGTTTCTAAACCAATCAGGTCCGAATTCTCTAGCAAGGAATGGATGTGAACGTTTTAGATGGACAAATTCAAAGAAGAAACGAAAGCAGGATAAGAAGGAATGAAGCTTGATTTCACCCAAGGAAAGACGATGCCCATAGGTCAAGAAGAAAGTATTGGGCTGAACAGGGATAAAGGGAGAAATTCTGGAAAATAAGCTTGCAGCCAAAATTGGACCAACCAGAACGGTCCACCGATACTGTAGTTAATTTTTTTACCTACCATAGTACACATCGATCTTTACAAACTGCCCAACAATAAAGGTGCAAGTGCATATTCCCTACCATAAGCTAAGCTGATAGCTAAGTTCATATATTCCTTGGTTAAAGAAAGAGTGGAGACACAAAACACAAGGCGGGAAAGCCACATCCAAAGAAAAATAGTTAACTATTTCAAATCGGGCGAAGTGTTGGCATTTTTGGATTTGAGGAAATATCTATCAAAAGTATCAAAATATTTTGAGGAAGGAAGATCGAGGATCAAACCAGTAGGGTTATGATTGGTCAAAGCATTGGCATGATTGCCAATCGGTAGAAGGCTTGTTAGGGCACATACATAAAAAATGGTAGGAGCCATCATTTTTGTCATCAAAATAAAGGCATTGGTGGTAATCGACCAGAAGCAAAAAGAAGTCAGTCAAAGCCATCGATCCACCTTGGGAGGACTCTTGGACATATGAATTAATTCAAAAATACTTTGCCGCCTCCACTGATCGGCAAAAGAAGCTGACAAACGGTCACCCATAAAGCCCAATTGGCATGAATAAGAGTTGGCCAAGATCTAATCGGCAAACCAGTATCATTCCAACCTTTCCAATTCAGAAAAGGCAAACTGAGCAGTAATTTCTCCGAACCGTCAACCGGATATCTCTTCAAGGGTTAAGGATAAACCCTAAAAGACGGGCCTAAGATCTGAGGGCTGATAAATTTTGGGCCTTTTTATAAGGAATCAGAACACTAGAATCGATGGGATTGACATAAGCCATAAGGGCACCAACACTCCATCGAGGATTAGGAGGACATTCGACCCCTTCACCCTCATCACCTCGAGGAATAACTCTTTTCTTCACCATGATTTTGAAGAAGCACAAAGAAGGAGTAAACAAAAATTCTAGGGTTTGCTGCGGTCGAGGCAATACGAAAATTCTCTGATAAAGAGAAAACATAGTTCAATTTAAGCTCAACCTTGATAAAACGGTTAAAAGCCAAAGCGTTAGAAGTTGAGTCGGGCAGAATTATCGACTGTATACATCGCGCGAATTAAAGGGGGCAATGTTGACACCAATATTTTCACAAATAGCATGTGAACACATGGCATGAGGATAACCACAAATAAGTGCATTAATAAAGAAAGTAGAAAAGGCACGATGGTTATGGTTATCATTAGTTACCGAATTAAAAGGAAGAGATAAGTGATTAAAAGAGAAGCGCGAGAATCAAAATATTTGAATAACTCGTACATGAAGGAAGAAACCGCTGAAAGAACAACCACATAAACAGTGTCAAACAACGTGAAGACAGAGCAAATAGATCAGCAACAGCAATTGATAAGCAATTTCTGAGGCAAGCAGTTATCAGCACGAATGAGAAAACTTTGAATGAAAACGGCCGATCATGGGGCCTGAGAAGTTATTCCTAATGAAGATAAGGAAGGGCAGTTGTAGGAAGGAGACGGTTACGAGGGATGTAAATATAAAAGGTGATACAAGGCAACATGAGAGGGGGTCGTCCATCCATCAACAAAAACTAGAATAGGAAAACAGTCTGTTTAAATCTTTTAGTCAATCATTTAGACGATTTGTTTAGTATCGATAGAAAACCCAGTACGTTGTCGAAATTGTGTTCGTTGTATTATAAGAATTGTTTTTGTAACTTCAGTGGGCGCATCGTCTTTAGATCAATTTGGCATATTATCATCAGTTAGGTTTCTTTTTTAGTGAAGTCCTCATGCCTGAGAGGCAAAGAAGATCCCGCACTGTTCATCGGTTGTGTCGCAGGTGCACGATCGATAGTGAGTTTGCCCAGCAGCGCAAACAGCTTCAAAGATTAGTTGAAAAGTCAAAAGGATACTTTGATAGTTGCAATATGGTTATTTGACTTTATGATGTTGTTCAATGGTGATTCTTGTGTTAGACAGAGCCCTGAAAATGAATAACTATTAATTCCTAGCTGGGCTGGCTCTAGTAGACTTTAACTATACACCCCTTGCACACTACACAATTTACATGGCTTTTTTCATCTGAAAATTCTTGCGCACGATTCTTCGTAAATCAACAATAGGTCGATGTTACTATGTATTTCTAGCAAGGCGTTAATTTGTGAAGTTGTTACTGCTGCCTAAAATCACTCGATGCAGTTGAACCTCCATTTCCTTTGGGGAGCTGAATGTTGTAATGGCATTTTGTGTTTTAAATGCTTCAGCATAAAGAAGACATTAGAGCGATACCGTGAATATGCAAAAGAAGATCTGAGTGACAGTACTCGGATTGAAATAGACATGCAGGTCAGTTTTCATTTTTTTGCCCATATGTTTCTGGTGAGATGTAAACGTGAGGCATAACATAATCATGATAATTACTTGAAAAACATTCTTTTTTTTCATCAAATATGCAGCGCTTGAAGCAAGAAACAGAAAACATGGCAAAGAAGGTAGAGTGCATTCAAGTTTCTCAAAGGTTCATGCCTCGTCTGCGACTTCTCTTTTTAAAAAAATTTGACCTCCATCCTTTAAAATGAGACATTCTCAAAGTAGCTTAAGTTTATGCAAAATTTCCTGATTTCCAACTTAGCCTCTTCGTACATTTTAGTGGTGCTCAAAGGAATGGAGTACGTTTTAAAGGATGGAGGGATATTTTGTATACAGTGCTACGGTTTTCTTTCTTAGTTTTTTCTTGATAAACATTGAACGTGAGATGTTATAGGAAGCTTTTGGGACAAGATGTGGGCTCATGTTCGACCAGAGAACTTCAAGAGATAGAGAACCAGCTGGAACATAGCTTGAGGAACGTTCAGAAGAGAAAGGTCCGTAACAGATTGTTCAGTAAATTAAAAATGGGAAGAGTAAATCAAGTTGAAGTGTCAATAAACAGGAAAATATTCGCTGTCCTCTGATTTTCTAGTCACTTCCCTATTGCAATTGATCAATAAGTAATGCAGTAAGCAAACTTTTACGTACTTATTTCAGGCTCAATTATTCGAGGAGGAGATAGAAAAACTAAAATCGAAGGTATATTGTGTTGTGCTATGAAACATTGATGCATAAGCTTGTACGTTTGTTAATTTTGTTTTGGGAAGTACACTTGCTCTAGCTGGTAACTAACAACCACCCTTCCCTCCTCGCAGGAGACGCGTTTGTTAGAAGAAAATGCAAAGCTACGTGAAAGGGTAAGAAATGCGACGTTATTGTTGTGAACTTGATACTACGCGTAGCCTCACTTTCACACTTCCACCCATGGGACTTATTCTTTGTATTGGCATGTTGAGGAGAAAGCTTGTTACTAATCTCACTTGAACTTGGACAATTCTTGAAGGTCGTGATATTTTAGATTATGAGTTATTCCTGACTTGTGATTGTTTTTTTGTCTTCTCCCTTGGCCCGCTGAATTGGCTAGGGAAACACCTTGGTTCCTTTGAGTGACCCTTTTGCAGTTATAGATGTCTACATACATACACCATGTCCGTACCTTGACTCCTAATTCATATGAAAAGAAGTAGCAAGACTGCAAGATGTTACTGCCATGACAATGGTCTTGGTCTAACGGGCTACTGTTAGTAGGAGTAGAACACAGAAAAATGCATCTTCTTTTTTCAAGGACTGAAAATCCTTGTGTCATTGGCATGACAAAAATTGTTGATGTCAGTCTTTACGTGTACGATTTTCAGTTTGCAAGGGAGCAATGGCCGCCATCAACAGCCAAACAGAAAGGAATTGTAACATGCAGCCGAAGCAGAGAAGTAGAGACGGAGTTGTTCATCGGCCTGTCTTAGTTATGCATCATTCTTCTATCTATCAACGTGAAATAATGATGCATGCCTTTAAAATTGTATCAAAATCCAATAAGGATGCATGCCTTTAAAACTGTTTTGCCTTTGAATCTGCTTTGGTCAATTCTGTTAATGAAACGTACTCCAAATGATGGGTAGGATTAGACAACATTGATTATGAAGAAAGAACATGATTCTTTTTTTAAAAGAAAACTTGGCCTTTTGGGCTAAGTTATACGCTATTGGGCTGGAGTAATGGACATGACTTAGATGTCTGGATTTAGGTTTTTTCAACTCTCCTTTTGATTCATCTTCCTTTGGACTCTGATTGGTCTGAGTTGAACCCTAAAATTTGGGTCCATTTTGTTTGTAATTTTCTTGGCCTTTCATGTTAGGATCAGTTTTAAGGTAACTTATCAACATTTCCTTAATATAGTTCAACTTGTGAATTTTGACCAGTAGTTGGTCATAGTACAAATTAAAAGAATTATTGAAAAGAAATTGAAATTTACAACCTTTCTCGAGACTCATAGAGTGGTGAGAAATTTAGAGCAAGGGGATTTCTTTCTTTGTGACAAGAAAATTATAGATTTTTTTTGCCCTCATAAAAGGCATATTATGAAATTTAGAGCAAGGGGCTTTCCTTCTTTGTGACAAGAAAAAAAAATGTTTTAATTATAGATTTGTTTTTTTGGCCCTCATAAAAGGCATTATATGATATGACAACTTTGCTCATCAGTTTGACTACCGAATGCAGTAGCAAAAGGCAAAACTGAAAAAGTTAAAAAGGCATAAAATCATAAAATCATATCTAGTGAGAACAAAATTATATACGAGGAAGGCAAAGAGCACAAGAATTATTGGGATAACAACTTTATATACACCATGACGGATACTCAGAAAACAGTATATCTTTTTATAGTTTTGTTTAGAACAAAACTAAGTACAGAGTAATTCTTACATGGTACGGTTCAAAAGACGTTATTTATAAGATTGTCAGTTAGGCAATAGTGCAAATGCAAATAAGTTCAAACGTAATGTGCTAATACAAACAATGTCTGAATATGATCCAACTTTTTACCCGACGATCACCCATTGATTTTTTAGACCTTCCATGTTAAAATTACTCTACCACCCCAAAAGTGGTCCAAGCTCCTGCTCAGTCTCTCCGGGCTTTCAATTCAATTGTCACATTGTTTGCCTAATACCAAACCAGGGCAGAAATAGAAAAGAAAGGAATCCATGCCATTATATCTATTTTTAGCCATTGAATAATTGCACCCAATTTGGTCATATGCTATGCACTCAATGGATTCAATTCTCCAGATTTCTTTATTCTTCTTTCACTCCCCCCCGGCAAAGATGACGCTATTTTGAATTTGAAAATCTGTTCTCTCTCTCTCTCTCTACTTGGATTTTAGAGCAAGTAGTCGTCAGGAATATTTGCATAGCAGCTAGAGGTGATCTGACATGTTTTTGTTCAAGAACTGAAATTGGCAGAGACACCGTTTTATGTGGTGTGGAGAAAAATACACCCATCTAGAGAGCGACACGTGTCACTATATAATTGAGCATAAGTTGAGGATATTAGGTTCTTTTGATACATTTTATGTCATTTATAAGACTCAAGAATATTCGCTGCAATATAACTACAATCCTTAGACAATAAGGAATATAATCATTTGCGACAACTACCTTTTAGATAATTGCCTCTTAGTAAGAGAAGAAAACCTCATTTAGCCGCCTAACTTCTACTCTCCAGATTATAACTTAAGTATCGGAGATTCCTTATTGACACCCCTTCCGGTAAGTCACAATTTGGTCGTATTGTGCTTTGCAAGTCTGATCGCGTGATCATGCAGTCTCATGTAATTTTTAACCAAAACATAGGCGTCATCCGTGGGACTGACTAGCCAATAGATTTTGACGCAATCACATCAATGAAAAAACCAAGAGAAAATAGGAGTTCAAAACTCCAAGATGTGTATGATCGACCAAGACCAAGACCATGACCACCAACACTGCTCGACGACACATGCAGCTACCGACCGCAAGATTCTGGCCAAGCCTTGCAACAACCAGCTTGTCGCGTATGCCGATGGAGACACCAAGATCATGACCACTGATAGCCCCGACTATGCATGCGACAGTCAGAAACAGCGCCCAATCGTTGGTCGTCAACGGCGTTGTCGCATGAAGATGCTCTGACCCGTGGGAAGGCCAGACGAAACTGGGCTGGGAATTCTTGAATCAAGAAAGGCTATTTTGGGTTGAGGTGCTAAGGGAAAAATACATCACAAACCTTAAAGATTGGACTTCCAAGTAATAAGGGATCTTAAACCTGGAAGAGCATTCAACATAGACTATCTTACCTTAAAACATGCACCAAATGGCCTAGTAGTAATAGCCAAAGAACAGACTTTTGGAAACATGTGGTGGTATGGCCAGGGACGGAACTAGGATTCTTTTCAGGGGGTACAAAAATTATATCGAATTCACTAAAAAAATTATTAGTAAAATAATAGTAAATTACAAATTAGCAAGCAAATTAACCAACACATATTTTTTAAATCTCTATATAATCACTGAAATTAAACTAAAATTTAAGAACTTACCTCACAGTCAGTATTGCAGAGAAGCAGTAGTGAGTACTGAGAAGCATCAGTCCGTCCTTCCAGCTCCAGATCTAGTCGGACCGTCGGAGTGAGTCATGGACTCATGGCCGTTGCCTCGACGGTCGGTGTCACACGGTGTCTTGGTGGCCGGTGCTCGATGAGGTTGTCTTCGTCCCTCACCATCGTCAAGCCGTCAAGGTCGCGATCGCGGTCGGAATGAGTCGGTCGTCGCCATGCGGTCACAGTCCAGATCTGGTCACAGCCCATAGGCTCACCGTATCGATTGTCGGTCGGAGACTCAGAGTGTTGTGAGTCACCGGTCATTGGTCACGACCAGAGCCTCAGTCCTCACGGTCACGAGGGAGGGGGAGGGAGAGAGAGAGAGAGGTGATTGTCTCGTGGACGGCGGTGCAATAATAAAAAAAATGTTTTTTTTTTAAATTGCAGGGGTGCACTAAACCTCCCTAGTCCTAATGTAGTTCTGCCCATGGGTATGGCAAGGAACCTTTGGCAGGTAATCATAATGAACAAGAAGGTGGTACTAAAGTGGCTCAAATTATTCACAATAATTATTGGAACCATGAGGTGTCAAATCAGACAGTACGTTACACCAAATAAAATGCTTGAAATCCACTGAATACACCCACCTTATGACAATGACATGGAGGATCAACCAACTCGGGGCTTTACTCTAAAGGTGAATTCACCATGACTAGTGCTTATGATTTGATTGCCTATAATTATAGCACTAAGAATGTCAATGAGAGTTAGACCTGGCAAACGGGTCTACCCGCGCGGGTACGGGTAATATCCGGCCAGATCCGGGTAAAACCGGGTCGGGTAATTTATACCCGGGTTTTCCCGGGTACGAATATATGAGATCCGTACCCTACCCTGGCGGGTAGGGTATTACCCGCGGGTCTTGACAATTTTTTTTTTTTTTAATTCAAAACAGATTTTCCTCATCCAGGCCAACCTTCCAGCAAGTGGAGTTCAGTCAAGCCACGGCCAACCAATCCAGGCCAATCAAATCCCAAGACATGCGATTATAACTTTAACTTATAAGTTATAACTAATGGAGGTCAGTCAAGCCACCCAAACAATCCCAACCGAAAATCCCTTGAAACTTGAAAGGTTGAAGATCTGAGGGCTCTGTCGCCGGAGTGCTATGTCGCCGGAGGGCTCCGGCAGGAGTGCTATGTCGCCGGAGGGCTTCGTCGCCGGCAGATTGTTGCCGTCTTGGCTTGCGACGGCGTGAGAAGTGGGTCTCTATCGTCTATGTGAGAGTGAGAGAAATGACTAAATGAGAAACGAATGTAGTGAAATTAGGGCACATTCCAATTTTCCAATTTATAGTTCAAAAAACCGGGTAAATTCGGGTTACCCGAAATCCGAACCGGATTTTACGGGTCGGTTCGGGTTCGGGTCCAATTTCAGCGGGTAGTAAAAATGGCTACCCGTACCCGGGATTTTGGACCGGGTACGGGTCGGGTAACGGGTACGGTTCCCTTCTTGCCAGGTCTAATGAGAGTACGTGGGATTGGATATGGAAACTGGATAACCCCTAGAAGATCATTCTGCTAATTTGGCTTACCCCACAGGGTTGATTATTATCTTAACAGTTCAAGGATGGCCAGAACTATTACTAATGATAATACCTGCGCGCCAAAGATGCATAACAACTAATTACATTATTAGTGAATGTCTTAAAGCCGTGGAGAGGAAGATGATGACAAGTGTCATTGGCATCTTTCAATCAGTCAAAATACTAACGAGTGGTTACGGGAAAATCTCTACAACAACAAAAAAAATTAGACTTTTGTGGTATACCTCGGAGATATGAGTTTGCTATTAACATGTGACAGGTGTGGATGGGAACAAATAGTGCCTTGAAGGGGTGGCGATCAACAGTAACATCTCATGAAAAAAAATGTCCTGGACTATGTTAGAGAATTGATGGCTGCCTTTGCCAATCAAAATATATAAGGATTAAAGAACCCAAACTAATATATGCTAGTCCTCTCCCACTGCAACTAAGACAAAGATCAACACTGGTGGAAGCATGAAACAAGTGGAAGTTGGTGGCTTTGGAGGAATCATGAGAAATGACAACGGAGAATGGAGGGGAGAATTCTTTGGACACCTCCCTATCAGCAACGCACAGGAAGCAGAGCTACATGGGATTCTCAAATGACTACAATTGTTCAGGGATAAAGGACTCAAAAAGGCAGTGGTAAACGCACTCCGAAACTGCAAAACAGCTACTGAAAAAAGAATCTAACTCTTTTTGCCCTCTCGCCAATCTGATCCTAGATTTTGGGTTCTTATTAAGAGCTACCAATAGCTCCATCTTACATGAGTAATGAGAAGGCAACACATGCAGATTTCTTGGCAAACTTCTGGACCAATCAAGAAAGAACATTCCAGTATTTAGAACTGTTAATAAATTGGGTCAATGGACCCATTATCCGTCCACTAACAGATAATGTGTATTTGTTAGTCTAGATAATTACAGTTAATTAGAGGATATTTATCTCCTAAGTGTTTGAGGTAAATACATCTTTATCTCCTAAGGTTTTGAGGTAAAGTCAGTCTCTAATTGCATCTCTATATAAAAGCTAGAGATATCCCAATAAATCAGAAGTCATAGTAATAATCTCTCTCTCTAGAGCAATCACCAAGCTCTAGGATTTGGTTCGTGGACGAAGAACTCGACTCTAGTAGCCGTTTTCGTACCTGCGAAAAAGATCAAGCGTGTTAGAGGCTCGTAACAACAAGGATCATACGTCGGAATTTTCGGAGACTTCGTACGGTATGTTTCCGAACCCACTACGTTATGTGGTAAGCGTATTTAAATCGTTTCAACAAGAACAACCTCTTGAAGGGCTTGAAGTCATGCAGTGAGCGGATGCCGAAGGATTAGCTAGGCATCATGCGTCATCATATTTTCAATTTCCTTTGTACCAAAAAATGAAAACAGGAAAAAGCTACCACCGCATCACTGCCGCCGTCTATGGTGCAAAGCTATTGCCGGTAATAACATCCACAACATAGCCTTCAAAGCCTTCAACCGGCCACTGTCACCGGCGCACCAATAGTCAGCGGTTGACCCACAACTGTAGATCGTCAATCCAGCAGCCGTCGGTGCAAAAGAAAGCAAAGAAATAAATAAAACGGCCGTGCACAACGTGGTTATCAACGACCAACCCTTCAAGAGGGTGAGGAGATGTCTCACAGCCGGATCATCAACTTTCTTGTCTGGTAGGAGTGAGCACAGTTAGGTTTAGGAGTCAAATCGCAAACCGAACTGTTACCTCTCTATTTGAAAAATGGTGAACTGAACCAAACCAAATACCCTTTGGACGGTTTGGTTTGGTCGATTTAGACGGTTCGGTTTGGTCGATTTAAACGGTTTGCGCTTACTTAAAAACGTTATTCCTTTGTACACTACTATTGGATCTAATAATAATTAAAAATTGAAGTTATATCTTTTCTAAATTGCATATAATCTTGTTACAATTGATATATAAGTGCTCATTGTATGGGAAAAAATGAGTAAATATAGAATATATATTGGTCACAAAAAATTTTGTGTTATAAGTGTTCTCATTATTTTCTTATTTTTTAACTTTCAAGATTTGTTTATTTGGATTTTCTTAGTACCATATATATGAAATTATCAATGAATCTTACTAAAAATAGATTAATATATCATAGGTCGGTTCGGTTCGATTTGGAATCGTTTTAAAAAATGTGAACCGTGAATCAAACCGAACCAAGGTCGGTTTGAAAAATGTGAAACCGAACTGTTAAGATATTTGGACGGTTGGGATTTGATCGGTTCTGTTTGAGCGGTTCAGATCGGTTTAAACGGTTTGATGCTCACCCAGTGTCTGGAGATGGTCTATCCAGCGGGGTGGCGCTGTGCACAACCACCGGTCCACCACCACCATAGGTTTTCAGTTCGATCACCACAACAAGAGCTTTTCTATTGACAGGCACCTCTGATATCTCCTCCTTCAACCACTGCCTCGGTAATCGCTTCTTCAACCAGCAGTGCCATCAACGATGCAGTTATACTATTTTATAATTGGGCATCTTTGGATCTTCCTCATAAAGCCCAATGTGCCTAATGTGATGGCGCCCAATTAGAGGTCTTTACAATGTAGCTAATATATGTGAGCGTTCCAACTACTCTCACGCAAATGGACATCACTTGTTAACTAAATTCGGTGCATAAGCAGCCTTCACCTTGGTCCCTCTCACCACTATAACCGTCACTATTGGCGTGCTAGCTGAGCCCCATTCTTTCGTCAGGACATGAGATAATGCTTTGCTAGCTTGGTATCCACCATCGATCAAAGTGCAAACCCAGCTGCTTGTGCTAACTTTACTCTAATAGCACTATGGCAAGTCAACTTAGTCCCTCAGTTAGCTGAAGAGACGAGCTTCCGTAGCTCAAACTTAGCCCCTTCGCCAAGCCTAACAAATGAGCTCCCGTAGCTCAATCTAGTCACTCGGCCAACCGACGATACACCATCATTCAACGAGTGACACATGTTCTTTTTATTGTCAAACATTGACTAAGGATATTCATGTCTTTTTTTATATATCTTATGTCTTTCATTAGACTCAGGAATCCTCGCTTTAGTAGAACTACAACCCTTGGACAATAAGAAATATACTCCTTTACGTTAGATACCTTTGAGGTAATTTGCCTCCCACAAGGAATAGAAAACCTCCTTTAGCTCCCCATAATACTCTTTCACAAGTCTAAGGTACGCCTAAAATCTACTCTCTAGATGCTTCATGATTCTATTCAGAATCTTATCTCACATAGATTTAAGTATCGAAAATTCCTCATTGGAACCCCCTCCGTTGGGCCAACATTTACTCGTGTTGTGCTCTGCAGATCTGTTCGCGTGATCATCTGGTCTCGTACAACTTTTGGTCACAATAGTTTGTATGCAAATATTTTCCCATGACAACCACAATAATGATTCTGCTTATTTGGTTGAAAATAGTATATGGTTTAGATTAGAAGTCATTGCACATCTTATGATTTGTAGTGTTTGGATCTTAGGGTTGCTGAAAGTTCATGAGTGAAGATCCCAACCAGTCATTTACAGAATGAACGATAGACCTAGATTTCAAGGGAAAGGTGGTCGTTTAACACAAGTTGGTCAATGCCTACTTTAGTGGTACATCTTAAATCTATACTTCACTAAATGTTTTGTATTGCTAGGCAAACTTTTTTCCCCCAAAAGGATAGATGGCTATGCAAGCCAAAAAAGTGAAACGGTGCGCAGACCTATTGTGCCAGACCTTTGGTTTCATAATGGAGTCCCTGTTTTTTTGATTTTGTATAATTTTGTTCCGTTCTAAAGCTACAGACCAAAATTATAAGATAGTATTTCATAATTGCTACTCAAATACAACCATGAAGTCTAGATGCCCAATTCCAAGATGTGGAGAAATGTTTTGGCCTGCAACAAATTGATATTGATAACTAAATTAAGTAAGATGCACTACCATCAGTGCATAAGTAGAAGGACCGCAGAATACAGAATTATAAAGGAGGACCGAATATACAAGTGTGAAGAATCCAATCCAATCCTTTGAACAAAAGCTGATACCACACTAATTGTTGTTAGTTGCTTTAAAATTTTAATTTGTGAAAGAAGACTTAACAATGTATCTCATACTTAAGAATATCACCTTTCTGTATTATGCTCACGCATGATGCTCCATCATCCTTTTTTTTTGTTATATAAACGCTCTAAGGTGCTTTTGTAGAAAGTTTAAATTATTCTCAAAAGGTAGGTTCTGTTTTTTGGTCATGAAAAGTTCTATTTCGAATGAACATAAATTGTGAGATGGAGGGGCACATTTCGGCTTGAATGATAAGCATTTCTAAAGTTTTTTTATTTACTTAATGCAAACCTTTAGAACAAATTGCGAGACTGCCACATAGAAACTCCGGGAGCCAACAACTCGTGAGTGGGACTGCTGACATAGAGCTCCACATTACTTGGAGCTTTGTGCTTTCTAGTCACCGGAAAAGGAAACGTAGTCCCTAAGCCGATAGACCCATTAATTTAAGGCTGTAAATGGGTCCAAAGGATTCTATCCAAAAAGATGATTAGATGTTTGATTTATTATGTTATTGTAGGCCTGCAGGGCTCTGGGGGTGATTCGTATTGGCCGCAGAAGCTCCATGAAAGTTTGCATAATTTTCTCATTGGGGTTCTAAATTTTCCCACAATCAATAGCGGTCCCCTCCCTCCTCGCCCCCCACCCCAAACCCACAAGGAAAAATTGGTGACCTTACAGATGCGCATTGTTAAGCTATGGTTTCATGTTGAGGGTACATTTAGGTTAAAGTTTAATGAAGTCGGCATAGAAAATCATATATTATTTACATTTTACTGATGAAGTTCAGACTTGGATACCAAGTGGGGAACCAGATGGACTATGGAAGAGGAGAGGTTTTTGATCCATCAAAATTTAAACTGACCAAGAGAACGAGAAAAAGGGAAGTTATAATTGAGAAGGAAAAGTCGATCAAGACTAGAAACAATTATGCTCTAGAAGGAGTATAAAACCTAATATTTAGGTGTTATCTTTTTATAAAATAAACATCGATGAAAGCGATGAAGCTATTGATCACGGGACAAATTTTTGCTCATACTCAAGTTGAAGCTTCATTAAACCCCCATACTAGTGACTAAATGTCTTTAGTAAAGCTCATTCAACTTGTAGCACTTCTAGCGGCACTTTTAAATACAAAAATGTGCGATGAATTTTGCAAGTTACTAGAGTTTACCACAAAAGCCACTTAAAGCTGTTTGGCCAACAAATTTGGAGTCACTGACATAAGGGGCTATAGGAGGTTGCTCCGAACAGGGTTAAAGCAGAATCTCTCTTAATTGAAAAATCGAAAACATATAGTTGCAGATTAAGCCTTGAAGTCATAGGGTATTCTCTCACCAAGTGCAAGTGGGATAGAGCTCACTCACAGCCTGGATCTTGCCAAAGCTCTAATGAAATGGCATAATCACAAAAGGAATAAAGGGACAAGAGGATAAAAAACAAAAAAAAATTGTTCCATATGTAATCCTCTTGGTTAAGATACGGTTTTTGGTTAATTTCCCAACATGAATGGCCTCTAAAGTCACACCTATGAAGCTTAAAAGTTGATCTAGCAAGGATATTATGAGTATCTTTTTTGCCAAACTAGACAAGCAAAAAGAAAAAAGAGAAAAGGGATAGATTACTTTAAAAAGACAACGAAAAAGTTAAATAAAAAGCGATTTTTTCCTTTCCAACGGGGTGTGTGCTGCTTCTCATAAGCTGTAAAATAAATAAATATGCAACACTTATTTTTACTCATTCAAGGTCCAAGCATTTGATTCTCAACTTATCATTCTTTTCTTTTTCTCGTTTTTCCTTGCGTCGGATGCTTTGAGGATACTCTTCTAAAAAGTTGTGCAAGTGGTATGTGACAGAGCAAATAGCATTTCTTTTCTTTGTCTTTCATGTAAAAATAAAGATTAAATGTAAAATTCCAATGCTATTTCTAATCCTCACATGAGCGGATACTCCAAATTTTCAATGCAAACAGGGAATTGATGACCACGTGCAATAATGTAAACACAGAACAAGGTGCTATTCTTCCATTCTAATCTATAAGCACCTTTAATTTGCTACTTTAGCTGGCGCGGCATTATGAAACCAGGACCATACTCTATGAAATGAAAAAAAAGAAAAGAAAAGTTGGGACCATGTCACACCAATTGTAACAGGTGAGCTGAAGAAGGATAATTTCGAGTTGTGTTCGATATACTATTTCTTACTTTTATTTACCAAACAAAATAAAGATGGACGATATTTTGATAATGAAAAAAATGAGGACAATGATCTAGGGCTTGGAAATTGAGGGAAGATAGCTGATCCAAAATTGTTACCAACTTATAACTTATCATTATTTTGTGGAGGGGTGGTGAGAAAGTAATGGAAATATAAATAACATGTTGTATATATACCATTGTTACCATTTTATTAGCTATCAATGGATGAGTTGAAATCTAATGCATGAGCAACGCTGGAAGTTAATGATCTCGAGAAATAACAAAAGGGTACAACTGAAAGTTTTAAAAAGGCTTCATTACAAGCATCTTCTTCCTAAAAAATAGTATATATAGATAGATACTTATACAGTTACACATCAACTGAAGCCGAAATATTATCGTTGTAACTGTGTGTAAAAAACCCAAAATGTAATTACAATGGTATCGCAAAACCAAAAAATAGAAGTGTTCAAATGAATTGTTGTGTCTTTATGTAGTATTGTAAATCTTTTTGAGAGTGTAACGCTTGTATGGTAGAGTGCGCTAGCTCTCAAGCTCTTTCCTGATCTCGCTCTTGCTCCGAAGTCTTTACCGGTTGCTTCCACGCTCGATTTTTTAGTGAATTCTCCCAACAAACTGATGACATAAGGTGGGGTGGTTTGAAGTTTGAAGTTTGAAGTTCTAGCAATTGATTGCCTTTTGAGAGTTTAGCAAGAAGACAAGGTCCATACGCAGAGGGAGTCACAAGTGGGATCTTTTGCCACAGTAATGGGCCATGGAATTATTCAGTCTTTCGGACGACGAAACGAGATGGGCCATCTGATACGGCCAATTTTAGGCTTAGAGGCTACAAACTGTCGGGAATTAATCCTAAAAGCACAATGAGCAGTCTCCCGTACTCTCGTTCCTAGAAGAGAGATTAGAGAGCTACCACTAGAGTGTACAAGTACTTCCATTGGTCGCATTAAAACCGAAGAGGTCTTGTAAGTAAATGGCACGAAAGAGTTTTAACGACGAAAGATTTTGGTATACGCTCGCTCGATTCTTTTTGTAGCGCCAAATGTCATAATTTTGTTTGTCGCTAAGCAACAAACTAGATTGGTGTCACTAGCAGCAAAAAGCTACTAAAAATATACACGTCACTACATCACTTTAAACGACATCTATCGGCCTTGTTAGTGACATGTACTACAATTGCCCCAAAGTATATTAGCCACTAATAACGTTCAAATGGTGGAAGGACACTCTAGGTGACAATACTTTTTTTATTTGGAGGCGTCTATCGCGATGGTCAGTAACTATTACCTGCTTTAGTGTCGCTATTAACTTTTAGAGGCACATGCAGTGTAACTAAGAATATTTGTGCCACTACAAAACAAATTGGTTAGCAATAAAAACGAGGTAACATTTTTTTTCTTTTTGAAGGAAATGATATTTTAACCGCTTTAAATAATATTTTACACTATTCTTTTTTGTCGCTAAAATAATATTATATTAACAGTAACGACAAATGAAGGAACAAAATAGCATATAAGGGAGCAAAAATAGCATCTCCTTTTATATGATTCCGATGAGCAAAAATAGCACCATGTTAGCAATTGAGCTCACATGCGTCTTTTGTCAGACGCTAAATAAAAACTTATTATGAAGTTCATTTATCAGTTACGACAAATAAACTTTGAAAGATACATCTCCTGGTTTAAAAATTTTGCTTGATAAGTGCTCTGAAGGACTTCAAAATTGTTTCCGAAATTGAAAAAAGAGGAAATCAAAAGACTTGCTAAAAAGGAAGAAGAGTCAACCATGGTTAACATGAGGGTCCAAGAGAAAAGGGGGGGAAGGCAGAGAATAATTAGTGCGTCACAATTCAAAACAGAAGGGTCACATTGCAGATCCCCAATAAACCACCTCGTATTTAAAAACACCAGATGTGGTCAATTTGCATCATTATTCGAGCTCCCACCACACACACACACACAAGAAGAGTAACGGGTGTGGTCATATCTCGTCACCTCCTGCGTTTCCTTCCCACCCGTTTCAAGTCCCAATGCGTGTCTGTGTGTGAGAAAGAGAGAGACTGAGAGGGAAATGGGCAGAGTTGGTTCTGCATAGTCTATAGTCTGCGAAGTTCTTCTTATTTCACTTGTTGATGCCCCGCCTGTGCCTGTACTTGAAATTTCTATGCTTCGTGGATCCGCTTTTTCCGCGTATCACCAGCCTGTTTTAGCTTTTCTTTGACTGCTTTTCCACACGCTCCTCTTAGACTAAGGCTTCAGTCATTTTCAGTCTGATTCTTCCATAGTTGGGAAGCTTCTTTTCTACCTTCTTCCTTGTGTCTTTGGGGAAAAGAAGAGAGAGCCAGTTATGGGCAAAGAGTGGTTGTATTGGGGTGGCAGTGGTGGTGGTGGCTCCACAAAGAGGTCAGGAAGATCGCCGGGAGGTGGAGAGAGAGACAACATACCTTCTGGCTGCATGAATGCTGTTTTTCAGCTCTTTGATTTACATCATTTTCGTTTTGATACTTTACACCACCCAACTCCCTCTTTCAAGCCTGACTCTTTCTTCCCTGATGAACCCATTCCACTCAAAGGTATCTTTCTTATATCGCATTTACTCTACGCATCTGTGTGTGTGTGTGTGTGGAGATTTGGGTAATTAATGGAATTTTCTTTGCCATGCAGGACTAGAAGCACCAAGGAACAGCTTGGAGATAGAGGGGTGCTTTAATGGAGCTGATCCATTGTCACCAGCCATGAAAGAAGAAAAAAAGTTTAAAATTCCAGTAAGTATATTATATGTTACTGCAATATTTATCTTGTCTCTTAGATAATGTTTAGTTCTTCTTTTACTTTTGGTGAAAGATTCCTCTTCGTAAAGTGCGTAATTATGATGCTAATTGTGATAGTGTTGGATCTTTAATCTTGTTGTGGATTTTGGTAATCTAGGTGGGAATGCAAATCAAAACAACTTCGAAAGCAAGACCGGACGATTATTCTTCAGAGTGTAGCAGCTCTCCCGGGTCTAAAACCCCAAATCTAGTGGCTAGATTGATGGGTCTTGACCTTCTTCCGGAGATCTCCTCTCCGAGGCCTTCATCGTCGTCCTCCAGTCATTCGAACTCAAATTCCGCATCGAAGTCGCATTTGAATCCTCAAGTTCAAAGCCTAAAAGAAGAGATTCGTGCTTGCCAGCTACTTCAAAGCCGGTTAACGGGCAAAAGAAACTCCTCCCAAAATGACGCTACCGGTGGCACCCGCTCGTTGCCAGAGTCCCCTAGAATATCGTCGGCTAGAAGATCAGATGTGGATTATCATCATCGGCTTTCGTTACAAATTAACAAAGAGAACGTCTGCGTAGGCCAAGATAACTACGAGTGTTCTTCAAGTCATTTGACAGTAAAGTTGGCTAGAAGGAGAGAAGAAGTGAAGCAAGTAGATGAAAACAGAAATCCAAGCCATTATGCCAAACAGATTGTGAAGCAAGTTAAAGAAAGCGTGAGTAGGAGAGTTGGCCTAGACATAACCAACACGGTCAAAAACAGGCAGCAAGCAAGACATGATCACGAGCATATTGTTCTACTCAAATCAAAGAAAGCATCCACTAGAACTGGGGACGATTCGAGCCAAAGCAAGCAATCAACAACACCTTCTAGCTCACCGCGGCTCAAGTTCATGGTGGAGCCCAAGAACAAGGTACCAGTTACAACAGTAGCCATCAAGAACCGAAGTTCTCAATCTTCAAAATTGCCTTCATCGAAGTTTAAGCCCGAAGCACCATTGCAAGACCAGCACCACCAAGAGAAGTGCAAGAAAACTTCAAGTGAGAGATATGGTGCGCGGCTCAAAAAGCCTCCACAAACTTCGGACGTGATTCGGAACAAGCAAGAAGAACCATTTGTGCGTTCATCGGACAAGAAGTGCAAGAGAACTCCATTATCGAGTGATCTTCTCAACATCAATGTCCCAACCCTTCTTTCAGTCAAGAAAGACCCTTCCCCTCCACTAAGCAGGTTTCCAGAACAGGTACGCCAGTGTTTTACTAGCATATATAATACTTGTATTGTTCTCATTTTTTTCAACATGGCCAGCAGTAAAACTCCATATTAAGTTATCCTCGTAGAGTAGTATTAGTGACAAACGAGATATTACAATTAGAAGATGAGGTGTGACGTTAACATTTCCTTGAATATGATCCTTATGATTTTAATTATTGGGATATAGGAGGAAGGTGATACTTTTTCAAGGAAAAGGAGCGCACAGTTGCCTAATTGTTCGAGCCATTCGTACAAGCAAGAACGGACGCATACGCACGCCGTCCAAGGCGGCGACGACAACAACAACAACAGATCTAACGGCGCCACAGCCAGCCTTGATGGAGATGACCTACATCACTACATCTCAAATATCCTAAACCGTACTGGCCTTAACAGAAGTACCCACTTGTCCTTCACCAAATGGTACTCTCCCTCCCACCCTCTCGACCCCTCAATCTTCCACCACCTCGAACTCTCCAACACCCCGTTCAACTCCGAACTGAGTCAGCTGTGCAACCGAAAGCTAGCGTTCCAACTGGCTAATGAAGTTTTAGCCAAATTTCTAAAACCTTGGATTACTTCACATCAAATGCATGGCGCTGAACTAGTCGAGGCATTGCTCGCGAAAATTCGAAGCTTTCCTTCGGCGAACTGTCGAGTTCAAGACATCGATGCCTTGATCGATAAAGATTTGTCGCTAAAGAATGTTACTCAAAGATTCGTTGGGATGGCACTTGAAGAGGAAAGTGAGGGTATAGTAACAGAGATGGAACGTGGCATTATGGACATGTTGGTGCATGAGACAGCCATGGTGGTGTTTGGACAGTAAGTGTAACAGTAGCAGGGTGGTCACATGGGTCATTCACGTGACGAGATGCTATATATTCGGGTTTTGGGCCCCTTTTTTTTAATTTTTAGAGGGGTACACGTGGGTGGGTTAAAGATAAGTACTGTGCTCGCTTTCTTGTTGGTTCTTGAAAAGAAAGGAAAAAAAAAAAGTTGGACTGTGGATATATCACTTTGTTTATTTTAACCAACTGATGTTCAATCAAATGAATATACGTCTAATCTTCATTATCTCACTGTTTTGCTATTATTTAAATTTTATTAAAAATTTTAACACAATATGATCATTTTCTGTGCACTGTACATTGTCTTTCTAGTATTTATGACTCGTTGAATCTTTTAGCGCAATAGGATCTTTTGTTGTACAGCATTTCTCCTATAACAGTTCTGATGACACAAGATTGTTATTCCATATATTTTATAGTTGTTGCTAAATTTTTTAGTGACAATCTATAAAATTCAATTACCAACATATGTCTATATAGTACACCATAGGTGTTGTATAAATGATGTTTCTCTTTCTTTAGAAAACGTACGATTAAGCGCAAAAAGGTCTGTCCAACGGCAGTATATATTTCAGTAGTGTCAACGGGATTAACTCTAAGACTAAACCATGCAACTTATATAGGTTTCAATTTTAACTCCATTTCAATATCAGAACTTTTAGTAATTTGGTTCCTTATAGGGAAATGTCACAACTATTCCTTCTGGATTAACCACTTTGCAAACGAGCAATACAGGAAAAAGAAAACTATTTGTTTTCCCTTCTTTTAAGAAGATTTGAACGAACATCTCAAGTCCTATATAAATCACATTTTTTGTCTCCATTTTGCTAGGGTAGAGAGATATTAAATCCTGGAACAGTACCCTTTGGTGTACCTCAAAGGGGTGTGTGGCATGTACCCACAACACCTTAAAATAAGCATTCCAAAGGAGTATAAAAGGAGGATCATAAGGATACGATTCCTGGTTTATGGAAATGTGAGCTTTAAAGTAACAATAAAAAAAGTAAGTTACTGTATGTGGATTACTTAAGATAAGAAGCTGATGTAGCCAAAATTATCAGATAAGTTTTGCTATAATATACTGGAGTGTGGAGGAGTGCTTAGATTGATGTAACAGAAGATTATTTTAGCCATGTAATTTGCTTCTCATTGTATAGTATATAGTTCATTTCATGGCAATATGCATATATAGGTGCACCGAGGTTATCGAAAGTATAAAAATAAAAGCAATATTGCCAGAGTTACCTTCTCAAAAGACTAGAAAAATCATATAGCGAAAAATGGAACTAAACCCCTATTTCATTTTCTTTCAAGGATTGGAAGCGAATTGTTCCGATACATGAGAACTGCGCTTTGACGGGATGCTTATAGCTGTTCAAGTGGAGCTATTAAAGGCACACATCTTGCCAGGATTGAAATAGAATTGTTACAAAATATGAGAGCTGCGCTTTGACGGAATGCTTAACCCCGTTGTAAAGAAGTTGCACGCACGCAGCAGGGGGTTTAACGGCACTACCCAGCCCTATTGACATAGGGTCTACATTAGCTATAGATAGAGCTTATATCATTGTAATTTGAACTTGTTACGACCCCATAAAACAAGAAAGTATGACAGTAGATCATAGTGGAAGGACCTTACTAGAGCAATCATGATGAAAGGACATCTCTTTTGAAAACTGACGATGAATTCACCAACAAACTTAAGCCCAGTACGATTATCATATTTATTTTTTGTTTTTATTTTTTTTTTTCATTTTTATAATTTTCATATTCAGTTTGAAAATTCATTCATGTACTTTTATTATTTTCATTTTCACAAAAAAAATATTAGCTATTTTTTCTTATATTGGGTTAAGTTTGAGTGAAAAAAGCTGAAAACAACTTTTAGGTGTTTTCAGTTTTTTGTTACTATTTGAGTAATTTTATCTAAAACGAAAACAGAAAATGGTAAAAGTACGCAAAAAAAGAATCTTTTTCATCATCATTGCTAAAAACAGAAAACGAATATGGTAAGCGTACGGGGCCTTACTTATAAAGGTTCACATACAGAGATTGTTTTCCAGTACCTAAACAACCACAAAGCTGAAGTCTATACAGTACAAATCATGGTTACATTCAAATCCTGGGACTAATACCAAACTGGTGTAGAGAAGCAGAGGAGGGGGGGCCGAGAGACAGGAATAAAGGGAGGGTCCAAAAGGTCACATGTTATTTGTCGCCAGAAGAATGGATTCCTACTCCCAGTCAAGTAAGGTTTGCACTTTAAGGGAGCCAAAAAACTGTCAGTCTGAGAACTACTGACTGGAGCGTCCATGATTCCCTTATTAATTATCCCCAGCTACTTAAAATTAACTAAGAGCCTAACGTTATGGCCATGCCCCGTGGCATCATAACTCCCAGAGTTCAAGCGGGAAATTCAAACACCGAAATGCACATGCTAGCGAAAATGAGATGGGTATTGAATTTGGGATGGGCACATGGTGCAGTTTTGATCAGTTCGGTCATTAAATCGAGTGGGAAGGGATCTGAAAGGGTTGTTTAATTCGGTTGACTAGCTCCATTCAATGGTGATGTAGCTGTTTGGAGAAAGACGTGTGCCAGCCAGTGTAGTAGACAATGCTGCTTTGAGTCGGTTTCAAGGTTCTCATGCAGGGCTTGTAAAGTTGAATCTGGTGCAAACACACAGCAATTTGGCCAATCTTTTGCAATGATGAGGCTTTTAATGAGGGTTGGAGGGGGGGTATGGCATTGGCAGGGACACATAGCACGCAATGAAAATGACGGAGAGATGAGAATTGGCCCCGACCATCAATGAGAAAAATTCGAGTGGATAGTATTTTTCTAATACTATCCACTCGAATTTTTCTCAACCCCCAATGTGATTGCACATTGACTAGAGGTAAAAATCTAATACAGTGCATTTCAAGTGGTTTGGAATGCATTGTGTATATCTGTTTTTTACTTTTCAGTACCAAATTTACCACTATAAGTGATCAATATGCGTTGCATTAGTGGTCCCGTAAAACCCCCTATGATTCCGCCATTCGATATTTGATTCTTTTTTCGATTTGGTAGAACTCGCTAGAAATGTATGATGCGCCACACAGATAAGATTTCACTCATCGCAAATAAGTGAAAGCAAATGTTCAAAAATGTGTTACATCAATGGTCAAGTAGAACCGCACATGACTTTTGACAAAGCAGTGTAGACAGTGCAGCAAATATTTGAATAACAAAATACATCTGCATAAGGATCTCTTTTTCAACTTCCTCATAACTCGAACTTAGCAATTGTATTCTATGCTCAAGTTTGACAAATATCTCGTGGAGGTCAGAAGCCCCGTATTCATGGCTAAAAATAGCTTCAGTGAACAGTTAGCTTTTCAGCGACAAACAAGGGAGTCGACTAAAGCGCCTCCCCTTTTAACTCTTTCTAGGCTCCATTTGACTTCCACCGAAAGAAGTTACAGACCATCCTAATGTCACTCCATACGGTATTAATTTGGTTCTTAAGTTCTATTTTATCTGATCACTTGTGATCTGCAATGGGCTGGAGCTTAAAGTCTATTGTACTACATTGTGGCTTGGCTCATACTCGCTTCTTTCATAAATCAAAAGTTGCTTGTCGGGTTTGCAGCAACTTTGCTCGATCTCGAAACATGAAAGATATCGGTCATCATTTAAAGTTATAACTGTTTAGTCTATTTCGTCGTAGTACTGAACGTACAAAAATATGCAGTCAGGCTAATGCATCAACCCCCACCACCAAGTGCCATCATGTCATGCTATTATAGCATTATTTATAATCTACGTACATTGCTCAGGTCTCAGGTCGTTACCTTTACCTACTATGTCATTACAGCCATTTTAACTATGCCATGTGAAACTGGTCTCTGTCAATCCAATGGAAACAGCATAGAAAACAGCCTGGTTGCGAGTACATGACTAAAAACAGGATAAGCCGCGACCTCGCGAGGACGGATTTCAGTCCTTACCAAATGTAATGAAAGAACTTGAAATTTTTTCAAATTGGTCAAATGTACCACCCTTGCTAGACTTATGACAGGACCATAATTCACATAATGCCCAGACGTAATGCCATCCAGAAAAATGTAACCAAAAAGGACCGGGGCACCGTTAGTTCTGTTGTGAAGTTTGTACAAATCTGGAAAACTGTGAAGTACAAAGTACTTACATAAATATAGCTAATCCAACATGACTGATGATACCATTAGTAACAATTGTGCAGGAACAGATGAAGCATCGTACATGAGTGACTTGGAAGACTAGTGGTGCACACTTCTACATTACTCTATGTTCGTAGAATACTGTTTCACATAACCTAAAACCACGTGTGCATACCTCTAGTCTATTGACCAATTAGACTTCCTGAATCAACCCGAACCAATCCCACCTAGGCCACCCTTTGTCCCTATGCACAGGCCACACTAGCATCATCCTTGTGCACAAAGTTAATGGCAGTGGGGTTCGAGGAGAAGTCGGATGTCCACAGCCTTCATCTAGACTAGTAATTTCCACGTTTCCGACGTTACACCAGAACAAATGACCTTAATGCTGTAACAAGACCCAAACTCCAGTCCTAATATCTAGTAGAACTATCTAATTAGTACAGAGAGTGGTCTAAAATCGCCTCAGCAGGCACTTCTATGGAATGACTTTCAAAGGGACAAGCTTGGAGGGAAGTAGAGTCCCTCCTTGAACCAAATAAAGAAAAACAACTACATACTATTAACAAATTTCAAATTTCTTCTTTCCTTTCTATGGGTCCAAGTACATAAGCATACTGTGAAAACTTTTTTACATGATTTTCTATATTAGAAAGATGTGGACCATAAGCACAAAAACTTTTGGACCATGTTCAAATCCAATTATCAAAAAGCTCAGGGATCAAAGTAGAACTTCAGAAAATCAGGCATCATTCTGCAAGCTTGTGGGGGGATTTCTGATGTAATCAGAAGAGGTAAGATAATTAAATTTTATGTACTAGATCAATTCCAAGTTGGTTAAGTAAGGATTGTTACTCCATCCACAAATGCAAGAGCATTTGTTCAAAAACTTGGATAGGCACTCCAGATTTGAGATTTCTAAAAAGATAAACACTGGCTCCTAATAAAACTTATCTCCCCCAAAACTCAACCCACAGGCTCAAGTATTTGGACCAAACCCTCTATATTTCTCACTAAGCTTAAACTCCTACCACTTGCGCGCATCGCCAGGTCAGATATCCCTCCTTATGGTCAAAATCAAGTCCAAACTCTCTCAAAAAAATAATTTAATACGACTTTTTTTCCAAGCAAGTGAAATAACTGATGAAAGTTTTAAAAGAATAAAGAGGTCAACAGGTAAAATTTCCAAACATTGTATAAACAACATTGTAGCATGATACACGTGACGCAAAACATAAATTAATAAAAAAGGAAAGAAAAAATTGACTAAACAGTATACCTGGTAGAGGAGCAGCAAATATTTCATCCTATGATTGCAACATGAGGCCATCTCAAGTTCTACCATCCACATCAAACCCAGCCCCAGTCCAACCAGGTCCCGCAGGTCCTCTACCCTTCGTTATAGCTCCAATTCCCTTTCCTCTTCCGTGGATAGTATTTTTCTTCTTCCCTCTTCCTTCACCATCTACAGAAGGTTGTTGATTGTGACCATTTGTTACTAGAAAACTCCCACCTTTTCCTTGATCAGACACAATTCCAGCTGATTCACCAGCTGATTCCAATGTATTCAGAGCTGAGGGAGCCTCCAGAGCTGTGCTTACAGGTGCCACTATACTCCCGTCCTATATATAAATAGCACTTTTAGCTAAGAACAAATCCCCAGACTATTATAGGACATTCAATCATGTTCCGAAGTACACCAAATGATCCATTTGCATATGATGCACCAGGAAATAGGAAGGTATACTTGTTTAGTCTTACTTTCATCCATCTTTGTTGTGTGATGAGGCGCAAAAGGTGGGGGTTGCGGTGCAAAATGTAGACTATATAACGATAAAAAAGTTTAACCATGGTAGTAGGCATTGTATGGACAGAGCAAAATTAACAATATTACCATATTAATTGGACTGTTAGCACTTAGCACTAAGGCGGACAAACAAGCATATGAACACGGTTTTCACTTTCCATAAGAAAGACACGAAGAAGAGAAGGGCTTACAGAAGGCAAAGAAGTAGATGATCTGTTTGGATTCAAAGCCT
This sequence comes from Escallonia rubra, assembly GCA_033065855.1. NCBI lineage: Eukaryota > Viridiplantae > Streptophyta > Magnoliopsida > Escalloniales > Escalloniaceae > Escallonia > Escallonia rubra. Next base: position 117,874 of record JAVXUO010000217.1, on the reverse strand, counting down.
CTAGACGCCTTTTTAATTCCTCCAGCCTAGAAAACTGCATGTTACTGCTTTCTTGAACCTGTTAAGCATAAATTGATCAGGATCCACGTTAAAGGGAGGAAAGACGAGTAAAAACAGTGGCGCTTCAAGATTTCTTTTGATAAATGTACCAGATTGTTCAAGTCTTCACATAGCTTCTGCTTAATGGCTTCCTCGTCCTTAACAGCCTGCGATGCTGCTTCCCATGCCTGGAGGAAGCACAAAAACATCAGGTAGAATCAAGGATATAACAAAGAAATGCACAGGGACATAATTTTGAGAGCTTCCGACTTTCCCCATGTTAAATTGAGGCATTTTGACTTTTCAGCCCTGGGAAGGAAAAAGTTCGTCTTTTCTTCTTGCACTTTGGGCCAAAGAAGTACTTCGATCAAAATGGTGAGTACCTTGGTTCCTCCCCACAAATAAGGGATCAGTATAAAAGTGAGATAGGCTCCTATATGTGCTAGCTTTATTAAAATGTAAAAGATGTTGTTCTGCTTTAATGTACTTGACTGAACACAACAAAAAATCCCATTGATTTCAAAAAGATGTCTTTGACACTGCTAAATGAGAAAACTCTCTGCATACTACTCACTAGATACAGCACTACATAAGTTAAAAGAACTATCATGTGTTGTGAAACATGTAGCATGATGACTGATAGAAAAGTTTAGAAATTATGAAAGTAGAGTTTACGAATTGAAGAAAATTAAAAAATAAGAAAACAAACCTTACGTGCTTGTTCTTCCTTGAGCTTAACAGCACGAAGTCTCTCAGTTGACATTTCTATTTTCTTTCTCATGTGTTCAAGTGCTGACAGTTTAAGCATGCACGAAAAATATAATCAGTTAAGCATTCATTTGAGGAAAATAATGTTCAAGAACTAAGAAGTAAGAAAAACTAATAATGACAATGCATCAACCTGCTTTCTTTGGACCAGCAGTAAGTTTCATCTCCATTGAAAGATTTGCCAGTTCTCGCTCAACATCACGAATCTTGGAATAATTTTCTTGAATATATCTGAGAAACATATCATAGAAGTGATGATCTTTCAGCACCAAAAAAGGATGGGAGAGAGAGACAGAGGCAGAGACAGAGAGGTGCAGTCTACGTGAGCCTTGCAGCTTAAATAATGTACCTAAATAAAGCTCAAACGAGCTCCCCAACTACTGAGCTGCTAGCCTAAAGTAAATTGAAAAATCATGCACATCTTTAGCATTACCATCATACAAACTTATCAAGAAAGCTTTGCCAGTGAACCAAAGTACTAGACGACCAAACAAGCCTAGTCCAATCAACTTAAAAAGGGCTTGTCAAAACGACTTGAGATCGACTTAAGAAACCTTTTAAACCGGAAGCCGTAAGGGCTTGGTCCAACTAATTTGAGATGCCAGAGGCATTCTTGTTTGTTCTCCTTTGCATATGACCTAGGGCAGATGCTCTGTCAAACCACAAGTGACCATGTTTTTCTGAACTATCTCAGCTGGTCTTTCCTTTTCCCACCATTACATTTATTGCTGGCGCCATAACTTTCTCATTCATCTTCAAATTCCTTTTTGTAAAATCCAGGCGCCTCACTTCTAGATTAGTAACGATCAAATATAGTCTCTTCACAAATCAAGAGTTAAGACATAAGACCGCAGAGATCTTAAAAAAAATTCGATTTTGTACTCCCTCCATCCAATTTAAGTGTCATGTTTGACAAAGCACAATGTTTGAGAAATTGCATTAGCACGATTCCAAATCATATCATTTTAACCATTCTTTCAAAGTTGCCCATAGAAGCAAAATGCTTAAGAAAGCGCATTAAATACAATGTTTTCTTCCACGAGGGTAATGTACGAAATTCTCATATGCCTTGACTTAACAAGTTGGCATACATTTTAACTCATATCATTTTAACCAATCTTCCAAAGTTGCCATAGAAGCAAAACTGCTTATGAAAGCGCATTAAATACAATGTTTTCTTCCATGAGGGTAATGTACAAAATTCTCATATGCCTTGACTTAACAAGTTGGCATACATTTTGGGAAACAATACATTCAAAATGGGGACGGAGGTCTTTCTCATACCGACTTATACTGACCTTCATAGATTAAGTTTAGGTTGACCCGTTTCTCTCTCTTTTCCTAAAACACTTTGAGTTGGGTATGCATAGATACATGTACAGATGTATATATTAAAATTGAGATAGCGTGAGGTACACAACAAGGCTCAATAGACCTACCAATTATTAACATTCTTAATCCTACCAAAATGTGCTGACCAAGGACCGAATTGAACTGAACAACCCAGACCTTCTGAGGACTCCAGTATGGCGAATTAGGGATGCAATTCAGATTTCAAAGAACCGAATAAGATAAATTCTGGTACTAAAATGGCCAGCTTTTTATCTAATGGGCTGAATGAAGTAAGAAGCTCGTTAATCTTTAAAAAAGAAAAAAGGAAAAAACATCTAGTCAGAAGAGATGATCCGAGAATTGAACATTTTACAATGACTAAAAGCTTTGCTAAATTGGTTCTTTCCATTCGTTCCTTCCGTTTCACGAAACAATGGTATCAAACCTACGAATCTTTATGAAACTCTAATCCTTTTTCTTTACGGTGTGTAGTTAGCAACCATGGCGAAATATTGAAGCAACCCTTGAAGTCGATTTTAACATGCATGGGGAACAACTCAAACTTGGACATTCAGACAAGATCGCAGTATCAAAGTGTAGATTCTATTGCTTTTTATATCTTCAATTAGATTTGCCAGATATTCTCAATCTCATTAATTCCACTTGGGCAAGAAGACTAAGCAAGCATTGGACGGTTAGACTGCACGCCAAAACTTTAAGGTAAAGTAATCACGAATTTTAGCACGTCAAATGACATGACAGATATCAATCCGTGCAGTAAACTTGAGAAAATTAATGAAAGTGACAGATCCCACGACGAACGGAAACTTACGTACTTTCTCAATTGAAGTTGCTCTTCCTCGATTATCTGAAACAGCAAGAACAAATGGCAATCACGTTCAATGAATTGAGCAACAGTACAAACGTTAAAAAATGTACATTTGTGACTGTACGTATATAGAACGGGAAAGATAGATATACCTTTTCGGTGTAAGCTATGACGGAGGCTTCCCTAGGGAGGCCGTCGGGCCCGATCTCGGCCTGGAGGGACGGCCTGGGATTCACATTGCCGGCCATTTTCGACAGAATTGGCCCGCTTTGGGACTCTTGTTGTCAATGGGGGTGTATGAATCTAAAGATTCATGCTTTTCATCCGGATTTCTTGCGAAGCAGTGTGGTGGGGGAAATGGTGTCAATTATCGAAGATGGGTATCGCGTTGATCATTGCTTTGATTGGGACTCAAACTGCACATGCCATGAACGTTGGTGAAGGATCAGCCGTGTGATTGTTAATTCTTCTTTAACCAACAGGAGTTGCTAGTCCCACGTCTCAAATTTTTTACCAATGCTAAGTAAATGGTAAACTGATGAAAATGAAAGGTAAATGATAAAAAGATTGGTTCAATATATTAGACTAATCTATATTAAATTTTTTTGTTTATAGGCCGGTTAATTTATACCGAGATTTGGTGAAAATTTGTATATCCCCTAGGAGTTAAAAATTGAAAAAATGTTGTTTATTCGGATTTCTCGATTAAGCTTTTCCCACATAATCATCGAATACAGCTCATACAATCCAAATGGCAAGACAGTACAAACTTATGGCATAACAGATTCACTTTACTGATGGAATATTCAACATATAAAAGCTTAAATTATTAAATAATAGACCGAAAAAAATGTGTATCATGCATGCTTCAACACTTTCCCTCACGTGCAAGTCCGTGATTACATAAGAAAAGACAAATTAAAGTGCACCACTCCCAAGTGCACAAATGATGAGAGTGCAAATTGCACTAACTAGAGTATCGATACCACGTTAAGTATATATCTATTCTAAAACCTTAAGCATTAGATAATGGATCTAATAATGTGTATCATGCTTTAACAACACAACAACAGAAGGTGTTAACATAATAACCGGAAAAAGCGTGCGCATTTCCCCCCTTGTATTACTGTATTGGTCACTCGAGTACACTTGAATTCTTATACAGTAAAAAGAAGCAACCTAGTATAAGGTGTATAGTCGAAGGTATTCTTTCTAGAATCCCTCATCCCATGAGCTGCTGGAGGAAAAATGGTATAGAACAAAGGAAAATGTAACAGAAGAATCATTATTAGCAGGGGAACCCCAACTACATTAGCTTATTACAAATACAGGGAAAGAAAGGATGTGGCTGTTTCAGCTCACATCAACTTTTTCTAAGAGTTGCAGCACTGCATCTTTTGTAGGCATGGCAGGGATTGCCCCTCTCTCTGTCACAGTGAGGGCACCACATGCATTTGCAAAAAGAAGAGCTTCTCTTAGTCTCTTCTCATCCTGCCAAAAAAATCAAAATCAAGACAGTATCATATTTGCACTGGCTGAATCTCAACAGCCGAAATTCGTTTTGTCATATAAATCCTGGACGAGCATTTCAGAAATCAGCTCATATAAGTGATACTAGTAGTCCAGCACAGACAATATTCGTTCATTAGACCCCTTCTTAAGCGGTGATGGTGATGATAAAATTATCTTGAAGTAAAGCAGCATGAAACAAGGGCTTCAAAGATACTTCCTCCCCTTTTTGCCAAGAATTTAGGTACCTGATAGATGTCTATGTCAGAAGCTAAGATGCTCAGTATCCCACCGACGAATGCATCACCAGCACCAGTCGTGTCAACAGCTTTTACTTTAACACCAGGAACTCTACCCTTGTATTGCTGCACAAAAAGTGGCTTAGTATTCATAACCTTAACGGATTAATTGTAGTACAAACAAACAAAGTACGCCACATCTCAATCCATGCCTCGGTAAGGAGAAGAACATGCAAAGGACAAAATTAACTTGATGCACACAAACATATCACTCCTCCTATACAGAGATCAAGCGTCAGATATTTCAGAAACTACTCAACAAAGTAAGAAACCCTTCAGATTCAAAAAGAGATGCAAAATGCAAACCAAATTCAACAAAGATGGATACAATAATCATACTCTACTTGCAAATGACCAATTGTTTTTACTGATAAGTGAAGACAAATGATAACCTTACCTTCGTGTAATATCTGCAACCCTCTGACCCTTCACTGACGAGTAAAAGCTTAAGGTTAGGATGAAAAAGCTTCTTTAACACAACGCTATCATCATATGGATCATCACCTCCAGTCAAGAACGAAATTTCATCCTCACTTATCTACCAGTTCATCAGAGAGGCCCAATGAGTTCAAACATAAACATTTTAATTTAAGCCGTTGACGCAGTTAAAGTGCAAAAAGATTGCGCCTTAGCAACCTTAAAAACTCAAGGAATTTTGATGGCTGAATTTAAGCTTGTTTAAGCATACCTTGATTACATCTGCATGGTCCCATATGCTCATAATGCCCTCTCGAGCGGCATCTGCTGAAGGCCATAGCGGCAATCTCAAATTTGGATCGTAGGAGAGAATGCTACCTGATTTTTTGGCGATAGCCATAGCAGCCAGATGTGTAGACCTACATGGTTCGTCAATCAAGCTAATTGAACCATAGTGGAAGATCTTTGCCTGCATTGTGTATATGACTTAACCAAGTTAGCATGAGGGCTATAACTTATAAGCATTAAATCTTGTGCAACTCATATAATCAGAAAAAGGAAAACAACAGCAGACCTGCTTAATTAGGTTTACATCAAGCTCTGATTCATGGAGAAGCATATCCGCACTTGGATTACGGAAGAACAGAAATTCCCGCTCCCCGTCGGATCTGAGGGTAACAAATGCCAGTGCTGTCCTAGCATTGTGGTCAAATCGCATCCCAGAATTATCAACCTTGTTTTGCTTCAAAATGTCAGCCAACATGTACCCAAATTCGTCTTCACCCACCTGTGAGACAATTTGCAAAGGTTTCAGAGGGAAAACGGAGGCACTGCCGCTGGATCAACAGATGTACAAGAGTCAAGACTCGATAAAGAAAGCAAACACCTGTACGCCTCAGCAAACCAAAAAGTAATCTGAGAATCGACCAGAGAAGCTCCATGTCAATTTCGCTAGTAATTATTTAGATTTTTGGAAATTGCCTCATTTGACTCAAGTGAACAGTCATAAGATGTTAAAAGTCCCTTCCCTACATTCAAGCTGCATGATTACTGGTGTGGAAAATGAGTCCTGCATGAATGTGGTTGGGGACAAACCATACCGGCCTTCCTACAAGAGGTCAAGTAGGAAAGCCAACAAAGTCCCTTCGCGATAGATAATAACTAAAAAATGGACACTTTAACCATCCAATTGGTCTGGTCTCCCGACATACCACCTGTTTTTTTTGTCTACCAATGTTTTGATCAAGTGGTCTTGTATTCATCAAGAATCCAACACCAAAAGACACATTGTATGAACCAAAAGAAAATGCTGAGACCACATGGATGACGAATTTAGGTGACGCTACTGAATAGAACACAGTAGTTCGCATAGGGAAGACGAAAGAAGACAGGAGTTATTCAAATGAACCTTGCCAACAAAAGCTGAAGAACCTCCCAATCTTGCTATACCAACAGCAACATTAGCAGGAGCACCACCAGGAGCTTTTTTGAAGGCAGGTGCTTCTGCAAGTGAAACTCCACCTACCGTAGGCACAAAGTCGATCAACATTTCCCCAAAGCAAACAACTAGTGAACTACTTTCCTGTGAACTTCCATTTGTAGTTATAGGCAGATCTGCCGAACCACCTACACAGATAAAAACGCTTGACATCATTGCGGACAGTATAATACTTTTGCTGTGCCTTTTTAATAACCAAAGCTTTGAAAATCAAATTAATCCAAAGTATATGCCTGAAAAACTACAACATGATAGTTAGCATCTACGGAGAAAATTTCAGATGTCACAAAAGAACAACAAAACTATAACAGGTCAGAAAATAAAATACTTGTAGTTGTAGGGTCATAGTCTGCAACCCAAGTTTCAGATTGTAAGTTGCAACTATTAAATCTGTCAAGGTCTTTTTTCTTCCAAAAAGTAAAAAAGGAAAAGATAATTGATTCTATGGAAAGATAATTACAACAGACACTAGGCAAGTTCCCTAAACAAATCCTAAAAAGTTAGATTCTTGTAATACGTGCCCTAAAATTATATACCAATACGAGAATCAAGAACTGGTGATGATTTTCCACTATACCATGAATCTAAAAGCTATTCAAATGCGAAAAAGAGATCACATTAGGCCTTTATCATGTTCACCGTGTCATAAGAGCTACAGTCACCTACACGGAACCGGTCAAGAAATTCCCGCGAAAATTGCAAGAAAAAACCCAAAAGGAAAGGCCATTACGAAAGATGTTGCCTTCATCCCAGAAAGAAAGATCTAGCATCACAAACATGATTCAATATACAATAGCCATCAAGGTTGCACCGATTAATAAAGAGACGCAACAATCAAGAAAGTACAAGAACGTCACCAAACCAGAACTGGAAAGCCGAATTTAAAGAATTCACGCGACAACATAGACATTACACGCTGAAAAAACATGTAAGAAGTGATCCAAGTGAAATAAAGGGGCGGAAGAAGGCGAACCTGAAGTGGGTTGTTCAGCCATGGTGTTTATTTGATGAAACAGAGCAGTGAGCACTTTTGAAACTGAAAACTGGGAGCTTTAACAAAGAATCAGCAACAGAGAGAGAGAGAGAGAGATGGGCTTGGGGACTTAATGAAAGAAAGGGGGAAGCAAATCAGTGAAACCTGGTGCGGAGGAATCTTGGATATGGGGTAAAGAGGTAGACAAAAAGGTGAATTGGATCACACTATTTATTTGCTCTCGGTTTTTTGACTTGATTAGATTAGATTCCTGTACCCCACATTTTTTCTTCTTCTTCTTTTTATTTTTTTATTTTTTTGAGCCATTCATGCCCAAATGGAAATTATTCTTACAATTAGCGAAAATTTCGTGAAGTTTACAATAGATCATGAATCATAGCAGGAAAGGTGATATGGCATAAATTTGAATGGGAGCCGCGGGCAAAACGTGCGCATGCGATTCGTCGAGTTATTATCAGAATTTACGATAGAGCGAAGGTATTACATGTCTAATATATTCCAATTTTTTATACTTGATGCACATTATTTTGCGAAATCATGAACTTAGATAGGTTGCTTGGTGATAAAGTAAATATTATTTTGGTCATTCTTTGCCATATACATAAGGTGGTGTGTTGCTAGTTGATTAGCTTTTCCGTTTCAATTAGCAAAAGCAAAAAAGAGAATATTAAGTTATTTGTATCTGAGCAGATATATGATTTTTTTTTTTAAGATTTTTAATAAGTGAAATATGTCCGTAACAAGACATGGATACCAGTTACCTAGATAATCAACTTAAAGGAGGGGGGGGGGGGGGGTCACCCAATTTATTCCAACCTAGCCATTTTGAGTAATGATAAAGGATAGAAAGTTGAGCATTTGTTCATATCATCCATATTATAAGATGCTAAATAATCAAATGATCTTGGTCTTGGAAAAAATAAAGTATTAGGTTATTCGTCTCTGAGCATGTACAAACGTATCTTTTAGTAAGTGAAAGATGTTCGTAAGAAGACACGGATACCAGTTAGCTAGATAATCAACTTAAGTGTGGAGGGTGTGGGGGTAACACCCGCAAACCAGTTTGTTCATTTATACCAACCTGCCATTTTTAGTAAAAATGATGAAGGATAGAAAGTTGAGCATTTGGTCTTGGGAAAGATATGACATGCAAAAAAGAGATATAGCAGTGGCTTCCTCCTCCTATTCTAGCCCTAGGGGGTGTTCCTTCTCCTTGCATCATTCTACGTCAAGACAAGGCTCATTTTTCATCTGTAGGAATAAAGCTGGTTGTGGTTAAGTTTGTACCGGACAGCCCAACTTATATTATGGAGATTAAAATTAGGTGAAAGAATGTATGTCCTTTAGCTTTGAATCACAAATACGTTCATTCAATGGTTGGGCATTTTTCATTTTAAAGTAGAGGAAAGCACCAAACAAGTTTGTCCTAATGTGAGACCAAATACATATAGCATAATGTGACCAATAACAGAAGTTGCAGGTACACAAGGGCCCAAAAAGGCCATGGGATTTTGCTAGGCAAGGGTTTATGGAGAAACACGATGAGGAAGGGTCTCATCATGTTTGGGGAAAACTATGACCCTCTTTGTCCCTTTTTGGTTTGCAAACTGTTCAATTTTGTTTTCTAGAGATTTGAACTAGAGGCAGGACAAAGCCGTCCAAGGGTAAAAATTGTTTTTAACGCTGTCACCTCCTTGTTTCTTTAGGGCTTGTTTTCAGTAAGTAATTTCAATTTATCTAGGAGAAAAATGTAGTGAAAGCTTAGGTTATAGTGGAGGAATCATCGAGGGAATGAATTTCAAGAAAGAAAGTGTATCCTGGGTAACAACGAGCATTCAGTACTAGATTATGCATCTCTTCAAGTGACTTGTGTTCCTTTTCTGGTTACTGAAAGAGTAGTCGCGGTGTTATCTTTTTTAGTTTGAGAAACTTTGTCTTTTTTTTTTTTTTGTTAATAAGAGAATAGCATTGATAATTAAAAGGTTACAGAATTGCCCAACGGCGAGTAAAGGTCACGACATTCCCGTGACTCTGTGTATACAAGACCAAAAAGGTCAGAAACTAACAACGAACCTATAAACTCAAAACCGATTACAATTAAACTAAAGCAGAGCATATCTTACACTTTAGATTAACTTAAAGTAATAAGCCTAAGTCTAAAGGTTATAAACACACAACGTATACTAAAAAGAAAACACTATAAATTTAAACGACACAAAAAGTACAATGAAGAGCCAACAGGAGCCGACGAAAATCACAGATGATGAGAAACTTTGTCAGAAGAATGGTTTAACCTTAAGTTGTTACAACATTATTCAATATCAAACCCTGCTTTTTTCTTCTGCTTATTGCCTTCATGGGTAAAAAAACACTACCTCTATATAGCACTATATATCATCTTCATGACTACCTGTATCATTTTCATGACTACATGTATCATCTTGTGCAATGTGTTGAAGGGAGGTGTCTTTTACATTGCCACTACATATGTTCAAGTATTACTTATTTTGAAAAAGAATTTGGTTAAAGAAGGTTGTTTAGTGAAACTTTTGCTTCATTCGTTAGTGCAGAAAATATGAATGAAGTTACAATTATACGATAGGCTATTGTATCCTAGAGTTAACGAGTCAAAACTTTGTAGCACCAGTAATTATCCAAGGGGCCACAACGTCTGCACCTCATCCTAACCGGTAACTTACTACTTATCATGACATCTGAGGTACTCAAGATTAATACTTCATTTGGCAATTTTCATGTTCCAAAAAAGCAATTGAGGGAGGTAAATGGATATTTTCGTACGTTCAACTAATGAAGGTAATTATTTACCTTTTTCTGCATTATTCATTTCAAGTGCCTTACTAAAATATTTTATTTTCTTGGATTACTACCAACAATTTGTGATACACGTGTCAAGTTCCACATCGACAATACATGGGGTTTGAGATTGATTTTTATACCTAGTGGACTTTTTCTATTCTTGAGCATGCTTTTGAGTTGGACATCACGTTCAACATGGTATCAGGGTTAGGCTCATGCCGCCCCATTCGATCCAACGGGACCACTTCTTATTCAAGAGAAGCACCTCTTATTCCCACATTTCGCGTGAAGGCGGGTGTCAAGTCTCACATCGACAATACATAGGGTTTGAGATTAATTCTTATACCTAGTGGACTTTTCTTACTCTTGAGCATATTTTTAGATTGAACACATGGTTCAACAATACGAACTTTGAAAGGAAACAACCGCCCTTTATGATTGAAGTTGATAAGTAGACGGAAATTCTTGAATTATCTCTTTCTACTTGTCCAAATTCAAAGAAAAGAGATTTTTGTTCCATTATTTTTTCTTTTGGTTCCTTGCGTGCTTGCTCAATTCTCGTGAATGCTACTTATTAACTGGTCGCCTGTGATGTTCATTTGCAGGGGCTTACGGTGAATAAATAACCATTCATGAATATAATATGGTTTTTTGGTACTTTGAAAGAACCTCTTTAGTTCTTGAAATAAGAAAGTATCTAAACTACAAGTAATATATATAACTGAGAAAAAGAGAGAGAGGCATCGTGGAAATGCGGTGAAACTGTCCTCCACAGAACCTGAAGGTTCATTGCAAAAGTATTCCTCGTTGATTCAGTAGTTGCAACTCCCCAGGAAACTTCACAACTGGGCAGCTGATTTAGAGAACCATAGCTGTGAAGATCAAGATGATGTGGAACCTAGTAACATACCATAGAACAAAGCAAAGTTAGACAACATAAAACAAGGCAAAAGTATGAAAAATCAATTAACCAGTTGATGATACAATAAAGACATTACTACTCAAGTTGTATGAAAGTAGCTGCAATCTATCGTATAACGACAATTAATGGTTGCTAAAGATATCTAACGAACATTAACTCGTTATATTGGAAGTTGTAGTTATTTTCCTATAACCCGCGGATAGCAACCCAAATTTTCATAAATCTTCTAGCACTTTTTTTGTTTATTAAAACCCGTATACCAACTTAAACATACGGAGAATCAAAATGTCATGCAAACTAAATAATGCACCAAACCATTTCACGATCTGCAATGGCATTTTTCAACGTCAATTATTGCACTAGTTTCGAGACAATCACCATGGTATTTGTGAAGTTGATGCGCTGGACTGCTTTGGCCCAGGTGGAACTGGTGCCGGCACTGGCTTTGGACTAGGTGGAGGTGGAGGTGTAGGTGGAGGTGGAGGTGGAGGTGGAGGAGCATCAATCAACCCTGTGAGGTAATCCAATTCAAAATCAAAAAATGAGTAAGAAATAAGAACAAAATGTGTCTGATGTGTTGCATGACAATCAACTGAATCGGTAGTGATTGATGAAATACAGATAGGAAAAACGAAAAACAAAATAGGCACTGACCACAGAATAGTAAATTATCTGGGGGTGGTTGCTCTTTGGCAGGGTTTGGATCCGGATCGTAAACCCTCACATAGAGCTCTTGTCCTAAGAACCAGTTCTTCAAGTGTTGTGACCTTAAGTTCCACATTCCTGGGTTGTCAAGGGATGCGTAAACCGCACTCCATCCCCCTGGGTAAACCTGATATGTATATACTCTTCTAAGATGGCCTAAGCATTGGTACAATGAAATCCTTATATATAGAGGAGAGATGAAGAGAGGGGACATAAGGAGATTACCTGAACTGTAGAACGGACAACGGGATCGTATAGGTTGTACGTAGAGCGCGACTCAGGAGTCCACTCTCCATCGCCAAACCTACATAACTCAGAGGAATTGATCAGCTATTGATTGATCTCTTGTCTTAGCAGCTAGCTTTATACAGTGCAAGTCAAATTCTGTTTATGGTCATAGCCACTGTATTTTAAGTCCCTCTATAGGGATTTTGATCCACTTTCCAGTGTATAAATGGTATAAAAGCTGCCACTAATGTGTTTAATTCTATGTCAATACACTTGAGGAGCATGTGTGGTTGAAGCGAGTAACACTTACCCTACCACATAAAAGCCAAAGCCATCCAAATGCCAAGCATCCATGACATCTAACTCATTCTTAAACACAATCTCAAGCCATCCCTTGTGGTTCCCAGTCACAACAAAAGTTCCATTAACAGGCAACTGATTGATAGAGTGAACAGGGTATTTGTCAAGCTGATAAACTCCAGAGCCATTAGCATAGTTGTCAGCTAGCTTCAATGGGGTACTAGGGGCAAAGTACGAAACATTGTTAACAGTGTAGCGAGGAAATCCGTTAATTTCAGCTATGGAGCCGTGGAGGATAAAGGTCTGTGACAGTGTCACGTTTGATACATTGAAGGTCCCTTGCGGGTTCGGCCTTGCTGCACCCGCTGTCAAGTTCCACCTGCACATAAAAAAACTCACGGGTTCAATGTCTGCAGCTCTTGTTGTAACTCTATAGAGTGGCGAATACACGAATTCATTCAATCCATGGCCACAAACATTCTGATAACAGTAGGTTGTAATTTCGGTTGGAAAGAAATTAATACATAAAAGCTCAACATGTGTGAACTTGGAATTCATATATTTTGAATGTAGCTTGTATATATAGTCCTTAGTTGCACAGGGAGCATGGTTGAACCGTGTAAGGTTCCGATGCCGGAACGTCACTAGTATGGTGCGTTTGGAGTTGGAACGAGGATGGGGTGCGAGATTGGGAGTAAGGTTCCGGTGGTGGAGCATCACTAATATGATGGGTTTAAATATGTATGTCCTTGCCTCTCACGTCAACAATTAACCGATGAAGTCCCCAGAGTAATTCATAATGGTTGGGACAAATTAAAATATATATCAACAAAATACAGAAAGCCAAATATTGAAATAACATGTACCTGATTGATTTAGCTTGGGCTAAAGAGAAGTGTTGATCAAATGGGTCAGGCCCTTTTGGCAAAGCCCCAGTAGCGTTTGTGGTGGAATTCTCATAATGTAACACACTGACACACACAAGAGTGTCAAAGCCAGTGACATTGGTCAATTTGGGACTTGCCACTATATAGTAATCAGCAGCTTCTTGATCGGCTGTGACGATAACAGAGTAGGACTGGCCGATGTGGACATCAAGAGAATCCAACGGTATCTGATTGGTGTATGATCCTTCTGTTTCGACCAAAAGCATCTGATGATTTTGAATCCTGAAATTGATACTCCAGAAAGTGCCAGCGTTGGATACCCGAAATCGATATGTTTTTCCTGCATGAATTATGATGGTGAGTTTAACTGAAGAAATTTTCTTTTAAGGCAACAGAATGCAACGTAACTCTCAAAATTAATTTCGCGAATGATCACTTCTACTTCACATTGTTGGAGCGAGTCTTCCCTTAACGCTAACTTATGTCTTGTCATATGATTTTGGATACACTTTTTGATAGTATAAAGTAGATTTCAATAAAATTTGATAGTACATTCTGCTAACAGTTCTCAAATTTTACCTTTTTTGACCGTAAACGATTCATGAGTTTTGGCTAATGGGTCCATATATCGACCCTTTCCATTCATAAGCATCCTGTCAGGAGGGATATGATAGGCCCCAACTGGATTCTTCAAACCAAACCTGACATCCTATTAAATATTCACAAGAAAAATAAAGTCACATGTACCTAAAAAATTAGAAATTTGAATTTCTAAAACTGATTTTTCAACGTTCACTATATCATTACTTCATCAAGAGGCAATCATCGCCTCACTTTGATCTTGTCTGTATCACACTACTCTTACTTGTAAACCGTGAAATAAAAAAATGAGAACACTTCACACTAATGGATGGGCGAGAAATTAATTTTTCTGATCGATCGTCTTGATTACCTTAAAATTAGTTTGATACCAGTCACCAACTAGAAGATCGTACTCTGCTTCTGGCTTAGGAAAGGGTACAGTTATGGCAATTCGATTGTTAACGCGAATCGGGCCAAAACCGCCTCCAGCCTTATGGAAGTAGAGAGAGGGGAAGTAAAAGAAGCTCCCAATCTGATCCTTAGCCTGGAACTCGAAAGTCCAATTTTTACCAGGTTGGATCGGACAATTGGTTCCTGATACACCGTCTTGCCATGAGTTCAGCCTTTGTTGAATGCCATTCCTGCAATAACACCACCACCACCACCACCTCCATTGGTTAATAAAAATGAGAGACCAATAAATTGTTAATTAGTAGAGATGTTAACTGTTTAGTTTAATTACAAACTTTGGTCCGTTTAAAAATTTTATCTCGGTCCTTCAATAATAGGAAGACTAAATAAATAAGTTTTCAAATGTATTTACAGCATTCGTAGAAAAACCTGCGTATTCAAAAATCTTATCCCTTTTATAACGTAAGCTTAAGGGTTATGAATAATATACTTCTATAGTCGTGAATAGTCATGAAAAAGAACGAGTACATAGCGGGTGTGCACATAAAGAAGAGAGAAATGGTTACCACGTCATCAGTAGAGGCTCATCAATATCGTTAAACACGTTGACATGAACATTGTCGTTGGTTGTGATATTAATAAGAGGGCCAGGGAACATCCCGTTGATCGTAATGACCTAATAAAAGAAAACAAACAAATTCATGAAGCCAGAACAATATCGGTCTTCTAGTAATACCTTCTACTTCATCAACTATTAGAGTAATGGACCTTTCTCGTATTCCAATACTCACCGGCTGATTTATGTATCGTATTGGTTGAATCGTCGTGTCGAGCGCAACATGCCACTCCAAAAATATGTCGTCTGCCTTGGCCAATGCAATCAAGACCGGAAATAATATTGCACAATAAGCAAGCCATGAAGTATCACCAAACATTGCCATGGATACAGTGTTAGAGATTGGTTTAACTGGGAGGGCTTCTTGATATATATGGCATGGTGAGGACAGGGATGAACCGGTGGAGCTTTCAAAGTGCAAGATATCAATGAAGAAAAAGAAATTTATTATGTTTCTTGTAACCGTGTTTTCCCAAGCACGATGGCCTGGTTGGCATCTACCTGAATGGTGGTCAGAAAATGGATTTTTGTGGATTCTATGCCTTTTTTAATACTTGACCTTTCACTGTAACAAATAAGAGTAGCGGGACGTTAAACAAATGTCTGTTTAAGCCATAAAATGACCATTCTTGTATAGGGGCACTTTTTCAGGCGTTCATAAAAGCGCCCCAAAATTCAATAAAATTCTAGATTTATTCCCATTTTGAATATTTGGATTGGATTATGCTAAAGATTCAAAACCCATTTTCATATTTTTTTTTAAAAGAAATAAATCAAATGAATTTAAAACTTCTTTTTTGGTAAATCAATTGCAAAATGCTTTTCTTGAATGCCCAACTCCGTTTTACATCTTCTACGCAAAAATGTTTAATTTCTTAAGAACTTCTTGATTGTTATGGAAAAGAAGTCGGTGAAAAAAAAATGCTCTTTAAGCGCCTGAAAATTTCACGGCGCTTAAAAACGCCTATTTTTGGTGGTGCTAATCTAATGTCCCTATCTTAGGGCATTAAAAACAGCGTCCCTTAGTTTGGGTGTTTGCTAAGGGCTTCCTTTTTGGGGCATTTTTAAGCGTCTCCTTTTCAAGTACAGTGTAAAACGCCCTTATCCTCATCCATTGATGCTACTTTTTTTGGACATTTGATAGTCGTCCATTTTCTAAGGGCTCTTTATAACCGTCATTTCGGGAAAATCTTTTAAAAAGCCTTTTTTTAGACATTTACTAGTGAACGAATGACAGGATTTGTAGGAAACAGTCCGGTATTTTCTCATGCCACTTATTGCAAACATAAATTCATGAAACTATAGACCCCACAGATTCAAATGAAAACCAAGTAATTCTGCTATTGTATATGCACAAGCATTGCACTTCAGTTCCATTTAAAATGAAAATTTTGACATCATAATATATTCATACATCGGTCCAAATTTACGATGCAAAACATCTAAATTTATTCTAGAAGAAGACACAAAGCTCGGTCTTTGATTATAACAAGGTCTTCTGTTTTCTATTTTTCTGTTTAATCTCATTCAATCCTGTCAAAAGAAAGAAGAAAAAACGTGCTTAGTAACGGAAGATGGTATGATGCATCTTGGCTAACCATATGAAAAGGTGGCAAAAGAATCTGCATTTTTTTATCCCGCCCCCATCTCTTTGCCAACCATCTTATGTAAATGACACCGGAACCGTGCATGATGTAACAAATTTGTTGTGTCTAACTCTCTGCAATAGTGTAATAGATAGAAACGTTATTTTCTGTTCTTTCCAGGGACCTCACAAAAGCAGACCACTCTGTTCCATGGACCAAAGTATCATGAACTAAACCTCAAAGCCTAAACTTAGTCACAGATGTGCTAAAGAAGACGTGCTATCGCTGTTTGCTTGGATCAAGATGCTTGAGATAGCAGCCTTGACATCGAGTCTAGATCCACCACCCCCAGAGAGCTGAAGTAACTGAAGAATTGACTAGGCATGTATGTCTACCAAATCCGCCAAACCTCTTCAAGTAATTCACATAGAAACAGAATTCACACGAACGCTAGTATAAGAAGAATGTCTAGTGGTTGGAACTATTTAGAACTGGTCACAGGAAAATCAAACGCTAGGGCTAACAAGTTAAAATAGCAATCCACGTTGAAAGCGGCTCACATATATCATGCGTGCCTTGTGTCAACCTCTAAAGAGCGGATAAACCTGGAAGTGCGTAACTTTTGTACAAACTTGGAACCACCACAACCTGTCAGCAGCATCATCACTTCAGACAGTATTTTTTTAGATATTGTAGATTACATGTTTGAATGCTAACGCCAAACATCCCGCGGGGCGTAATAATCTTTTACACAAAATGGCGTGAAGAGTATTGAAATCATATAAAATAAGAGTCTTAGGCCCCGTACGCTTACCATATTTGTTTTCTGTTTTTATTTTCTGCTTTCATTTTCACGATTTTCATATTCAGTTTGAAAACATATTCCTGTACTTTTATCATTTTCACAAAAAAAAAATTAACTATTTTTTCTTATATTGGGTTAAGTTTGAGTGAAAAACAGCTGAAATTTAGGTGTTTTCAGTTTTTTGTTACTATTTGAGTAATTTTATCCAAAACGAAAACAGAAAATGGTAAAAGTACGCAAAAAAAGAATCTTTTTCATCATCATTGCTAAAAACAGAAAACGAATATGGTAAACGTACGGGGCCTTAGGTTCCCGTGTTAGCCAAGCTATAGAACACAAATAAGTACCAAAGTTCGTTTTCTTTGATATTAGCCGTGCTCGCTAAAAAATTAAGGTTCATAACATTTTGCGACGTTAAGAGTTAAGTGCTTAAATCATGGGGATTAAGGGTGCGTTTGATAACGAAATTTAGCATTTAAAGCTTAAAATTTTTCAATAATTTTTAATTAAGTGCGTTTGATAAAGCTTAAGGTTGTATCGGTTATAAAAATTAATTCTTACAAAAAATATATTAAAATTTTAAGTTAGGGTGTGCTTACTTAATACTTATCACTAAATTCTATTCTCAACATATTCTGGTCGCACCCAAAGGCCCACTGGGGTCCTATTTTCCATGACACATCCGCACAAGCAACAGTCATTTTCAACGCTCACAACCGGTCAAAGCATGCACACTCAAGTCACGTGCACTTCTCACTTTCGTGACGTGACTTCGTCACTAAGAAACTTATCCTTGTGCGACGCCGCATCACGCTTCAACCGTCGCACTTCGCCCGTCGGCACACCATGGCACTTGCCCAAGGAAGTTGGCTTTGGCCTTCCCCTTGGGGTCGGCCTCGGCCTTGCCCTTCCCCTTGGGGTTGGCCTCGGCCTTGGCCTTCCCTTTAGGGTCGGCCTCGGCCTTGGCCTTCCCCTTGGGGTCGGCCTCGGCCTTGGCCTTCCCCTTGGGGTCGGCCTCGGCCTTGGCCTTCCCTATGCGGTCGGCCTCGGCCTCCCCTTGGGAGTCAGCCTTGGCCTTCCCTTGGCGTTGGCCTTGGCCTCCCCCTAAGGGTTGGCCTTGGACTTCCCTATGGGTTGGCCTTTGGTCTCCATACTTAACACATTCACTTCTCTTCAAGGGACCGTACACAACTCCGCGACCCCGTCGCCCGGACACAACTCAGCGACTCCCGTTGCCGGCGTCCGAGCGCCGCACTTCAATACTCCGCCGCACCCTTGCGCCGCGCCGCTGATACAGCCGTCCCCCCAGGCTCTCTGTCACACTACCGTGCCCTCAGCACCATACTCACTTCATTGCGCCCATGCGCCACAATCATGTTACATGCCCCCCGGGCACCACACTCATTCACCACACCATGCGCACCTTACCTTGGTCGTGGAACATACTTCGACCCATTATCCAGAGTGTGCAACATCCTGCGGGAATAGGCGACTCCTTCGGGACATTATCTCCTCCAGGGAGCTCCTCAACTCCCCTTCCGCCAGGTAGACGGCTCTTCTGGGATGCTACCTTGGCCAGTCGGGTAGACGGATCCTCCGGGATGCTACCTTGACATACTCCAAGTGCTCCGGCACAATAAGGACTCACCCGCGGGGATAGGCAACTCCTCCGGGACACTATCTCCGCCAGGGAGCTCGTCAACTCCCCTTCCGCCAGGTAGACAGCTCCTCCGGGATGCTACCTCGGCCAGTTGGGTAGACGGCTCCTCCGGGATGCTACCTTGACATGCTCCGAGTGCTCCGGCACAAGGACTCACCCGCGGGGATAGGCGACTCCTCCGGGACACTATCTCTACCAGAGAGCTCTTCAACTCCCCTTCCGCCAGGTAGACGGCTCCTCCGGGATGCTACCTCAGCCAGTCGGGTAGACGGCTCCTCTGGGATGCTACCTTGACGCGCTCCGAGTGCTCCAGCACAAGGACTCACCCGCGGGGATAGGCGAATTCTCTGGGACACTATCTCTGCCAGGGAGCTCCAAGTGCTTCGGCACGAAGACTCCCCTTCTGCCAGGTAGACGGCTCCTCCGGGATGCTACCTCGGCCTGCGAATATGCGACTCCTCCGGGACACTATCTCCGCCAGGGTGCCTTCGTGACTGGCCTACGTGCTCCGACACTGGGGGCTTGTGTTGGCACCCCTAGGGACTATAACCCCCAGGTCACTCCAAGACAGGAACATGTCTTCGAAGGGCATCGCGCCTAGTTCACCTGGCAGTTGGGCGTCGGGTCTTCCCCATCACTGCCAAGCCTGTGGGACTCTGCAAGGGCTTGGATTGGAGGCTAGATCAAGGGGGTTCTCTGGCCACACCGTTGTGGGAGCCAGTTTTTCCAGACAGACAGAGCGACGATGTACGGGACAGGCTGGGTGAATATGCGATCCGATAGTCTGTGGAGTACCGGCACCCGTGGACCCCCCGGTGACGTGTCACTCCCAGGGGGCACCACGTGTCAGTTAATGACATCATCATCTCAATCTCTATAAATAGAGGTCTTGAGAATTCATTAGGACGGAACATTATGGAACATTGACGGAAGACTCTCACATTTTCACTTCCTCACTCTAGAATCCTAGAGAGAGAAACATACAGGACCTTGACTCTAGACCTAAGCATCGGACTGTGACTATCGTCGTGTATTCACCTTGCGCTATCGCCCTCGCAGCACTGCCACCCTTAAGCTCTGTCTGGGAAGCCTTTGGTCTCTGCCTTTGTTCCACCCTTGTTGTGTCTCACATCAACATACTTGGCATTTGACTCGGACTGCAGCCTTTGTGGCACCTCCACGTAAGTACGAACTCACTTTCCTTTGCATCAAATTCTAATTGAGATAATTAAAATGTATTGAACAAAATTTTACGTAAAAAGAATAATTACAACAATGATGATGCCTCAATTAATTTGGTGGCAATACTGCCTCCACCACACTGCAACCACCGCCACAACCATTATTTTCTTTCGCTACCACCATCACAATTACCACTTGGCCACTACCACTGCCACCACAAGGACACTATCACCATATCATTGCCGCCTTCATCACGACCATGTTCGTCAAAATCATCTAAATATCCACCACACTACAATCACTGACATGACAGCCAAGTCGCCAGCTATCGCTACCACCACAATATCAATACCACGTCTTCATGCACCATTACCGCCGGCCCGTCACCATAGACACCTTTTCACCGCTGCCAACACCACCACCATTATTACTTTATCGCCAATGCCACCACCATTACCAACACGATTTTGCAATATACATATATATATATATATATATATATATATTACAAAAATATATAAATAAATGCATAATTTTGATAATATGAATAAATTTTTAGATATTTACTTTTGATTTATCATATATATTAACTTATATTTTAATAAAAATTTTAGTTTTAAGAATTCAGTCCTGGACTCTTTCGGCATTTAAGTTGTATATATCAAAGATTCAAAGAGCCCATAAAAGTTACTGTATCTAGTCTAGTCTAGTCTTTAATCCCGAAAGAAGGCGGCTCACGTGCTGGCTTAAAAAGTGTAGACACACTCGAGATAAGCGTTTTCCGAAGGACACGTGGCAGCTAATGGGAATTTCGAACCCCCAGTCAATCACATGCCGGTCTCACATATTTGAGATTTCCTCCCGATTCCTTTGGATATCCCCCCACTCCTACTACTTAACTCCCCTCGCTCTGGTCTGATTGCAGCAAGGGCCCAACTCCCCAAACACGCCACCACCATTCAAAGAATACCCATGGCCTTCTCCGCCCGAGTACAAACCGCCTTCCTATCACCGCCACCACCACCTCCGCCGACCAATGCCGCCACCTCCGCCTTCTCTCATCCAATCAGCTCCCTCTCTTTCCTCAATTATTCCCCTCCTTCCCCCCTCCAATTCTCCTCAAAACTCCCTCTTAGATGTCACTCTTCCATTAGAGCTTCCTCGAATTCCACCACCGTCGCCGAATCCCTAGGCCTCAAGGTAATTCCCTACGCACAGTCTCTCTCTCTCTCTCACACACAAACGCACACTCACTTTTTAGTGTTTTGTCTCTTAATCCACCGAGTGATTCAGTTCCGACGATGCCGATCGTCTGTACAGGAACACACTTTCACACACATAACGCGCACACACACACACACATGCACACTCTCGCAAAACTCACGCATTTTACTTATACTCCGACGGTGCGTGGTGTGTGTTTTTTGTTCCGGCGGCATTTAGTGATTGCACTTTTTCACATTGTAATTGAGTTCCGAAGATGCCGATTGAAGGTCGAAAGACAGGAAGATGCAATCACAAAAAAAAAAAAACAAGGACACGTTTCGGTTATTAGCGTTTCGGTTTATAGTTCACACGCTTATTCAGTTCCGACTATGCCTAGCAAAGGTCACAAGACAGGAACATGCGCTTGCAGATTTCACTTTAGCATTAGCCTTTTGTTGTATAATTCAAAGTCTGGGAGTGCCGATCAAAGGTCAAAAGACAAGAACAACTTAGAGAGAGACTACACAATATAAGACACACACAAGCAAAACAGACACATCTCACTTGTACTCCGATGGTGTTTGCGTGTGTTTTCTTTGTGTCTGTTTGTGTGTTGTTGCGCTGGTGTTATGTGAATTACACTTTTCACATAGTAATTGAGTTCCAACGATGCCAATTGAAGGTGAGAAGACAGGAGCAGCCATGCACACACATACACACATAAAACACACGTTTCACTTCTGGAAGTGCTGATTGAAGGTCATAAGACAGTAACACGCTCTCACACACAGACACACTAAATACGAAAAACTCACACACTTACACACGTTTCACTCATTAATGTGCTGTTTTCAAATTCACAGATCAATTCAGTGCCGACAAAGCCGATCGAAGGGCAAAAGACAGGAACCAGCGGTCTACGGAAAAAGGTACGTACATGTCCTGTATGTGAGTGCTTTTTTGTGTGTCTCAAGTTTTCTGACAATTTTGTTTGCGTTTGTTAGGTTAAAGTGTTTATGGACGAAAATTACCTTGCCAATTGGATTCAGGTTTGCATTCTATCACACTAGCGAAAAAAATCAATCAAAGCTATATGAATGGGTTTAGCGCGTTAATGTATTGATTAGGGATTGTATGCACAGGCCTTGTTTAGTTCGTTGCCGCCTGAGGATTTCGTGGATGGATTGTTGGTGTTGGGAGGTGATGGCCGATATTTTAACAAGGAAGCTGCGCAGGTCTTTGATTTGCAAATGTGGCGCATTTGATTTATGTTCAATAAGCGTGAGAATGAACTAGTTCCTCTGCTTATTCTTCTTAATGAATCTTGGATTTGAAATGCAGATAATCATTAAAATTGCCGCGGGGAACGGTGTTGCTAAAATTTTGATTGGCAGGTGTGTGTCTTGATTCATTTATATCATTGATTTGTTTGGCTGTTTACCGGAGGATATTGTGATCTTGCTGTTTCACTTTCTATTTTATAGTTTAAATTGGTCTGGTCGTAAATTGTTGTTGTTGTATTATCGGGCAAAAGGCAAGACCACATTTTTTGTTAGGAAGTAACACGTTATCTTTCACTTTTATAGTTCACCACCATAAACTCTATGCTAAATCATCTGTGTAAAACTTTAGTAGGTCTTTTTTGGTATAAATAGTTATACATCAATACGGCCGTCTGAGGTAGATCCTTATAGTTTAACTGTATAATCGTAATCTGTATTTAAATATCACTTCATACATCAACACGGCCGTCTGAGGTAGGGCCATTTAGCTTAACCAGATAATGCATAACCTGAACAGTTATTTGACAAACATGGTGTGGAATGTTTATGCCGTGTGTCAATTATACTAACGAAGATATGTTAGGGCCTAGGGACCTGCAAGAAATGAATAAGTTGCCATGATTAATTTTTTTTAGGAAGCATTGGTGGATGATGTGGTGTTTTAGGAACTAGCTCGAATAACAACAGTAGTGAAGATTGTATTTCGCAGGCCGCAAATCCGCAAGCAAATTTCTAGAAGTTAATTGTATAATGGCAAGAAAACATTGATAGCATCTATTTGAAAATTTTGTTTCGATGACGTTGTACTACTTTCTAGAAGTAGGGAACAGCCACTCATAAAATTGTCAAGACGTCGGTGAACTTGAGATTTCACATGATCTATTTGTTCATTGCTTTGGTACAGATATCTCCTTGATTTATGTTTGCTTTCCCTATACCCCGACGTCGGTTGCACATTGTGTGCACTAATCAGCAGCAGATGCATATTTCATCACGTCAATATTTTGTAGTTTAAAGTTTTTTGACTTTAGTGTACCAAGAGCAAAGTGTAACTGCAAAGTCTATATCTTTCTGATAGTAAGGGAGCTACAAAATCAATTGAGAAAGAGAATGTCAATTTTATTAACTTTCTGGTTGACTCTCAAAAACAGCACTCTGTCCAGTTTGCCACTTTGTCTCTTATGGTCATTCCGATATCTGTGGCAAAGAGGCTGGAACTATTGGAGAGGGTTTTCTTGTAGGAAGGTTCTCGGAAGAGAAGAAGTATCATTTAGTTGATTGGAATATTGTATGCTCTTCGGTTCAATTGGGAGATTTGGCATTCAAGAATTTGGCTATCTCCAATAAAGCACTCCTTGGGAAATGGCTTTGGATTGTGGAGGAAAGTAGTTATTGAGAAATTTAAGGAAGGAGAAACTTTCTGGTCTCTCAGGGAGGTTGATAGGCCCTTATGGTTTCAGCATGTAGATTGGTAATAACGAAGGGTGGGCGTCTTTTGTTGCTCATATTCGGTTCAATGTTGGAGATGTGGAGCGCATGAGACCCTTGGTGTGGTGATGTTGAGTTATGTCAGTCGTTCCCGTTTCTTCAGTTTAGCAAGTAATGAAGATATTTTATTGGCAGAGGTTTTGTCTTTCGCTCCAGCTGGTTGTGCTTGGAACTGTAGGTGTTTAGGAGGAATTTTCAAGATTGGAAGATTGTGCTAGTGTTGGCTTGATGGGAAAGTGTATTCTAGGGAGGTGTGTCAAGGGAGGGAGGATATGGTGGTGTGGAGGGATGATTCTAGGGGATGATTTTCTTTGATGATTCTAGGGGATGATTTTCCTTGAAGTCTTGATGTTTGGCGTTAAAGACGTGTAATCCTGTTCCGTGCGCTTCAAAAAAATATTTTGAAGTCAGCGGCTGCAATGAAAATTTTTCTTTTCACTTGGGAATCGGCAGAAGCGTGGTCCTTAGTAGACAATCTGAGTCGGAGGAGTACAGTATACGTCAAATGGTGCTATATGTGCAAACACGAGGGGGAGATGGTGGACCACCTCCTTTTTCTGTGTCTGGTTAATAGGGAGTTGCGGAATATGACTTTCTGCCTTTTGGGACTTTGCTGGGTAATGTCTAGATCTGTTGAGGTGTTGGTCACTATATAAGAGGAGGAGGAGGAAAGAGAAGTTATTGGGACTTGATTCCGCATTGGTTGTTTTGGTTTTTATGGCTGGAACGCATTGAAGGTGTTTGAGGTTGTCGACTTACCAGTTTTAAGAGTTCAGGCTTTTTTTTTGTCACTCTCTTCGTTTCTTGAGCAGGGAGGTTTGCTTAAGGTACTCTTTAAGCTTTTGGTTTAATTTTTACTAGCTTCTTACTGTATATAGATGCATGAATTGTACCGGGTTTTGCCCCCATCAACGAAGAGGGGGAAAAAAAAAACTTTTGGTTTGTTAACTACTTTGTTAGAGATGACTTCAAAGGAATAGGTTTTTTTGTTCAAGGACTATGTAAATATAGTGAGTTTGGACAGAAAATCTGTCTTAATCCTTTGGAAACTAAGGGGAAAAGCAATGCTGAAAATTAGGGTTACCTTAATGTTTCAGGCTTTCAGTTAATTGTTGGTCACCATATTCGAACCATTTTTTCCTCTAAGAAGGTATTCAGAAACATGTGAGCTGGTAGGCGTCATTGTTAGTTTAATTTCATTTAATCTTACGGATGAAACAATAGAAGGGAGTGCAAGGCTTAGAGTTGCAAGGGGTGCATGCTGTGTGGAATTTTTCTTTTTCATGTTTTTCTGTGGCCCATTTTATATTAATGAAGTTGGTGGTTTCAAGGTCACTAGTCGGACCTTGGTCCCATTAGACAGTACTGGTTCCCGTCCTGATTGTGCAGGGAGGGGAGGAATTTGATATTAGAAACTTACTTAGTACATTAAGTCCTATGTTGGCCAAAGAAATTTACTTCAAAATTTTGATAGGGAAATGTGAAATTCACACCTTCATCCTATAAGTATCCACACTCATCTGTCGCTAAGAGGTCTAGTAAGTATGAAGTATTTCTCAGTTCAGTGCGTTGTCACAACCTACCCATCTCTCCACCACCCACCCCCCACCCCGCGCCCGCGGGCGAAAATAAAAAACACAAAAAAGGAAGAAG
This sequence comes from Escallonia rubra, assembly GCA_033065855.1. NCBI lineage: Eukaryota > Viridiplantae > Streptophyta > Magnoliopsida > Escalloniales > Escalloniaceae > Escallonia > Escallonia rubra. The sequence continues at coordinate 91,858 of JAVXUO010000217.1, read as the reverse complement.
CATGTCTGATTCTGATGTGTATTAGACAGCAAAGAGCTTTGTTCAGATTCTCAAAGATATGTATAAATAAAGGATGGAGAGATAGAGACACAGAGAAAAACAGAGGGGGGACAGGGACGGGGACAGAGGTGGGTTATTTTAACACAGAAACTTGACCTCACGTATAAGCAAAACCATCTTTCACTAATAAGTCACAAAATACTCTTTTGGGGACTAGCCTCCTTCCTTCTTACTTGACTTGAAATTCGACTCTTTTAGTAATGCGTACTTGGATCAATTGTGGTCGGATTGGTCACTTCTGACTATATTCATGCCTCGTAGATCCATATGACAAAGAGGTTAGCGGGCTACGCAAATTCATGCAAGAAATTTGTCTATTGGCAGCCTTACTGTCTTAGACATGTACTTGATGCCGGTGTAATATGGTGACTATATTGGTCCGCTGGAGGCACAAAATAAACCCGCTTCTATAGTTAATAATTACTACTACTCTGCAACTTGCAATTACACGCCTTTAAGAAATCTGTATTTTTGAGTTTTGATTCGTGGATTAAACATGAAATCTTGTCATTGAAGGGAAGGTATTATTTCAACACCTGCTGTTTCTGCTGTAATACGGAAGAGAGAGGCAAGCACATGGTCTTTTCCTTTTTGCATCTTCCTAATCAAATCAACTACCTCTATTTACCTTTCCCTCCTCTGTCTGCGTTTGAAACATGTTCTTTCAGGCCAATGGTGGTTTTATAATGAGTGCAAGCCATAATCCTGGCGGACCTGATTATGATTGGGGCATCAAGGTGAATACTAGTTCTCATATGCTTATGATTTTGGGCTTGAAAAAGTTTGGTGTACCATACATTTCATTGTAAAAGTTTCGGTTCAAACATCTCAGAAATGTCCCCTTTCCAACTTTTAACTCAAGTTCAGGTGATAACTTCATTGACCTGTTTGTTCTAGTTTCAGCTTTTTCATAGGCAACATAGTAAATTAGATCCTTTTTAAGGAGATCACCTGATCAGCTGGTCCTTACTGTTCATAATGGCTTCTACTGGAATGACCAAAAGTATCTGAGTTTTTCAGTACATTAACTTGTAGAGAGCACTTGAGGGTAGAGGCGGTGCTAAAAATTATTATAAGTGGGCATCATATAGAAGAGAACTTAAGTTCGTCTATGGCACAATTTAGATCATTCTAGATGGGCTTCGAATTAGAGTGATTGATGAAATCAAGTGAAGGAAAGACGTAAGAAAGAGAAACACCACCATGTGGCTGTTTATGTGAAGTTCAAAAGTGTAAGTTGCAAAATCACCGCTTGAGGTGCTTATATAGAACAAGGTGTTGGGAGACATGCGACGCGTGTGTTAAACATGTGCTAAGGAAAAATAGATAAATGAAACGGGGAGGAGTGGTGGTAGGAAAAAGGGAATATTAACATCTTAACGTGACTTCTGAGTTCTAACTTTTGATTAGATTCGAAGTAATTGAGGATATTTAGACATCTTGCCTGATGACACCATAAGAACAGTCTCTCTTAAAAAAATTGTGCAGATTGCTTTCCAAATGTCGAGTTTTACTCATAGTTTATAGCTTTATATGTCACGCTAAACCCAGCACAAATAACTCTTGGCCCGTTTTGAGATATCAGAATCTTTTACTTATATGTGTGCATAATTGAGTTACGTTTTTTGATGCATATGTGAACATCAACTATCAGTACCATTGTGATTTACGGTGTTCTGATGCAAGATGATTTAATTGTGATGTCCCAGTACTTAGTTTTAGCTCCAGCATACATATTCTGACGCAAAATGCAATTTCTTTCATGCTCTCCCAGTTCAATTACAGCAGTGGGCAACCTGCACCCGAATCCATCACTGACAAGATATACGGGAATACACTATCTGTATGTTTTCAATCCTGTGTGGTTGCTCTTTGTTCAGCCAAGTGTTAACTCTGAATATCGTGTCTTAATTTCATCTTTTGCTTTCTTGCAATTGTCCAAATTACTATTTTGGTAAACAGCCTTGGCGCAACAGTAATGTTGCTCCATTTTGACTTGGATGTCATGGGTTTGATATCTGAAATAGCCCTTTTTTAGTTGTTTTATATGCTCCATTAGCTGTGATGCAAGTTTGCCTGTAGAAAGAAGCAGAGGGTAGTGATAGTTGTTGGGTTGGTATTTTTCCCTCTCGAGAGGGGTGTGTTGCTCGATTTGGTAATGTTTTGCGCATACTTGGGTTGCTCCACTTTCGGCTCATCTTTAATGAAGTGTTACTTGTCAAAGTGGAAATTTGTGTGTGCACGAGTGCATCTTGTTCTTATGGTAAGTTTTGTGAACATCGTCGTGCTTTCAATCTTCCACACTCCCCATAATGGCAAGAGCCTGGTTCACTGGGCTGCTTTTTCCACTAATTACTGAAAAAGGAGTATGCTTTTTCTAGGTAAAACCTTTTTTATAATGTACTTAATAAGGTGCAGAATTTGATGGTTATGGCTAGTATGTATATTACTCCCTTACTGATATTAGCTTTGTCCCATCTTTATATTTCTATAATAATCTTGAAATAGGATAATTAATGTACTTTGAATCCCGTTTTGTAAAGCGTCACCTTGACGTTCTTGTAATCGACTTCCGTCTATAATTTTTCTTTAGATGAAACTAGTTTTAAATTCTGAAATGATGTTTTGGTGACTTCCATTAGTGCACAAGTCATTCGAAGGATACAAAACTGTGTTTCTTCTACTTGTGTAGAATTGAAATTGTTGAGAGCCTCACTACATTAGGTTTGCCTTTATTCTGTAAATAGTTATCAATTATGGTTGTCAGGTTGCTTCCAACACAATTGAGTTGTCCCTTATGGAAATAACTTATGTGTCCCATCTGGATATTCACACCTAAACATTGATGTAAGAAGCAAGTCACACTAGCTGATTGCTGCAATGCCAAGAAGTTTGAGGGTCAAGATTTTACTCCTCTACTTTTATATCAAATACAATTTTGCTTTTATACATCGGAAAGATTTTGGTTGGCAACCCCGGCAGAAAGAGTAGCCTATAACCTCCCATATAGTGACCATTAACTATCGGTAAGTACTGCTAGTGGCATTTTTTGCTGATATCCTTAGTGTCAATTTTAAGCAGCATTTCTCTAGTGTCACGAATCAAAACCATTGTCACTATATGGTGAGGTTGGAGACTCCTCTTACAACTTGGGTTGCAGCCAAATTCTTCCTTATCCACCCATCCGTCGTTATACTTATAAAATTCAGCATCTTGATATTTAAAGGTTTCTGCCCTTTTCAGTAGTGTGAAGAAGGTGGTTTGTATTGTCTGGATGCTATTCCCCAGGTAGCATTTTATGTTGGCCCCCTGTAGCTCAATAAATTATGCATCTGAATTTTCAATGCACAAGCGTGCTGCAGATCTCCGAAATAAAGATGGCTGAGATTCCAGATGTTGACCTCTCTTGTCTTGGAGTCACAAACTTTGGGAACTTTACTGTCGAAGTAGTTGACCCAGTTTCTGATTACTTAGAGCTCCTGGAGGTAAGGAATCCAAATCCATCTTTGAAATCCCAGTGGCAATCCATTTGGATGGATATAAACTACTGCATTGTATAACTTCCTCCCCTGATGCAGAATGTGTTTGATTTTCCGCTGATTAAAGGTCTTCTTTCACGGTCAGATTTCAGGTATAAGATTTTGTCCTTTTACCTACCACTAACAACTTCCTCTCTTTCTTTTCTTTTACCAATTGTGTTGGATATTAAAAACAAGGGCTAATTACACCTATGTCCCTGAGGTTAGGGGGTAATTACAGGCAAAGACAATAGTTTGGACAAATTACACTTGTGTCCGTTGACCAAACGAAACCCTAAAAATCCTAACGGTTTTAATGAAAAGACTGTATTGCCCCTAAGTTGGAACTTTATTTATTTTTAATGCCATTAATTTCATCTTAAAAAAAAGAAAAAGAAAAAGAAAGATTAATGTCATTACTCCCCCCAACCCCATTGGCCTTTTCTGTCTCAAACTCCTCACAGAACCCCTTCACCGCCCGTCGGCCTCCCCGTCGCCGCACCCATCCTCCGCCTTCCCCTTCCCCGTCGCCAGACCCACCCTCCCCCTTCCCCGTCGCCGCCTCCACCCTCCCCCTTCCCCGTCGCCGCATCGCCGCACCTCCTGCCGCAAAGATATTTGCCGCCCCCACCCTCCCCCTTCCCTGTTGCCGCAACGCCGCACCCTGCCGCAAAGATATTCGACGCCCCCACCCTCCCCCTTTCCCTTCCCCGTCTCCATAGAGAACTACCCGTGTCTCCATCTCCATTGGTGACTCTGCAGAGTTTTCATATGGCGATCAGAGCGATATTGAAGAGGCTGCCGGCGTGGGGCGATGGAAGGGACTGCCGGCTGGGGCAGTTGTTCATGCTTCAGTTTCAGGTGGCATTAATTGCTTGTGTCTGTGGAACCCTAATTTGCAAATTAGGGTTTTTTATGATGGCTCAGAATACTTCATAAAGATCAAATTGAGAAAAAGGAACATGGCTCGGAATAATTTTGATGAAATCGACTGCAAATTGAGAAATTTTTAAATAGGGAACAAATCAATTTTAGGGTTTTAAAACCCTAATCTTTAAATTAAGGTTGAAATTAAAGATTAAAATTTTAAAAAATGTTCAGTATATACAGTACAAGGGGTAGTATCGTCATTTTAAAAATACCTATTGATGACATCATAAAAAAAGTACACTTTTTGGACGGAACCCTGACGGATGGACACAGGTGATACATTTGAAACACTTTTGGTCACAGAATGTTACATTTTGAAACTTTGTGTCCTTGACTGTAATTACCCCCTAACCTCGGGGACATAGGTGTAATTAGCCCTAAAAACAATATTTAACACCCCTACTATTTTTCCCTTGTACATACTTCCATTTTGGGGGCTGTAGTGGGAGATGAAACAGACTGTACTTCCCGAGTCATGTTTTTTTCTCATGCATATGATGTGTATTTGTGTAAGTCCTCATAGATTGTAATGTGAAAAAGATGCTCACCTCGGGTTTGATCAGATATTGGCTGTTCTGTTATCATGCTTCCGAAGTTTGGTTCTTTGTGGAGACTTGCTCCAAATTAAACTGATGGAAAACGAATTTCCATGATTTCTTTCAAGTCGCAAGTCATGGTAATTCTTTATTCAAGTTTCATTTTCCCTCTGGATGTCATTTGACTTCTTAGAGCAGTTCAATGCTCTGAATTAATTGGGGGAGCAATATCTTATGGAAACTTGTGTTTCAGCTGTTTGATTTCGGCCAAGGCAACCCACAATCCTTATCTTAATGTTGTTGTTACGATCCTTGTATTCTTTGGATATACTCTTTTGACTTAACTCAATCCTTTTCTCTGCTCTTCTTCCCATGCTTTTTTCTGACATCCAGATAAGAAACTAACTAATCTGCAGCGAAACTCGAAACTGAAGTTAAATGAAGCAAATATCTTTGAAGTGTTTTTGAACTCTTGAGGATCCTGACGATTATATACAGCATGGGCGTTGATACTCATTTTGTGTGTTTGTGGGGTTGGGGCATGATTTACATATATTCCCTGTATGTCTATGCATTTACATGGGAATATATCTATGGGTCGGTCCACTTCCAGCGCTGAAGAGCTTAGTTTCTCTCCCATTCTCCCCATGTTGAACTATAAATGCATTCGTTATATTTCTCTCCCGGTCAATCTACAGAAAGAAGTGGCGGAACAAGCGCCTATCTAGGTAAAAAAGAGCAATCTGCTATTATTCCCAGAAGAGTCGCGCACAAAAAAATATGGTTAAGGTGTGACCCGACATTTTGCTTAGGTGGACTGTGCAGAGATGAGCTGGAGAGAGGTTGATATCCCCTGTGCTACTAGTATTATTTATCTACTCTTGAATTTAAGCTTTTTAATACCATTGCAGCAGGAATTTTAGCAATTACAGCTGGTGGTTAATAACTGTATTAGGCACACCCTTGAGTTAACGGGACAAACTTAGTAATGAATCACGTTACCTGAGAGATTAAAGTTTCAGTGGTTTTACCCTCTACTTTCTCTCCCTAAAAGAGGATATATAGTTTTTAGGGCCGTGGCAAGTGAAGTAATGGATCAAGCTAGGCATCCTAAACTTTGGTGATTTCAATTTCTCTAAACCTCCATATCCCCTTTAGTTTACTTTCTTAAAGTAAAGAAACAAGTTTCCTGTTTGGATATGCATCCTGAATTTATTCAACATTTCAACTTACTGATATGATGACTTAAGGAGGAAAGACGGAAAGGAAGGAGATAGAGATTTTATGGTGCTCATCTAATTGTCATATGTGGTTACTTTCAGGTTCATATTCGATGCAATGCATGCAGTTACAGGTGCCTATGCCAAACCCATTTTTGTCGACAAACTAGGAGCTAGTCCGGTATGTTTTTCATCTGTTATACTTTGTAGATGATTGAAATTAGACTATTACGCTGTTAGTAACAACTAAATGAAACGAAAAACAAAAAACTCGAATTACTGAAGTTCTGACTGTAGATATATGGTCATCGTGTAGGATTCAATTTTGAATGGAGTGCCTTTGGAGGATTTTGGGCATGGTCATCCAGATCCTAATCTTACGTAAGATAGTGATGTTTTTGCATAGACAGAATTAATAATTGAGAAGAGATATTAATTTTCACTTGTTCTTTGGGAAGATATGCTAATGAACTGGTCGACATTTTGTATGGCGAGAATGGACCTGATTTTGGAGCTGCAAGTGATGGTATGTTGCATTGTCTTTATATTATTGGTGTTTGCATTTCTTCCCTTTATCATCTTTCATCCCAGGAAACACATACATGCGTACATATACATACATTTCTACATGTGTGTCTAATCAACTGTATACATACATATATGTGTATATACATACGTATATGTATATATTCACACTGCACAAGATTCATCCACATATGTATAAATCATATGTTATGATGCTAAATTATCTTAGACATTCCTGAGCCTGAATTCTTCCTCCTAAAAGGTAAAAAATAGAAAAGAGAACTGAGTAGATAATTATAAGTTGGGTCAACCTGCGGCTATACTCACTTATTTTTGCTGCATATAGCCACGTCGAAGCTCAGGTGCTGGTCAGTGTCTCATTTTTTCTGTAGCAGAGATTAAACTCCTCAGCATATCATCAGCATTTTGCCACAAGTCCATATTGATAATAGCTACTTTGTACCTTAAGATTGGGCTATGATCTAGCTTTCTTGTAACTTTCTGTTATGGGAACACTATTATGTCAACTGTTGCACTTAACGAAATGCCAGAGATCATCCGGAAACGGAGGGGCTAGTCATGGAGTAGGCTCTAAGAAACATGGGTCTATTGAGTGGCTAACCTACTCGGAATTGGTCTAACATCTGATATTGGCCTTCTGATATAAATCCTTCTAAAGCTGAGAACCCGTCACCAAAAGAGATGGTACCCTTTAGTTGTTTGTGAAACTGACCATAGCCCCATTTAAGGTATGTCATTGATAGTTATTTGAACCGTGAATCAGCAGGTCAAGCGGTTCAGCTCACTAGAAGAAAAGGTACAATTGGTTGTTGTGCTGCTTGAGGTTTAATTGTAAAATATTGCAAGTGAAAGTCCCCTGGTCGAACATGGGAAGGACCAGTAATGGGCAGAAGGGGGGTGCCTTTTTCCTCCTCTTTTTTGGTCTATTTTAATGTGCTTATAATATTTTATCATGGGATAAATAGGAACTTATAGTAGTTTCACTTTTCAAGTAGAAACTCTACATTATTTCTGGAAGTTTCCGTAATTTCTTATATTTTTCCGTCAAATGTTATATTTTGATAAGCTAAAAACATGCAGGACCGGTTGGCCCAGTTGTCAAACCAGTGAACCCCGTCCGGTTCTGACAGCTAAACCAATAAAATTTCCTCTCTAGTTATGAAAAACTCTCATACTTGCTGTGATTAGGGCTGTACAACGTTCAAAATTGACTTTTTCAATTAACGAGAGCTAAAAAGATCTTTGTGTTCTGTTCACTTATTAAGTGAACGAACACGAACGAGCTCTTAGCAAACCGAAGAACCAGCCATACCTTGGTTCATTTACAGCCCAGCTGTGTTTCCCTCCAAACTTCAACCTACTAAGAAACTTTGATAATGCCTCGTGCTTGCCATCATTTGGCTTCCTAGAAACCTGTCAGCCAAGACTCAGAACCATTTGAACCATCTCCTTCAATTATGCAAATTGAGGGGGTAAACAGTGTTACCACTTAACCAACACCTCCGGACACGTGTCGGACACCTCTGGGAGATGTCCGCATTCTTAATATTTTTTGATTGTCGGACATCGTGTCGGACACTTCTGAAGGAATCGGACACGCATGGGGCTGCAATGTCATATGTAAAACTTACTTCGGGATTCGGGATGTAATATTAGGGATGGTGGGACTCTTTTTAGGAATTAAAAGCTAGGCAAACCCTCGAATATCAACATTTCGTGTATGCATTCCTTTGTTCTTATTGGCTGCTACAGTGCTGCCTAGCCAAGAGGATTCCCCCCCTTCTTCTTTATTCTCTTTTGTTCTCATCTCTCTCTTTTTTGTTCTAATGCTGCTTCCGTTTCTTACTTCTTCTTTTTTTCCTTTTCCCTACTGTTTTTATTTCTCTTCCTATCCTTTCTTTTTTAACTAAGAAGAAAGACAACAGCTTCAATTTGCTGCTTCTCTCCCTACTGCTTTTTTGTTCCAATCAACTTCTTCAATTTGCTGCTTCTCTCCTTTCTTCAGTATTGAAATTGATGTTGAAATTCACTGCTTACTTGATCCAGAATTAGGTTCAAGTGATGCTAGTAGTGCACTAAGTTCAGCTAGGGGCAGATGACCAGGTAAACCTTTGTGGAGGAAACTTGAGTTGGGAATGCCATTAAGAAGTGGAATGTGCTTGAAGCTTAGTAAATGTATCTGTATTAAAAAATATATAGAAGCATTGCGCGGTGTCCTGCAGTGTCCAAAATTTGATTTCTGGAAATTGCGGTGTCCGGTCGGTGTCAGTGTCGGACATGCTACTTACTACCTAGGTTCTGGTTATTGGGTAGAAGATTAACCTCTGGACTCTTATGGCTCCTTTCTGTATTTTTAATTATATGTTTGGTCTCATCAATTGGTAAACTTTTTATATCCCACATCTACATGGACTGCATCACCTCTTTTAGTCGCTTTTCAATCTATGTTTCCTAAGAGAAAGTGTTCAACAAGTTTGTTATCTTCCCAATTTTTTGAATAGGTATGCTTCTCCTATATGCATACTGCATGCCTGGTAGTAGTGTGGCACGCCAATTTGATTCTATTGTTGCACTTCTCTTATTATCCAGGAGATGGTGATAGAAACATGATACTCGGTAGAGGATTTTTTGTGACTCCTTCAGACTCTGTTGCAATTATTGCAGCTAATGCACAAGAAGCCATCCCATACTTCCGTAGTGGCCCCAAGGTAGTATTTTGCAGCTCTTGCTAGAGATCTTTCCTTGGATCACACAAAAACTGTGCTCCTGACTTTGCAGGGTTTAGCTCGATCTATGCCTACAAGTGGTGCTCTTGATCGTGTCGCCCAGAAGTTGAATCTTCTCTTTTTTGAGGTTGGCATCTTCTTTATATTTTATAGATTGATGACTTTTTAACTGATTTACTTACAACATGAGATCTTCTGCAAATAGGCATTCTTTGATCCAGGCCAACTATGTTTTTGAGGTGCATAATCATATTTTCAGGTCCCCACCGGCTGGAAATTTTTTGGGAACTTAATGGATGCTGGAAAGTTGTCTATTTGTGGGGAAGAAAGTTTTGGAACTGGTTCTGACCACATTCGAGAGAAGGATGGCATATGGTACATGAGCTTTTCCTCTTTGTATTGCTCATATCTGGTCCAGAATAGAGAAATTGCTTGAATGTCATTTGCATAGTCCTGTTAACACTAGTTGGGGATCTGGGTTATGGTGATCCCAGTCCAAATTAGAAGCCTGGCTTTTCGGTTAGCTGCACAAAAACTTACTTCCTATCTGTTCTAATCCTCAACTGTGTTAGTATTGGCTTGTTATATTTCCTCTCGTGATATAGACTAATGGTTGAAATGCATCGGATATGAGTGGAGTTGATTTTCCTCTCTCTAATGGTTGAAACGCATCGTATATAAGTTGGGTTGATTTTCCTCTCTCTAATTGACAGGGCTGTGTTAGCTTGGCTTTCAATAATCGCATATCAAAATAAGGACAAAAAACCTGGGGAGAAGTTGATTTCAGTCTCTGATGTTGTAAAGAAGCATTGGGCCACTTACGGGAGGAACTACTTTTCTAGATATGACTACGAGGTAATTGTAGAAAAGTGGACTTGCATTGTCTTTGAAGTGCATTTGTCTGATAGTTGCATTTCCTTCAGGAGTGTGAATCTGAGGGAGCCAACAAAATGATAGTATTTCTTCGAGATTTGGTTTCTAAGAGCAAGGCAGGTGACAGTTATGGTAAGTCCTAGCTCGTTTCCTTCAGTATATCCGGATAATGCGACTTTCCCTGTGATCTCTAATGATAAAAAAATATGTCCTTTCGTAGGAAGTTATACCCTCCAATTCGCCGACGATTTCACATATACAGACCCTGTAAGTTTGCATTTGTCCCAATTTATCCACTCCGTTTACAGTGTTATCCTGATATACTGATGAAATCCTGGGCCGTGCTTCCTGAGTAAATAACTTGGATCCTATATATTACCCAGGTAGATGGAAGTGTGGCATCCAAGCAGGGAATTCGGTTTGTTTTCACTGATGGGTCAAGGATCATATATCGGTTATCGGTCTGAATCAGCCTAACTTATCTTTCCGCTCTTTGATGTTGTTGGTTTTATCTATTTTGTCCATTGTGGGTATGTCTACCATCTGAAGGGAGTAAGTTCAAAATTTTCAGGGAACAGGTTCTGCTGGTGCGACTGTGAGAATCTACATAGAACAGTTTGAACAAGATGACTCAAAACACAACATGGATGCCCAAATTGCATTAAAACCATTAATAGGTTAGTTCCCTTAATTGCTTGACCCATGCATTTTACTCTAAATTCATTAGATATCTTATCTTACAAGTGTCTGGTCATGTTCTCAGCTCTGGCACTATCTGTATCAAAGTTGAAGGACTTCACAGGACGGGAAAAGCCTACAGTCATCACATAGAGAGATGTATAAGATCCATAAGGGAGGCCCTCATCCGATGTAGTAGCAGGTTGGGCATTCCATCTTTTCTTCTCCATCTTCATTGCATATTCTTTTGCTCAGTTTGATTGCTCTGTAGGGGATCGTGCTCTGAGGAACAATAAGTAGCACTGTGTAAAATAAGTTGTCAAAAAAAGTTCGCCATGTAGAGTTTCCTGTACTGTTTCTGCGGAGTATCAAACGTCTGCCTCGTAGTAAGTGTTTTAATGTTGCTGCCCTCAATGCTTCCTTTTCTGAAGGACCTTGAAAAATTTATGACCAGAAGTGCGATACTAAGCCAAAGAGCCAAAGCCAGATATCTTTGTATCCCTACTGCCCGCAAAACAGGCACGTCTTAGGCATTACATCCTCAACATAAACTATGCTGTGGATTCAACAGCTGCTCGTTTGCTTGCACAACAACATTCACTATTAGGATCTGGAGGTCAATGGTTGTAATGCGATAACAGTGAAACAGCCTTTGCTGCAATAGAGGGGTAAGGCTGTGTGCACTAAGCTGGCCCTATAACCAACAGGTTATAGCTCATGCAGCTACCTCCTAATAGTTTTTCCTCAATACTCAGAGACCGGTGCTTTTAAATTTAATCCTTCTAGTTAATCACGAATCTCACACTGAGATACAGATAGTTGCGTACACACGTGTGTGTGAGAGCTGGTATTTTTTTTATTTCTTTTTTCCACTCCATGAGGTTTCATAGACTCTCCAATCAGTCATACCTTCACAAACCCTTATTTTACAAGAATTTCCTATTCAAGAAATCTAAAACCAACAGAAGAGTAAAGAAATGTTCCTTTTTCAAGAAATCCTTTCGTATCCATGAAGTGCAGCTAGCAGGACTTATTACTGTAAACAGTCTAGAACCTTAGCATTGAGGATAAGTGAATATTAGCATAGAACATAGGATATTCATCACGTTGATAGAGACAAGCTTTATCATGCCGGCACAGAGCAGCTTCCCAGCTTACCTTGGGCTCATTCTGTTCTATTAATGTCATCTCCATTTCTTTTTACGTCATAGATGGAGTAATCTTACAGGGTGCAGAACCTGTTTAATAAATAACCATATGGAATGATGCATTCTATCCAATTCATCAACTTGCTATTGAATTAGGGATGTTGACATTTATCACGGTATGAAACCTTGAGAAGCGTTCTGTCCTGGATGTTGGCCACTGTAGCAATTTTATCTTTTAATGCTAGAAACAACATAGTAGTTGGTCTAGGTGGTGTTTCTTTGGACTATCTTGATATGTTCTTAATGGTTGAGATCATCTCACTTGTTTGCTTTTATTTTTGTCCAACTCCTATATGTTTTGAGGTCCGACCACCGTATGTGGGAAGCCAAGTGTACAACTAGGAGAAGAGTGATCACCAGCTTCACTTTATTTTGGTCAATTCCACCACCATACCTTCGTACACTGGAAAAGTTAGTCATGTAATTCTTCAAGTTTTTTTCATGAATGCAAGCCAACAACTATGTCTCCATTTCAAAAGCCTGCAAGTGACATCTTGGCAGCATGCACTCAAAATATGAGATCACTCATTGGCACACTATAACTTGAAAGGTTTACTTTTCCCAGGAAGTGACGTTGTCTAATAGCCCTCGGACTATATTCCCTTTCCCAGCTAACTGACCCTGTACCCTTTCACTGTACACACAATCTAATGAAGTGCTCAAATCCTTTTACCCATCACTTGTTTTTCCTCTATTTTTTTAATTGGCAGGCTCATCTCCAAAATCTTAATTTCAAGTCAACTGTAAATGTTCCGAGATCATATAGAAAGCTTGTCGTGAGTACAACAAGGGTGCCTTCTTCAAACAGCATAAATCCTTGTTTTAGCTCTGTTCATGCCTAATGCAGCGGCTTTGTTCCGTGTCAACTAGTGTACTCATACTAGTGATGACACGCCATATGGAGCCTAGGCCTTGTCGTTTCCCAGTTCTGCGGCTAATGATATCTGAGTTGTTCGCCAGTTACAACGAAGGCATGTGTGTTTGGATCATGCTACATATATTACGGAATATTGAGTTGCAATTCATACTGCTTGAACAGATGGGAATCTAATTTAACTGTTCTCCGTTTATTCTTTTAGTTTGGACTTTATATAAAGTATGCAATATGATTTACCTCGAAGCTATATCTGAACTATGAAGAGATCTCAATGAAGAAAATATTGAAGTCAATTCTGGGGCTTCATTGTTTTGGCCAAACAAGGTTTAGCAGATTTTTTGTAGGAATTGACACATTACGCCTCATGAATAACCTGTTCAACTCGTTTTGCTAGCCGAAGTAGCGCGTGTAGGGTCTTTGGGGCTCCTTTGTTGGGCTGAAAATTATTAGAGGGTCAGGTTAAAAGTTATTTTTGTAGCAGAAAGGACATGTATTTCTTCTGGGGCTCCTGTGTTTAGGCTGAAGAAGTACTTGCGCGTCTTGATAGCGTCGTTCTATGTGTTTGCATATACCGAGTTCTAAATGCATTTGGAGCTATTTCCATAGCAAGAAGAGCTTTACTTTTGAAACAGTACCGTCTAATCAGCCTTCTTCCCAAAAAATTCCAAGACCAAAATCATGTGAGATTGACTGTGCTCCCCATTTCTAACAAGATCTAAATCTCTAACCAGACCCACCAATGAATAATGGCACCTACTAGAAAGTTAGCGATCTTTTTAGTGGATAAAGAAAGGTAGGAACTGTGTTCGTACTAAATGTGACACACCCATCCTCTTTAAGTATAGTTGCATAGAGATCCAACCTTACTGGGTCTGTCAATTTCATGAGATATGCTATTCCTAGAGAACTCATTTGTCCCACCTTTTGTCTGCATAACAATGTGACTACTCCACCATCATGTTAGTTGCCTCTAGTGATGGACCTTGATGTTCCCTCCCTCTTCCCCACCTGACTCTGTCTTGTACTGATGAATTTGGATTTGGAAATTATTTCAACACTGGATAGTATTCAGTGTATACGGAAACAAGTGGACGTGTTGGGAAACAGACACTTTTAGTGCTGGAAACCCCTGGAGCATGTTATGATTTGCAAACAATGTAGGCATACGGTTTGAATTTCCTGGATAGTGATTGCTTCTCTAATTTATTATCATTTCTTCGGAATATTATTCTCCTCAGGTTAGATGGGCACAAAACATTGGGAAAAATTAAAGCCAAAAAAATCGATGTTAGCTATACGTTGCGGTTATAGAACTGAAGAAAGGGAAAATATCATTGACCAATGAGGGCTTATGGTTATTTGAGACTCGATAGTGGTTTACTGTTGCTGGTTTATGGGTATTTGAGACTATGAGTTGGCCTTGTGAACTCCATAGCGGTCACGTGTTGATAAGTCATTCTGTTACTATAGGCAGAATGCTTGATAATATTAACGAGTCTATGAGTTGGCCTCGATAGCAGTCAAGTGTTTTACGATAGACAGAACGCTTGATAATATTAACGAATCTAAGAACAGCGATGAAGTACTTGAGCATTGATGCACGTCAGTCACGTTCGTAAAGGTGTAAATAATTGCGTATAATGTGTCATTTCGAGGCAAGAATTTTGGATGTGCCAATTTGAATCTGAGAAAAGTAAAATGGGACACAGAACAATGTTAAGCATATTAGCAAATATCAAAGCAGAAACAGAGAATTTGATAGAACAAGATACTACTACTGTAGTTGCTAACGCTTGGAAGACCACATAAGCCATTGAACATGGCCTGGGTTCCCTTGTAGATACGTGCACTGCTTAAATGATGACAACACTGAAAATGAAACACACAGCTTCCCTAAAAACCATGGACAGGCTCTAGTGTTTTCCTTCCCGTCACATAGTAGCTCCCATTCATGGAAAGAGGTAGCGACAGTCGGAAGGACACAACTTTTGGAGTCTTGGATTTTGGAACAACGAAGAAGATATCTTCAGTGGTGGCCCTGGTTTATTACCACTGCTTATCTCTGCTCCAAATCCTTTTGAAATCGCGCTTTTGGAGAAGTTGCTGCAACTTCAAGCATACAACAACTTCTGAAAGCATATGTTTATGGTCTGATTTACGGCAAGAGGCAGGTGTAGTGCTACTTTCCTGCTTAGAACCAAACCAAATGTTACGTGGAAAGGAGGAAGCCATACTTAACGGCTCTTACCAATTCAGTTTAACGTTCATTTAAAGGACATTTAGACACTTTTTGATCTGCTCCAAATGATTTTTCTTGTTGAAAAAGAAAAGGCTTAAAAAATGATTAGTTGTAATCAGAGTGTGGCTTTCCTTCCGTACGTAGTCATCGTGCCAGTTCATTAAGATTTTCAATTACATGTTTGAGTTTTGCTTGAAATTGTTTGCTAAACTGTGACATTGTGTGTGGTGAAGGATGCTGTTTAGTCTCTTGTCGTATACCAACTAGAAACCTTTATAATATATTCCTCCACTAAGCTTTTGATATCCATAGCTAAGTGTGTATATATAATGATCCGGAGAAGATTATAGCTGTTTGCACATTAGTGGTAGGATTGCTCCAAAGTTTGTATTGAACAATTCTATTATTAGGAGTCTTATGTATGAATGTCAGTGTTATATTTGCGACTTTAACGTTTAATTAGATTATGATTCTCGCTATGCCTTAGTTACCAAATTCATTTACCCGTTGTAATTTGGGTCAATGTCATTGTGCTACGTCTTTCACCAGATCTTTTGGTTATCAGAATAAACTAACGACAATATCTGTTTTAAAAAAAATTAGCCTTTTGAATTTGTAATTTCAAGGTGTTACTAGTATTGATTGAGGCGACCCCAGATGGGTTGTTGGGGGGGGGGGGGGGGGGCACTATTGTTCGACATGATAATCCTTTTTTATGCCACTTTCCAAATTACATTTTTATATACCCCAAAAGCTAATGCAAAACTAACACAAATACACTACTTGGTTGATTCGTGAAAATGAAAGTAACAAGTGTTGTAGTGGGCAATGAAAAGAAAATATATTAGTATCATGTTGGTCCGCAACATGCCACAAACTTTCCAATTAGGGCTATCTTGTGGTCTTATCATCTCCAGGGGTTCTGTTTCTGAAAAAAGCCAAGTGCTCCTCTGATTTGCATAAGATCTCCATATTGTGGTAAACCCCACCAGCTTGTTGCTTGCATCTATTGCTTGAACTTTTTGGTGCCTCCTCTCCCATCTTCTATGTCCTCCCCCATTATCTGTCACAGTTCTAATGGCTAAATTCCATAATCCAATTTGATAATCTTGTTACTGGGGTTACCATGATTCCGAAGTTGTAGAATATGATATAGGAGCTCTGTGTTTGTTCCTTTTTTTATGCGGAGGCACTGGAACTGTGTCTATATTATGTGGAGGCACGTCACGTTCGAAAGGTATAAAGGACAGCGCATCACTACGTGAAGTTGACTTTGATAATAGGCCCCTTTGTGCATTAACATTTGGTTCCACCACTAATTATGTCCCCATATTGTTGCCTTAGACTTGAAACAATGGCATACTATCTTTGTAGCTCTCTTTCCGACGCTTCCATCTCTTGCGTGATCCCCCAACACCACACACTCACACCCACACCACCCAACATACGCGCTCTTGTGATGTGCAAGAGTATTCTTCCCAAGGAAAAGATAACACCATGAGTTCGTTGAAGTGAACAGAATAGAAAACTGAAGACTAGCAGAGTACTTGTCGTGGGCTACAGCCGTGTATTATAAGAGTTGGGCATGATTTTAGATGATGATTCGTCGAGTAATTTGCATTCAGTTTTTAGTTTTCCTAATAACTGCAGTTGCATAGAACTTTATAGTCTGTCCAATGTGCCCAAGGGCTAAAAAAACCATGGGCAGGGCCCTCATCCGTGGGTTCCCTAAACCCCACCACCACTCCCTTATGCTGGGACTCGCTCTTACTTCTCTCCTAGTTTGGGTTTTGACTTGGTACCATGTATACGGGGGTACACTCGTATCCACTTAAGTGGTAACACCTGGTTCCCATAATTTCGCTGTAGCCCATATCATATAAGTCATTTCTTGTATCACACACAGTATATCGAACTAGTTGTGGGTTGATATCAGCAAACGTGCTATAGTTCATTGACATGATAGACCCCCCTAGTTTTGGTACGCCTGTCTCGTCCCTGCCACCACCAATTCTGAATCAGCAATCATTCTCTGTGTGCCATTGCTACTACAACTTCTTGTACTTTGGCCGGTCTCGTTGTACGTACGCTTGATCATGTTGCTTCTTTTACTCTTTATGCCCTTCTCTCTGTTCGAGACTAGCTGCAGAAGTTCTACGTGCAAGTCCAGCTTCTTCAACGCGTCGCTAAAGATGAAAATTTGTTCGTATGGATAACTTTAGGCGCTAGTTAAAACAAAACTGTGCGACATATAGTTTGACCTTTCTATATTTACACGCTAAATTGTGCGTAGCAAATTGAAGGAAAGACTTTCTACACAAAATACTAAAGATTGTGGCCTATGATTCTGTAAAAGAATGAAGAAACTCTCAGTCAAGTCTTCCCCAGACTATTTCGGGGACATGGTTGGTTCTGATGTCAATCATGGGCACGTATTTTGTGCACATCTGATGTAATTAGTCTTACTAGTATACTGCAGAATTGCTGTTCATAACTTCAGATGGTTAATTCTACGACAAATATGTGAAGTTCTTACTAGAATACAAGTTCACGAACCTTTAAATGTTGGAATGAAAATTTTGTGACAGGATAAGTCACCCAAAAGAAACGCCAAGAGCCATTGGGAAGTGCTTTCCTGGCAACACCATAAAAGGACAATGGGCTGAATCAATTGCCTAATTTGTCTATAAATGAGCCCCCCATCCTGCAATTACAATTCGAATAGGTCCTCCGTTGCAATTATCCCTTTTCCCTCCCTGTCTGTTTAGAACACAGAGAGGGAGAGAGAGACCTATAAGATTCCAATATTTGTTCACCGATTTCCCCAATGAGCGGCCTTGGCTTTTCTTTTATCACACCTCTCAAACTTATTTCACTCCCCTCTTATTTTTCTCTTTTCCTTTAACTAACTATCCCTCTCTGCTTCTCCCTACATACCTGAACTCCTTTCTAGTTCACTCTTCAACCTCTGAAGCTTCTAGGAGTACATAAATGCAATGGCTATTGACTGCATGATCACCAAAATACCACCCATGCCTCAAGCTCCCAAGAACGACGGATGCAAAAACGAGCATAAGTCGTTGGTTTTCGACGCCTCTGTTCTTCGGCACGAGTCGGACATTCCTACGCAGTTCATATGGCCGGACCACGAAAAACCTTGCGCCAACTCGCGAGCACTAGACGTTCCGCTCGTAGACTTAGGAGGATTCCTCTCTGGAGACCCTCTCGCGGCCGCGGAAGCCTCGAGGCTCGTAGGAGAGGCGTGCGAAAAGCATGGCTTCTTTCTCGTAGTAAATCATGGTGTTGATTCAGGTCTCGTATCTGACGCTCATCGATTCATGGACTTGTTCTTTGAACTCCCACTTTGTGAAAAGCAAAAGGCTCAAAGAAAAGTTGGTGAGCATTGTGGTTATGCCAGTAGCTTTACAGGGAGGTTTTCCTCCAAGCTACCATGGAAAGAAACGCTTTCTTTCCGATATTCTGCAGAGGAAAGCTCATGCAACATTGTCGACGAGTATTTCAGGAACACGATGGGTGAAGATTTCAGCCCGCTCGGGTATGAAAACTTCTTCACTGTTTAGTTTCTTGGTTTTTGTAGAGTATTTCTTTTCCTTGTCTCAAATCTAATTACCTTTGTGTTTACAGGACTGTTTACCAGGAATATTGCAATGCCATGAGTACCCTTTCACTTGGGATCATGGAGCTGTTGGGGATGAGCCTCGGTGTAGGCCGAGCTCATTATAAGGAATTCTTCGAAGAAAACAACTCGATAATGAGACTCAACTACTACCCGCCGTGCCAAAAACCGGACCTCACCTTAGGAACCGGCCCTCACTGCGATCCAACGTCGTTAACCATACTTCACCAGGACACTGTTGGTGGCCTCGAAGTGTTCGTAGACAACGAATGGCGGTCCATCAGCCCTAATTTAAACGCTTTCGTGGTTAACATAGGCGACACATTCATGGTATGTGATACTTTTTTGTCACTTGTTCGTATTTACAAGATCCATTTTCGGACAAAGTGGCCGTGTATTTGACTATTGAGGGGGTTTATTTGTTTTCAGGCTCTCTCTAATGGAAGATACAAAAGTTGCTTGCACAGAGCGGTGGTAAACAGCAAAACTCCTAGGAAATCTCTTGCTTTCTTTCTGTGTCCGAAGAAGGATAAGGTGGTGAGCCCACCAACTGAATTGGTGGACACCGGTAACCCTAGAATATATCCGGATTTCACCTGGCCGACGCTGCTCGAGTTTACGCAGAAGCACTACAGAGCTGACATGAACACCCTCCAAGCTTTTTCAAACTGGCTTCAACAGAAAACATCTGAAGTAGTTTCGTAGGAACTTGTCGGATTGTCTAAACTCCCTCTTATCTCTCTCTGTCTGTCTCGTCCGACGACAACAACGATGTCAAGAGGAGAAACAAGATTAACTGTAAAGAAGGGAAGTACCCGGCCCCGGTGGGGGTTTTAGGGGGGGGATGCTGGATGCATGTGTCTATGCTCAGTTTTGGAGTAAGAGAACTTTGCATAATTAGAGAAGAAGGCCAGTTTTTCTCTTACAGCAAGAGACCGAAGGAAGAAAGGAGATGAATAAAAGAGCCAATTTTGTAATTTTCTTTGATTATGTAGAAAGATTATCAACAGCATTAGCTTTTTCTTACGAAATGCAGTACAGATATTATTATGGTATCCAATGTTTCAAGCAACCTTGTTAAATTAGGAGCCAAATTCCTTAATTTGTCATGATACTGCTAGCTTATGAAATTGAAGTGCAAAACTAGCAACTTGTGTCTTAGTCATGGCCAAAATTTAACTCCACAACTCAGCTCCTTAATGTTAACCCACGATTTTCTGTACAATTGCGGGTGTTTGCATGTGCGTGTGCATAAACTCAAGTCATATGGATCTTTGGAACGACGAGAGAACAACAAACAGGTAACTTATTTGAATCAATAGCCAGATATAATGATACACAGTTTTAGAACTGTAAAACGAGAAATATAGTACTTTCAAAACAATTCCACGAAACAAGAATAGGATCTTTATCGTTACCTTTAGCACATTACACTTTTTCAAGAGCTAATCCAAGTGATTCGGTGCATCAATACTCAGTTGATGTCATATCTGTCCATCAACCAATGATCTTTCTTTGCTCGAAAATTGAAAAGTAAGAAGAAAAAAAATCATCAATTGGATCTACTACGGGGGTGTTGGGTTAAGAGCCTCGAGTAAATCCAAAGGAAAAAACATGACCCACAAATTGAATCATTCAGCAGAAGAGGGGCTAGAATCCATTGAGGAATTGGCAGAGCTTTCATTGTGATGGATTCTTCTGCAAGTGTTTTGGTTTTATTATTGGCAGTATTTTATATCTGGAGGTTTGGAGGGTTGTGGGCAAATATAGAATTGCCAAAGGAACACTTACGACATTGTCCTGGTGTTTGTCTTTTCATGCTGCGCTGCAAACATTCTTCCTATGATATTATAAACGCTAGCATCGGTTTTCAAAATGTGGTGTCTGTGCAAGCCCCCACATAAGCATAAGCTCATCACTCGTGTCGCTTTTCTTCATTTTCACCTACTTAAAAAGCTTATCTCCTCTGTCAACTTTTAACCATATCACCTTCAATTTGCCCTTAGGTTAATACACAACTATTGTAGCAACGTTGAATCCTGTATACAGGAGACCATTTTGGCAGGATCAGGGACCTGTTCTGCAGAAGTGATTATACTTTCAATAATGTCTTCATATATGTATATAATCCATGTATTCTTCGAAGGTATAATTCTTCAGGGGAGGTAGATGAGACTGTTTTGGGAGGATCAAGGTCGTGTACTGCACAAGTGTAGCAAAAAATACGACTGTCGGATGAATACACTTTTACGACAAACAATTGTCAATTTCTCGTAACAAATTTTAGCAATATATAGTGACAAAACAAATTAAGTAACAAAAAAGCATTGCTAAACCAGTTACAACAGAAAAACCTTATTCATTTTAGCATGGGCTCGTCCAGAGCCGCTCCTTGGACAGGCAATAAATGGCTATTAGTGTTTTCACAAGAAAAAGGAGTTCGGAGTATGATAAGTTCTTCAAGAATTTGGAGGGGCTTTCCACAGTTAGCCTTGGTTCCATGAAATTAAACTATGAAATTGAGTAGAATATTAATATGCATAACTTGATGTAATATTCTATCACACCTTGATTTTTTTAGGCTGTCTATCACATCTCTTTTAAGTGCAGAATTTTAAAATGTTTGCTGTCTACTTCTGGAAAAACAGAGTGCCCTTTCTTTTCTTTCTTTTTCCTTTCTTTTCCATTGCGTGATGTCGAGTTGTGACGACCCTAGAGAACCTTATTCGTGGGAACGTCCATATATATATATATATATATATATATATTTTCTTTTTGGTACTTTGGTTTAAAACTAATGTTCCTGGATCCACCAAGGTATGTGGAGAAGTTATTTTGTTTTCACTTTTATGTTAGTTAAGATAGTCTACATAATCGGAATGGCTTCAAAATATTTAGTCAAGTTTTGACAAGATTTTGAAAAGTAGGACCTCTCTTTGAACCTCTTCTTGTTACTCGTTTATAAGATAAAATTTTAAGCGAAGATGGGCACTGGCCCTTAACCAAAGGGCAGCTCTCTCCCTGTTTTAGAGGACGAGTTACGTACTAAATTACTAGTTTTTCAAGAAGGAGGTGAAAAATGGACTCGAGCGAGAGCATATAAAGTTGAAACTCCTAAACCTAGTGAGGTGAGAGAGCGTTCAGAAAAAGTGATTGACAGGTAGAATAAAATTCAATTTAAAGCTGGAGACTTTATTAGTGTAATTAATTAGCTCATTGAAATCTGGTTCACTTTTTGGTACCCCAGGAGAAAGTGTAATCACTTTTTTAGTGAAACAATCGCCTTGGAAGGTAATTTATTATATGAGCTTCTAATTAAACTCCCATCTGCTTTGATGAACTTTCAAGATAGATGACATATGTGACGTACTTAAGTCCTTGTTTTTTGTTTTTGTGTCCCAAAAGAAAAGTTCATCAATAAGGTTAAAAGCACAGCAAAAACAAACATAGAGTTGAATAGAACAAACAACACTTCTGATACAGAAAAAGCATTCCAAAGAATCCAAATGCATTAAATAATCCAAATAGAGACAGAGATTAAAACTTCGAAATCTACTATCCTTTTTTTATAACCGACAAAAAGGTAAATCTATCTGTGTAACCTTTCCATGAAAGATCTCATTTCTAACAGATTTACTTGCACTCAGTCTTTGAAGAGACAGTTAAAGTGCGCCTTATAACGGCGAGAAGTACATAGTTTACCTTGAGAATGATAAAGTTTAAATGGGTCATGCATACGTAAAGTGTTTGCTTTAACGAGTTAAAGCTCTTCTCCTTTTAAATTTCAATGTTTTTCAGGCGATTTTTTGCACTTTTGTGCACAAAAGTGCAAACACGTGTATATATAATACCCCCCAAGTGCTATTGGAACCGTGGAGAAAGATGATCCTGGTGCATTTAAATTTCAACTTTTATGAGGGCGTTAGCTAAATTATGGAATTTGGTGGGGTTTTGGGATTGTTGAAGACAATTCGGTAATTTTTATACTGGTATCTAGTGGATATCTTAATTTTTTGTTTGCTTATTTTTCAATCACATGGGTATATGTGTGTGAGTGTGTGTGCGCGTGGGGGTGGGGTGGGGAGGTATACGCCTCGCCTTGTGAGTGGTGGAGTTCTCGCCTTATCCATACGCCTTCACTTTCTAAAATAGGGTAAAAAGTATATAAGGCGGTAAAATTAACAATTTGACAAAAATTAATGACAGAACGTTATGTGATACTTAGTAGTATTTGACACTTGTATTAGTATCTTATAGTTGGTCACTAAAAGGTATAAATCGACAAAATACATTGAACTTGGACGATGTAAAATATTCGCGACAATATGTGCTCTTTTACCGTTATAAACATCTTTAGCGACCAGCCCGAGCTCGAGGGGTGAGACTGAGTAGGTGACAGAGGCGTTGTAATAACGGCGAGAAGGGGTAACAAAAAGTACGGAAACAATGCGTCAGAAAAAGCCGCCGTAAGTAAGGACAACGATAGCCTCTTTCCCGTACTCACTTCCAAAACCTCCGCTTTCACTTGGCAACATTTGTTGTTTGCTCTTCCCGGGACTTCCCCCCTCTCTCTCTCACACACACACACACAAAGACACAAACTTTACAGTTATCTGTTTGATTTCTCTAACATAAAACGACACCTCTTAGGATTTTGTCATGGATTCCACCCAGTCCTAACGCTTTGCATCGGGGTGTGCCGATTTCTTGTTTTTATTGCCCATCACCACCACCCATTCTATAGGTTAACCTAACCCCCCCACCCCCTTCATGAGTTATAACCTGAAGCTGCAAATACCGGAAATGTCTCTGCTAATTAATAAGAGGGCAAGATCGTGTGATCATTGGTATTCAACCTTTTCAGCAACGTACTTTTTAGCGGGAAATAAGACGTAAATTCAGATGGAAAAGAATGTGATTTTGTGCTTTGAGTGAGTACATACGTATGTAATTACTGGAAAAAGATTTCTACTAAGAGGGCAAGGTCATGTGAGAATCTACGGCAGACTTTTTCAGTATCGAGCTTTTAAGCGAGAAATAAGACGTGAATTAAGACGAGAGAAAAATGTAAGTTTGTACTTATTAAATGTGTACATATGTCTTGTACGGACATGGATCCTCTGCCGTAGGAGAATCTACGGCAGATGTGCTGTGACACTAATCTAGTCCGTTGGTTTACATTCAATGGACATGATGATGCCACGTGAATTTATCCTCCTAAAAGCTAACTTGTCATGTTCCTCCCGTTCTCTTTTCTCCTCTCATGAAGTTAAAAATGGTTTTTTTAATTTCTGGCCGATGTTTCCACCGTTTGAGACAGACGGAACAAAAAGAACTGACGTTTCTCTTCCATCTTCATCTTCAGATTTCTCTAAAACTTCACCATGAGCACTAGTGAAGAGCAGTAACATAATGCAAATGGGTTTACAGATCGTGAAAAATCAAGTAGAGCCCAAAGTTCACTTCTTGTTGCAAAAATCAAGTAGAGCCCAAAGTTCACTTCTTGTTGCAGACCCAAATCCTTAAATCTAAAAACATATACAATCAAACATCCACCCTATAAACATTTTTCAGGAATTACAAAGGAATTTGGGTGATTGGAGTTCAGAAGTTCTCTACCAAATGGGTTCATCGGTGGTTGTGAGATGGTGTTTGGTATTGCAATTAATTGAAACTTCAATTCAGAGTTGATTGGTCAGAGCCATGGAAGAGGAGAAAGGAAAAGGAGAGGCAGCACCCACTCACACTCAGCAGTTCCCTCGGCAACTCAAACGTGGAAGTTGGGGGCTAGTTTTAAGCGAAGTGTGACGTGGCATCATCCTGTATATTGAATGTCAATGAACGGACTCGATGATTCTACAGCATCTCTGCCGTAGATTCCCCTACGGTAGAGGATCCGTGTCCGTCTTGTACCCTCTTGAAATCGAGAATATTCGGCAACGAGCCAAAAGAGGAATGGAAAAATCTTATGAAAGACAGCCTTCCTCCTTTCTGATACCGGTTTCAAAAAAAAATATGCCTAATGTTACTCTTATTTGACAATATTTTGCAATGAGAAAAGAATCTAGGACCTAGAAAATCTTGGAGAGGCCGGTTGAATAAGATTCAAGAATGTGTTCGCACAGTTGAACTCTCGTTAATGGAAGGACGAAAATAGAACAAATCCTATTTAGGATCCCGATATTGTTGATAAAAGGCTAGCATTTGGATACATTATTATCTTGTATTTATGGCCTTTTGGCTAAGACCAAGTGAAACGTTATGTTATCGATCTCCATCCTTTTTATCTCCTTCAGGTCATTAGGGTTCTTGTAGTGTTCGATGCGCCTAAACTTCTTATAACTTGGAAGAACCTAATAGAAGTATAAAAAACTAAAGATAGTCCAACTTCTTCCTACAAGCAATTCAATCAGGGAATTCCTTGGCGACACCCACCAAAAATTTGGGGGAAAATAAATTTAAAACTTCGGAACCCGTGCTACTGAATTAGGTGTCACCTCCGGATAGGTAGGTCCTCATGCCGAGAACTGTATAATATTCAATCGAATTGGTCCAAGTCCAAGTCCAACATTATCTTCAACAGCTTTTCAAATTTGTGCAGACCAATACAATGGCAGCCTAGCATCGAGCAAATGCCAACAACACCTGTAGAGGATTGTTTGGGGACAAGAGATCTTCTTCTCCTGCATGAGGGCCTTAGGCTTTTTGTGCTTATAATCCCGTGCACATGAAAGGCTCTGAGCCGCTCACTGGGCAATGCAATGCTTCCTTCTCTTCTTTTATGCTTGCAAACAAAACCTTGTCTCATGTGGTTGAAAGAGGACAGGTAAACCTTGTTTCTACTGATAATTGTGCTATTTTTATATCATAACCATGGCAGATAACTACAAAGGCGTAATAGCTATAGCTATATTACAATGCATATTCTATATAATGCCATAGCTCTGTATCAACACAAGCTCCTGCTAAGTTCATATTTTTCAAATCAGGGTTCTGCTGTTGATGATAGGTATAGCTGTGAAATCCTCTTTTTTATTAACTTCCTAAGGAGTGGCAAGTCAGCATTGATAATAACCTCTTCTTTTAGGGAAATACAACAAAGCTAAAATTCAAATGGCCACCTCTTATATTTTATTAAGCACAAACCCTGGCACTGACTTGAATTTTGAACTTTTGACTCCAACTTTAGTGGTTGCCGTGCTTGCTGTCTCCTGTTTTAGGACGACAGTAAAAACAAGAGTGGCAATAAGGAGGGCCTTCTTTCTCTGATTATTGAGTTGATTATAATAGTCTTGGTTTTAATTTACACGGTAGTCTGGACTACACGCCGGAACGTATGAGATGATCAAATCTAATTAAATTCAGATTAAATATGATATTGGAGCATTTGGCTTAAAAATCATATAAATTGATTAAATTTGCTTCAGAATGCTAAAACTGATTAAATCCAGAATCTTCATTGGTATGAATTCTGATTATATCAACTTCCAAAAACATGTCTAGCCAAAAGAATTACCAAAGTGACATAACATATATATAGACATGAAATGCCCTCCTTACATATCATCAATACACATGTCGGCGATCATTTTCTCACAGTAGACCTACTATCAGCTTTTTTTTTATCCAAACACCTTCTACAGTTTTTAACTAATTTCGCTAAAAACAAAATTAAGCTGACGTTACATATCTTAAAAATTGATTCAAATGTAATTAAAAAAATTTACTTTAATTTAAAAGGCCTCTAATTCTCTTCGCTGTAATCATGCACGTCGGTCGTGTACAATCTTAACAAATTTTACCTGCTGGTGGACTACCTTATATCTGCTAAAAGTTTTGTTTGCCAGCACTGGTTACAAGATTAGGACACTACCTACCAATGGTTTGGTCCAAGTTGGCATTTTAGACCCATTCGAGCAGACCGCGACAGAATAAGCATGATCGGATTGAGTTGGGTTACACGGATTTTATTGAATAATTAGTAGTAAAACTTAAACTTACTTAAGATCTTATTCCTTAATTACGTGCCAGGATGTAGAACGCACAAACGGTCGAGTAATTAATAGCAATATAAGATCTCATTTCTTCTATGAGCCTTGTCTTCTCCTCTCCCACCATTACCTTCTCCTTAATAAAGAAAGGGGTTTGTCCCTATCATGGAAGGGCAAGGCGACAAGATGCTTAACCTACATGCTTATCCTCTCTGTAAATGGCCATTGCATACGAAACCTTAAGATTCTAAACACAGCTAAGTTTGGAGATTGCACCAAAGCCAACCAAATTTAGGCACACCCTTGGTGAGATTAATAGGTTTTACTTGGGTTTTTTATAACACTTGAAGTGACATTCGTCAAATCAATGAGAGAATTATGTTGCTAAAAGTGATAATTAACTTGGCAACGGTTTCGTCTTTTAGCAAATGTCAATTCATGAGGCTGTTTTGAAGTATACACGCCCCTTGGACCGTTAAATTTTAGCACGAAGATCAAAATGAAAGTGTCGTGTAGCGGTGGAGTCAGAAGTCGTGTTTAAAGTGGACACCAAGGATTTAAAGATAACTACACGTGTTCAGTTCAAATTTAATAAAGGTGAAGCTTATAATGTTGTATTGAGAATTAAAATCACATTTTATTTTTTGTATTTACACCCTACTTTAATTTGGCCATTAAAATCGATCAAGTATCCCTAAAAGAGTAAAAGGAATGGATGTTTTACTATAGAGCTATAGTGAGAAAAGTGAAAAAACTAATTGAAGTGTTTGGAATTTCTCGATTGGTGTGTGTGTACATATTGGAAAAAAAGAACAACGGCTTAAAAAAAGTTCTCAAAATCTATAAATCTTTAAAGGGGCACCAAAGTAACAAAAACATTAGTATAAGACTTAAATATTTCATCTTAAAGAGTAGAGGTGGGCACGTGTTCCCTGTATTCCCTCCTTCCCTCCGCCGATGCGAACGGTTAAAGGACTCAAAATGACACCCCCAACCCATGCAAAAGAGGAACTTGTGTCCAACTCACGTCCTTTTTAAACAAATATCTATGATATGTTACAAAGATCGTCTTGTATAATGTCACTTTGAATTATGGAAGGTATTATCTCATACTCACTTTTCTTTTTGTGGCTCAGAATTTGTTACGGGTCATAATAAAGACCCAACTACTGCTTTATCTACCGAAACTCAAGTGTATATAATGAATTTTGTTGTTTCTCATTTTTGTTATAGCAAAATGCTAAAACTGCACCCCTCATCGTATCATCAGATGATAAAAAGGCATCTTGTTAAGGACATCTTTTTCATTGTTTGCGTGTCAAATAAAGTTAAAAACTTCTTGAATGGCAAAATTAGATTCCTGATGCAAGGAAAAGGACTAAAGTCTGAAAGCAGACATGTTGTTACATGCAATGTATTCATGTGGTAGCAAGTGTTGTAATGGTGTCCAAATCATGGATCTTGCAAGGCCAAAACCTGCATCTTTCTTTGCTTTTGCCTTGTTTTCCAATTTGTGAAACTTGTAGCTAAGATAGATCTATATATAAACAGCTTTTCTAGTTGGTCTTGATAACTAGCTACTAAGGGTGGATGGACTCTCAACGCATACGTGAGCGGACTAGGATTTTTAAGGTTAATTTTAGATATTATTTAAATTATCACTTGATAAGCATATTAAATGTTACTGGTATGCACGTATCGTCACGATTCCCGGCCCTAAAACCTTAGCATGCCTCGTTTTCTAGCATATTATGGGTGCCTATTTTTTACAACTTTTTTTTTTTTTTTGGTTTTCTAAGCTAATGAAATACGGATTAAGCCTTACAATTTGGTAATGAATTATCAGTTTGACTTTATTCACTCTCTCCAAGATATTAAATCCTACAGGGTAGATATGTTAAACACCAAGATATTATCTCCAAGAAAGCAAAAAGTCAATTGTAGGGACAACACACTGCACGTCCCGATTTTTTCCTCTCGTTATCGATAAGTTTTTTTTTTCACTTATTTTTCTGCTTTATTCCCAACAATTACCAGAGGCAAGAAATTCTTTTATAGTAAAGTATACATAAAGTATATAATTACTTGTCTACCATTCGTGTCGTTACTAAAAAAACAAAAAAAAGTATTTTGTTGCGGATGCACCATTTAGCGACAAAATAGGTGGAGACAAGTATAATTATGTGTGGACATACTTTCTCTACATGTCTTCCTTGGTCGATAGAACTGACTAGCCCAATCGTTGAAGAAGACATGACTTTTGCCGAGTGAATGCTTTGGATCACCCGGTTCCTACCACTGGGAAAGTACTTTAGCAGAAGCCAACTGTACTTTGTCCTGTTAACTTCACTATGAAAATGGCGACAAGTAATTTTGCACCTCTTGTTTCCTTTTTGTGGTCTTCATATCCTATTTGTAGCTCCAAATTTAGAACTTGTTGCCAAGAGGTTCATTGTTAATCTAAAACTTGTCATTAATATATCGTTTAATCACAAACTCACCATTCTTAGCAATGTCTCGTTAATCAAACAAAAGTATCGTAAATGGACATTTGGACCCGAATAGAGGTCCAGGCCCAGTATAAGATGAAAAAGACTGTTAACCTTATTCTTATGATGAAAATAACAATTACAACCTTTTTTTTGGCTCCTTTAAATTCATTATCCCCTCCCCCCCCCCCCCCACCCCTCAAAAAAAAAAACATATTACAGAAATTAACCCACTAATTCTGACACATTCATATGCATGTGCGCACACAAAAAACACACACAAACATCTAGTGACGTATGTATGTTTAGAAGCTTTCATATTTTCTATTAGGTATCTGGTTATGAAGTTGACAAACGCGACGCATGTGCAATTAGAAAAAATATACACAAATTAAATCGATGTACATAGAGATGTCAAATGGGCCGGCCGGCCTACGGCCCAGCCCGACTAGGCCCGAAAAAAGCCCGGGCTGGCCCGGCCCTCTTATGAACAATGCAGGCCCGAAAATAAAGGGCCTTGGACCTGGGCTTGGACCAGGCCAAGGTTTCACCAAAAATGGCCCGGGCCTAAAAAAGCCCACCCCGAAATTGGCCCTTTTTCTGGCCCTAAATTTGACCCTTTTCTGGGTTAGCCCACTTTTTTTACAATTTTGTTTTCCCTCACTTTTCCCCCCAACGGCTATATTCCCCAATAATTCTGAAATTTTCACTTTTCCCCCCCCCCCCCCAACAACTATATAACGGCTAGTTTGGGAGTATTTTGGTTCAAGTTAATTTTTTCAAATCTTTTAAGGTTTTGTATACTTTTACCCTCCTCAACAACTATAAACAACTAGTAATACTTCAATAAGAAATTTGAAGCATTCTTTATTAGAAAAGGTTAAAATGTATTTGGTTTGCTTTGGTACTGTGGCTTGCACGTGACGGCGATTATTGAGGACAAGAATATTATTCTTTGATAGCTTAAGTTTTTTAAATAACTGTTCAAAAACAAGGAAATTGTGCATCTTCATCTCCGCATAAGCGCATTTTTTGGTTGGTATTACACACATCTAGGGAGCAATAATCCTCATAGCAAAACAAAGTCTCTACATATGAGAGTTATTAACCATTCTATATACATATGAGAGTCATATATATAAAATAAAATTTTGTATATGAGACCAACTGACCAAGTAGAAAGAAAAACTGTTAGTCAAAATCTATACTTATTGCTTAAGATCGACTAGGGAATTAATAACTATATTCCAAATTTAAATTCTTGTAAATTCCAACTAGTTTTTAGTGGTACATTATAATAACAAAAATTCAACTTTAGTGAAAAAAGTAAAGCTTAATAGTATAAATTTGAAATAAACTGATTAGGATTTCAAAATATATGCTAAAACTTTACACCAAATTAAACTAATAGTATAAATTTGAAATAAACTGATTAGAATTGAAACTTCCAAAAAATGCTACTTATAAATTATAATGTTAGTAGGCCAAAAAAGGCTTGTCAATATTACACCAAATTAACATGTATCAATCTCAACCAATTAATTTGATGTATTCTTGTTGGCCATCGACGCAAATAAATAACAAGGAGTTGGGAACCACAAAAAAAAAAAATTTGGGCCCGGGCCTGGCCCTAAATATGGGGCATAGGGCTAGGGCTAAGGCTTGGACTGGGCCCATATATCCAGATTTAAGCCCCGCGCCCGGGCCATTTTTCAGTCATCAGGCCCGGCCCCGGACCGTTTTTGTTGGAGGCCCGTTGGGCTTGAGCTGGGCCGGCCCAAGCCCGGCCCAATGACAGCTATAGATATACATAAGGTAAAAGAGTTTTATCATCGAAGTGGAGACCGAGACGGTAGGAGCATTAAAAAAGGAATAAACACGTTTATAGTTGGATATTCTGGTAAAGTGGTTGAAATAATGGGACGAAGAAGTTTCAAAGTTTGTTGGATGGAGCAGTTATTTAATAGATGTTAAAAATTTTCAACAATGCCGGTGATTAATTTTTTTCTTAAACTTCGAAGGTAATTTATCTAGAATGGGTATAATTAGAAGTTCAAAAAATATTTTACCGTAAAGGTGTTCTCCCTTTAATAGTAAAAATTACTTTTGTAATTCTATGAAACTGTATCAAAAAGTTTAATACATTTTCTATTTTTTCCTAGAAATTCCTTATTCATATTTTCAAAAAGAAAAAGAGAAATATGGTAACAAATAGATTTAAGTATATATGACCTTTTTTTTTTCTTCTTGTTTTATACCCTTTTCGTGGCCAAAACAGCTGAAACGGGTATTGTAAGTTTGGATCTCTGGACCCAGCGATTGCCATAAAGTAAACTGGATCCAGGAATGCTAGGGCTAGGCCCAATATACAATAGTCCAGACTTGTTTAAAGGGTGCTGGTGGGTTATGCTGGCCCACATTACTCTTCTAGTATGGCCTGAAAGTAAAAGGTTACCCTTAGAAATGATCATTTACCTTACAATATTGTAACAGTCTCACGATAAAAGATGTCATTATATCGTCGTTGTTAAAATTTATAGTGACAAGCATTTAATGCTGAAGTTTATTGAGCAACATATTTCTATAACAACTTTAGGATCCTCATCCAAAAAATCCAGATTGCGATTGGAGAAACTATGACTAACTTTTATTTAGTAGATGAAAATAAACATAATGGTCTTACTAAATGGATATCAAATAAGTGGGAATGTAGCGGAAGATCCGATGGATCAAGACATCTACCCATGCAGTCTAAATGCCTTGGACTATAGCTTGTTCGCGATGTCTCTTTTGAGTTTCACTTACGTTGCTTTAGTTTCATGGCGTTCAATTTTCTAAGCATGCAGACATCTTAGTCGCACAAACGGGAGCGAGGCGGGACTAGGTATAAGGTTTCGACGATTTCTATGTAGGGTTTTCGGGTGGACGCGAGACGGGTGTTGCATGCAGAAGCGAGGTTTTAGGATGGAAGCGTCACTGAGTTAGAAAGTCTTGTGCGTGCTGCAGCTAAGTAGAGATACTAAAAAAAAAACTTAGCTGTAAATAATTGAGACCTTTAATATTACAACTTTGGAATGAACAAATCAAATTAAAAGACTGAGATTCAGAGAAGAGTAGCTTGTTTGCAAATTTCCAAAGCAAAGTGGGACTATAATTCAATTAGCAAGTTTTATGTTTGTAATTTTGTTCCCTCTATGCTAGAAATATGAAATTCCCTAAGTTTTGTCATTCAGGAAGCGTTGAGTATTTACATAAGTTAGCACAAATATAGGTCAAAATTCATTTCTCTACGATCACACTTGAATAATAGTGACTCATAAGCAAGTAGCAATTAACCCATTTTGTTATTGGTAAAGTACTATCTAAACAAGTACAAAGATCGAGTGTGATAACTCATTGCCCCGCTTCTCTCTCTTATTACCGAAACAATTATTTCTTATTTCACGATTTAAAATGGTCAAGACACGAATTCTTCCTCCAAAACGACCCCCTCGGCCAACCCAAAACTATCGGCAGCGAATCTTTTCAAGCTGAAATGAATTCCTGTATGACCACACACAGAGGCCCAGCTTTCGCGGGCTCCTTGATCTCAACCCCATGATAACCTCCCTCAGTAAACTTACTGACCACATTAACACCCTTCTCTTCCAAAACCTTCACCAACTCAACCTGACGGTCTATCAACGGGTCACCCTCACAGCCGATCACCAAAACCCTCCACCCCAGTAACCTAATCTCGTCCCAGATCCCTGATGGACCGCCACCCACCATTGGATTGCAATACTCGTGATCCCGGTCAACCCCAACCGGCAATGCTAGTTCCCACATCAGATCATTCACGCTTAACGGCAACGTCTTGTCGTTGGCCAGCCTTGTTTCCGACTGCGTCCTGCTGGCCCCACCGAAGTACGCATGGTGCAATATCAGCCCTCTGATCTTCAACCGCGTAAGATCTTCAACACACGCAGCTGCACGCAAACCTACATGGTACGCTATGTTTCCGCCGGCACTAATGCCCATCAGAAAACAGCTAGAAAAGTCAGCGTACTTGGTCAACCACTCATCGTCGCTGGAGTTGATCCAGTGTAGCGCCTCCAGGCAATCGTCGTAGGCTGCGGGGAGCCGGTGCTCCGGCGCGAGACGGTATTCGACGGACACGATGACGGCTGGGATTTGAACTGCAGCGATCGTGTAGAAGTCGTGGAAGATGGACGAGGCTGCGCTGCACATGACGAAGCCGCCGCCGTGGTAGTAGACGACGAGGGGCAGCTTGGCGGCGGAGGGGGAATCGTGGGTTTCTCGGGGGAGGAAAATGCGGAGCCAGGTGTTGTTTGATTGGTTGATTGGGATGTCTTTGGTGAAGGCAGGGGAAGGCAAGGTGGGATCGGATGTGGCCGGGGTGTTTGGGAATCCGAGTGAGTGGCGCGTGACTGAGCCGTCGGGGTTTCGGACCATGCCGATGTAGGCGTATGGGTCAACGGTTAGATCTGACATGCTGTGGCTTTGGTCATACTAGCTCTCATTGTGTAACTATTTATACACACAACACATCCATATACATATAAAGCCGTCTAGAAGGGAGATGGAGCCGCCAGAGAATTCAATTATTGGGCTACCAACAGTTTTTTCGTTCTCGGAACACAAAATACTGTAAATTCAAGAGGATTCAAGGGCATATTTCACGGATTTAATCATGACGTCGACATGCATCATGTAATTACGACAAATAATTTAAGGAAATTTACAACAACATATCATATTATTTATATCAAATGGTGGACTGAAATGGAGTTTTAACTGGAGTTCAAAGGTGCCAAACAAAGTGAAAATATTCGCGTGGAGGGCTTGCAACAATATCCTACCTACATCCACCAATTTAAGGCGAAGAGGTATTCAGTGTGATGATTTATGCCCGACATGTGGGCAGGAACAAGAGAACATGTATCATGCTTTGCGAACCTGTTCCTTTGCTCGACAAGTTTGGGCACTATGCCCACATAATCTATATAAAGAGATAGCTAGCACTACTTCAATCTTCTGGTGGTGGACGGATGTGTACAAATGAACAAAGGAGGATGAATTTGGTTTGTTGCTTGTAGTCAGCTGGTGGCTATGGAAAAATCGAAATGTGACCATGTATAGGGGGGCTCAAATGGATGCATTAGAGTTGTTTTCAAAGGCACGGCTATTCCTGGACAGTTTTCATAGAGCCATGGTCAAGGCTCAATGTGTAAATCCTATCTTCATGCCAAAATGGAAGCCACCAGTTACAGGTATGTACAAGATAAACTTTGATGGCGCCTTATTTCGGGAGAATAAGGCAATGGGAGCTGGGGTGGTGATTCGGAACTCTGACGGCATATTCTATGCAGCGCTGTCACAATATATCAGTGATTGTGAGGATCCAGAGATAGTGGAAGCAAAAGCGGTACTATTGGCAGTGGAATTTGATATTGACTGTGGTTTTATGGATGTGTCAATTGAAGGGGATTCAAAGAACGTGATTACGACACTTAAAAGTGCGAATGACGATTTATCGACAATAGGTGTTCTCATGGATGATGCCAAGAAAATGCTTTTGAGGTTTCAGAGATATGAATTACATTGGACTAAAAGAACAGGAAATACGGTGGCTCATAAATTAGCAAAATATGCAAGGGTACACTTGGATTCTAGAATTTGGTTAGAGAAAGCGCCTGATTTTTTAATGCCGACTATCCTCAGTGATGTAACCGATAATGAGTAATAATATCGCTCTTTCATCTAAAAAAAAAAAGATATATTTTTTATAATTGTTAGCGACCTTTTTCCGTAAAGAGTCAGTTGAAAAAAAAAAAAAGTGGACTCCAATTATAATATACCATGTAATTTACACACGAAAGGTCTAACTTTTTATTTATTTCTATCCGTCAACAAGTTGCAACTCTTACCGCTCAGTCTGCAAGAAATTATGATGGAGGAGATGCCGGCCTGCAATCTCCATGTTGATGCTGACTGCCCTTACTTGTTTTTATTGTATTTTTCTTCTCCTTCCGAATACTTAGATCATGAACAAACCATTACCGAGCTTATTACATAAAACCAGGTTTTACTTTGCTTGTATGTGTTTTAGTTAAGCCTTAGTTAAATTTAAAGCTTTTTGAAATCAGTTTCACGTTAGCATCCTTATAATATGGCCACTTGATACTTATCCAGATATTGTCGCAACTATCATAGATGATGGAATCATTAAAGATATGACTTTTTTGAACTCCGTCTTTCACGCACTACACTCCTAAAAAAACAGGGAGGATGTGTACGAAGGAGATATCCAACAATAAGAAGAAGGAGAAGGATTGAGTAGAGGAACTCTCAAATATTTGGCGTAATTATATGTGTCTATATCAACCGTGACTCATTATTTCGATAAGTCATTTATGTTAGTTGGTGTTGTACTTGTGAGCAATACATGTTACGTGAGGTTATGAGAGTGAGTTTAGGATTAATTAAGTTTCTTCCTATATATTAGATAGGGTGGCAATGGAGTATTTTTTGAATTAGTTGTTAAGAAAGATCCAGATTATAAGGAGTTCTCCATGTACTGAAAAAACATGGAGTCTTGAGAAATAGTAATCTTGTTTTAGCATTTTGCTTTACATTTTGGAGGTTTATTTGCCTCGAAAGAACCGTGTCTTGTTCTTTCTTAAAAAAAAAAATTCGTTCTCAATACTATGTAAGTAAAAACAAGTAAAAGCGTCGGTAAAGAGAGTTTAATTCTTAAATCAAGATGATATCATAAATGATCCTGACTCGACCCATCACGATACCCATTCCGATAGACAGCCACACAACATACTTCGGCTAACATTTTGGAAAAACATGGTTGTAGCAAATTCTTACTTCCCACTAGTATAGATGTAGCAAGTTCTGTCTATTAGTAGGATTTTCTTACCATGAAAAAATAAAATAAAATAAAATGGTCGCAACAATTTCTTAGATATAATTTGACTACTTATGAAGAATTAACTCTTTTGATAACTACAAACAGCTGCTGGGCTGTGTTTCCTCCTGCACTAGTTCCCATTAGAAAACAGCTGGAAAAATAAGCATACTCGGTGGTTATGATAAAATGCAAGGCCTCCACGGCGCAAGGCGGTACTCAGAAAATTCATTGATGTTTAATGAGGGCTACCCCTACATTTGGGAATTTTTTTTTGCCTCAAGCCCTCGTAGACTTTTGTAGAGGCCTATGTATTTATTTTTCAATGTATGTGTATATGTAATTTTACCAAATGAATGTTTTAAGTAGTTGTGATACTTCTACTTTTGTGCAACTGGTTTGATGAGAGAAAAGAATTTATTATTGCCATTGGAAGTGTTGTATTAATTTTTGAGAACTCTTGTAAATCATGTTTTATGGTGAGGTTAATATTCGTTGATGTGTCACATATCCACGAGGGAAAGTGGATTCCGGGTCCTGGTCAATGAGACCATAATTTGGCGCACTGTACTATTGCATCGTGATTCGCCATTGCGTCCACAAAATCGTTTATTCTTGATGGAAGAGGGATTCTAGGTACTAGTCATGGAAGAAGGATTCCCTAAACCCTAAACCCTAGGACCGTTAAATTTTAACAGGAAGACCAAAACGAAAGTGTTATATAGTCAGCGGTGAAATCAGAAATCGCGTATAAAGTTGTCACCAAGAATTTAAAGGTATCTTCACATGTTTCGTTCAAATTTAATAAAGGTGAAGCTTACAATGTTATTTTGAAAATTAAAATCTTATTTTTATTTTTTGTATTTACGCTCAACTTTGGCCATTAAAATCAATCAAGTATCCCTAAAAGGAATAAACGTTTTACTATTGAGGTGAAAAAACTAATTGAAGTGTTAGGAATTTCTCGATTGGTTGGTGTGTCTGTGCACATGGTGGAAAAGAAAAATGGCTTCAAGAAAGTTCTCAAAATCTATAAATTCTTAAAGGGGCACCAAAGTAACAAAATCATTAGTACAAGACTTAAACATTTCATCTCAAAGAGTAGAGGTGGGCACGTGTTGCTGTATTCCCTCCTACCCTCCGCGGATGCGAACAGTTAAAGGACTCAAAATGACACCCCCAACCCATGCAAAAGAGGAACTTGTGTCCAACTCACGTCCTTTTAAACAAATATCTATGATATGTTACAAAAATCGCCTGGTATAATGTCACTTTGAATTATGGAAGGTATTATCTCATACTCACTTTTCTTTTTGTAGCGCAGAATTTGTTACGGGTCATAATAAAGACCCAACTACTGCTCTATCTACTGAAAGTGAAGTGTATATAATGAATTTTGTTGTTTCTCATTTTTGTTATAGCAAAATGCTAAAACTGCACCCCTCGTCATATCAGATGATAAAAAGGGCATCTTGTTAAGGACATCTTTTTCATTGTTTGCGTGTCAAATAAAGTTAGAACTTCTTGAATGGCAAAATATTATCTCCAAGATATTAAATCCTACTGGGTAGATATGTTAAACACCAAGATATTATCTCCAAGAAAGCAAAAAGTCAATTGTAGGGACAACCCACTGCACGTCCCGGTTTTTCCCTCTTGTCACCGATAAGTTTTTTTTTCCACTTTTTTTTTTCTGCTTTATTCCCAACAATTATCAGAGGCAAGAAATTATTTTATAGTAAAGTATGCATAAAGTATATAATTACTTGTCCACCATTCGTGTCGTTACTAAAAAGACAAGATATTTTTTGCAGATGCACCATTTGGCGACAAAATAGGCGGAGACAAGTATAAAGATGTGTGGACATACTTAGGGTTCGTTTGAAAAAAAAAAAAAATTGGTTTTCAGTTTTTAAAGAGCAGCTTAATTTTTTTTTTTTTTATAAAAACAAGTGGGTGTTTGATAACTTTAATTTTTTTTGAGTTTCTTTTTTTTTTTTTTTTTGTGTTTGGTAACCCTTTTTATTTTGACTTTTTTTTTTGGTGGGTGGTGGGGCGTAGCGGTGGTCGACGGTGGTGGTGGCCAGCGGTGGCCGGCGGTGGCTGGTGGCTGCCGGAGGTGGTTGCCCGCGGTGGCGCCGACAGTCGCCGGAGGTGGTTGCCCGCGGTGGTCGCCGGCGGCCGGAGGTGGCTGCCGGCAGTCGCCGGCGGTGGTGGCCGGCGGCCGGAGGTGGGAGGTGGTGGTGGTGGTCTCCAAAAAAAAAACCAAAAGTGAAAAAAAAAACCAGTTTCTGGAGTTTTTTTTTTACTCTTCAGTTTAAAAACTGGTTTTTTAAATTGGATAAGGAAAAAAAAAATTGTTACCAAACGTACTCTTTTTTTCCAATTTCCAAAAGTGAAAAAAAAACTGAAAAAAAAACTGCGTCAAACGTGGCCTTACTCTACATGTCTTCCTTGGTCGATAGAACTGACTAGCCCAATCGTTGAAGAAGACATGACTTTTGCCGAGTGAATGTTTGGATCACCCGGTTCCTACCACTGGGAAAGTACTTTAGCAGAAGCCAACTGTACTTTGCCCTGTTAAGTTCACTATGAAAATGGCGACAAGTAATTTTGCACCTCTTGTTTCCTTTTTGTGGTCTTCATATCCTATTTGTAGCTCCAAATTTAGAACTTGTCGCCAAGAGGTTCATTGTTAATCTAAAACTTGTCATTAATGTATCGTTTAATCACAAACCCAGCGGTCTTAGCAATGTCTTGTTAATCAATACTACTTATAAAAGTGTGAATGAGTGTAAATAATTTTTTGGACAAAAATGCCCTTCATATATTTTTGAATCACTCAATTGCCATTTCAAGTTCTTAAAATCTAGATTCTTTTAACAAGTCCACATTTTTTGCTTTAATAAAAGTTACAATTAATGGATGGATATCTCTTACACTTCTCGTGACACTTTCATTTAATATAAGAATTTATTTTAATGTCATTTACAACTTGATGCTTGGTATAGAATATGATGTGAAACACATGACCATAGCATCCTATCTACTCATTTCAACTATTTCTTTTTTTATATGACCATTAGTTAATGATGTTTTTGGCTTATCATAGATGAATTCCACTCTCATTTTCTCTTAACAGATAATTGGTTTTATCTTTTATGTTGGCAATGAAAATCTGGTAATACAATTCAATGGAAAAGAAAAGACAAAAAATTGGACATGCTTAAACTTTTCTACTCACTTGCGTTTTGATTTAAGACCTGATATTGTGTACGTGTATGTGTATAGTGGATACGTGTAATTTATTTTTAGACACAAATATCCTTATACACTTCTACATATTACATCAATGCCTTACAAATGTTACCACCTCGATAATTGCTAGCTTATTTCAAACCACTTTTACGTTTCCTTTTCATGTAAACGACTCAACACCATCATATATCTCTTATAATTTAACTATTGTGACTTCTCCGTCTCCACTATCTTATGTGGCAAGATGATTAACATTTATGCTTGTTATCCAAAGTTTGTTTAGAGGTAACTTAATTCTATGTTCTTAAACTTAGTTGCTTAATATAATGAAGGCTAATATCATTTTTGAGTATGTAAGTTCGAAACAAGTGTTGATTTAAGAGTTTATCTAGCTTCCAACTCAATAAAGGTAAGCTCCCTAACCTCTTCTAATATTTACAAACCTTTGACTTTTTTAGGACTAGGCATGATAATTATATGGTCTATTTTAGGTGTTAGCTTTTACCATACATATCACAATATTATCAGCACCAAGATTCTATTTTTGTTGTCGGTAAAAAATTGTTCTACATATAAAATGGAGCGAGTCAAGCCTTTACTTTCCAGGATGAGGTATTTTATTCGATGTTAGATGACTAATAGGCAGTATTATTGATAGAGATTGTGTCTCAATCGTTAATAACTTTGAAAACATCTCATGTACTAGATATGAAGAACTATCGAATGTGGAGAGAGACACCCAACCCTCCAAAACAAATTTATTAAGCTATTCTTACAAAATTGTGAATATGTAAACGTTATTTGATTACATGTACGGTTTGAATATTCTATTATTGTATATGATGAAGTCACTTTTTCATATCTATAAATTATGCCTTAGAGACTTAATCAAAGAGAAAAGTGAAGGAAAATCATTACTAAGGGCTAAAAAAATAGATTAGATAAGAGAAAATTCTTTATGAATCACAAAAACTGAAGAAGCCTATTCGTAGCCACGCAAAAATAGCCATGGCCGAAAATAACCTACAAAGTTATGATTTCAATCATTTGCTGTTGAGAAATTACCACACAATAACTTTTCATTTAAAAACATTGAAATTACATGTCAATGTCTCATTTATAATGAAATAAGAACTGCAACGTGATTGAGGTCCTAGTCAAATACTTCTTCTTGTTTATAAAACTGAACGCGTATTCTAAAATTTGTATGGCATCATTAGGATTTCTAACGGTTTTTTAAAAGTTAAGCACATTATTATTTCACAAATTTGATACAATAATCATCCTTCATACTATCTTTTGATTTTATGCATACTCCAAAGTCCCATCATGCATCCACTTGATTTTTTTTTATACCATCTTCTTCTAATTTGATGAGGATAAGGGTCAATATTCAAATAAGAGGTTACTTGAAAATTATCGAGATAAAGCACACTCAACTGTGAAGAACAATACTTGTATAAATGATATGGGTTACAGTCAGTCCATGTTAGTAAAATACTTATTTAAGTACACTCACAAGACACACGAAAAAATTAACCAAAGTTCTTGTAGAAAATGTAGTGAAGAAAATTTTGGTAGGTTACAATCTAAGTAGAAAAGTCAATGAGACTAAATAGTATATAAACTTTCACATTAACTACAAATGGACATCAAGAGGGCCAAAAGTATATACCATTTAGCCTAAGTTAGCGTTCGAGAAATACAACTATTACAATTTTAATAGATGAAACACTTTTGATATTAACTAGACATCCAACACTCTAGCTATAATGATAATGCAGGAATGTATATCTCTATCTCTAATATAGGTCCAATGTTTTCCATTTGACCGGTAGAACATGGGATGTGTTATTGAAATAGTTTGACCACTTGGTTTATCTAAAGTAACTGTAACCCTTGATCTCAGCAGGTTATTATTTCGCGGCTTGATAGATTTTGATATTAAGTTATTTTTCGGTCTTACATGCTTTATACATGGTTGAAAAAGGTGATTGTCATGCTTGTTCCATGTTTATGAATGCCTTCTATGAGTAAAATATTTTGACTTGCGCTCATATTTTCATATGTCAATTGCTTAGCAACATTATGTTAAATTGCGTATGTATTTTCTCTTAATTCTGTACTTGATTTTTCTTGTGATGCATATTGCTTTTTCTAATTATAAATGCTTTAAATATTGGTTTTCACGTGCACCGCACGTGCACTCAACTAGTAATCAGACAAAAGAATCGTAAATGGACATTTGGACCCGAATTGACGTTCAGACCCAGTATAAGATAAAAAAAACAAGGTTCAGGCCAGTATAAGATGAAAGAGACTGTTAACCTTATTCTTATGATGAAAATAACAATTACAACCTTTTTTTGGCTCCTCTAAATTCATTATCCCCTCCCCCCCTCCAAAAAAAAAAAACATATCACACACAAACACATTCATATGCATGTGCGCACACATAATTCATTATCTCTCTTCTAAATTCATTATCTTTCCCCCCCCCCCCCATAAATTAACCCACTAATTCTAACACATTCATATAAACGTGCGCACACAAAAAACACACACAAACACATAGTGACGTATGTATGTTTAGAAGCTTTAATATTTTCTAAGAAAAAAAATTGGCTACTACCCCAGTTGGAGGAATCTTTCCACCCCCCCATATAGCGACAATCAATCGTCTTTAAATGTATCTAATGACTTTTATTAAGTGACGCTAAAAAAATGTGGCTAATAATTGTCGCTGAAAGTGCTAGAAGAAAAGTCACTAGAAACAGTTAGCGACAATTGATTGTCACTATACATGAGGTTGAAGGAAGATTCCTACAACCTTGGTAGGAGCCAAAGTTTGTTCTATTTTCTATTAGGTATCTAGTTATGAAGTTGACACACACGACCCATGTGCAATTAAAAAAAATGTACACAAATTAAATCGATATACATAAGCGAAAAGAGTTTAATCTTTGAAGTGGAGACCAAGACGGTAGGAGCATTAAAAATGGAATAAAAAAGTTTACAGTTGGATATTCTGGTAAAGTGGTCGAAATAATGGGACGAAGAAGTTTCAAAGTTTGTTGGATGAAGCAGTTATTTAATAGATGTAAAAAAATTCAACAATACCGGTTATTAATTTTTTTTCTTTTTTTTAAACTTTGAAGGTAATTTATATAGAATGGGTATAATTAGACTTTCAAAAAATATTTTACCGTAAA
The DNA here is from genome assembly GCA_033065855.1 of Escallonia rubra. Lineage (NCBI taxonomy): Eukaryota > Viridiplantae > Streptophyta > Magnoliopsida > Escalloniales > Escalloniaceae > Escallonia > Escallonia rubra. The sequence goes on along the minus strand of JAVXUO010000217.1, from coordinate 48,941 downwards.
TGTGTTCTCCCTTTAATAGTAAAAACTAGTTTTTTAACCCGTGCGTTGCATACGGAAATGAATTTTAAGAAATGTCACAGAAAATTAGAATTAAAAAATCGTATGCAAAAGAACTACTCTAGGAGCAAAGATGATAGAGATAATTAATAGGAGATTTGAATTTTGATTTAAAAGGATAAGAAAAATTTTAACTGATTGGAGAGAGATAATTGAATTCAAAAATTAAAGTGATAATGGTAAGTAATTAAAGTTAGTTTATATAATAATAAATTAAATCCACATGGCGAAAAAAGAGAATGTCCACGTTGGCGGTGACGTGACAACATTCTCTTAGCTTCGGCTTTCATATATATATAATTAGATTACTTTTGTAATTCTATGAAACCGTATCAAAAAGTTTAATACATTTTCTATTTTTTTCTAGAAATTCCTTATTCATATTTTCAAAAAGAAAAAGAGAAATAAGGTAACAAATAGATTTAGTATATACGACCTTTTTTTTTCTTGTTTTATACCCTTTTCGTCGCCAAAACAGCTGAAACGGGTATTGTAAGTTTGGATCTCTTGACCCAGCGATTGCCATAAAGTAAACTGGATCCAGGAATGCAAGGTCTAGCCCAATATACAATAGTACAGACTTGTTTAAAGGGTGCTGGTGGGACTATGCTGGCCCACATTACTCTTCTAGTATGGCCTAAAAGTAAAAGGTTACCCTTAGAAATCAGAAGAATGATCCTTTACTGTACAATATTGTAACAGTTTCGGGATAAAAGATGTCATTATATCGTTGTTGTTAAAATTTATAGTGACAAGTATTTGCTGCTGAAGTTTATTGAGCAACATATTTCTATTACAACAGAGGATCCTCATCCAAAAAATCTAGATTGCAATCGGAGAAAATATGACTAGCTTTTATTTAGTAGATGAAAATAAACATAATTGTCTTACTAAATGGATATCAAATAAGTGGAAATGTAGCGGAAGATCCGATGGATCTAGACACCTCTACCCGTGCAGTGACTATAGCTTGTTCGCGATGTCTCATTTGAGTTTCACTGTCGTTGCTTTAGTTTCATGGCATTCAATTTCCTAAGCACGCAAACATCTTAGTTGCACAAACAGAAGCGAAGCGGGACTAGGTATAAGGTTTCGAAGATTTCTACGTAGGGTTTTGGGGTGGACGTGAGATGGGTGTTGCATGCAAAAAAGAGGTTTTAGGATGGAAGCATCACTGAGTTATAGAGAATCTTGTGTGTATTTACATAATAGTAAATTGCACCAATGGCCACTGAACTATAACCCCTTTTTCACTTAAGTCACCCAACTTTATTTTGTGCCATTTTGGTCACTGGACTCTCAAATCTGTCCGATTTGACCACTCCGTTAGCCGGGGTTAAATTTTCTCCGTTAAAGAGTCACGTGCCGCTCACATGACCCTTCAAAGCAAGGGCAAAACCGTCAATCCCCATCAAATCTCTCTTTTTTCTTTCTCTCTCTATCTTTCTTCTCTTTCTTTCCCTCTCACACGGAGATCCACCATCAGATCTGCCGTCCCCACAAGACAAGCTCCACCGTCATCGACGCCGCTTGTACCGCACTTCACTTCCACCATCATGCAGTTCACCATCGTGGCCCGCAACCCCCAACCATTGAGTCTCCATTCTATACGATCATCGACTTCGCTTTGTACAAGAACCAGACCATTACATCGTCGGTGATGCCGCCGCTCTTCTTCCACCAAAGGGAATCTCGCCAGTGATTGGGGGAACGACGGTACTGTTCTTCCAGCCATTTTCTTCTTCTTCTTCTATTCCATCTGTTTACATTAATCTCTCTCTGTTACGAGTTGGCAAATTATTGGTGGTGGGTTAGGATTTGCGATTGTCGACCTAGTGTTGGTGGTGGACATCGGAGGTGGGTAACAATAGTGATTGTAATCGATGGCGTAGTGATAAATTGATGGTGCAGTGATGATGGGTGGGGAGATCAATGGTGGGTCATGGTAATGGGTAGTGGTAGTGGTGGTGGACTGATGGTGTACCGATGGTGAGTGAAGAGATCAGTGATGGTGGATTGATGGTGGGTGGAGAGATCGTTGGTGGGCTGGCTGTTGGACACGTGGTGGTTAGACGGCAGTGCAGGAGGGGTGATAGGGGAAGGTTACGGTGGTGATGGGTTTGGACTTTCTAAGGGTGAAGGGGGGGCGCTGATTGTGTTGTGGTGGACTGCTGGTGTTGGACAGTAGTATGGGTGTTGGTGGAAGAAGACAACCAGAACTGAAGAATAATAATGAAGAGACCATTTTACCCCCTATTTTGATGTTCATGTGAGCGGCACGTGACCCTTTAACGGAGAAAATTTAACACCGGCTAACGGAGTGGTCAAATCGGACAGATTTGAGAGTCCAGTGACCAAAATGGCACAAAATAAAGTTGGGTGACTTAAGTGAAAAAGGGGTCATAGTTCAATGGCCATTGGTGCAATTTACTCTCTACATAATATTGACTCACAAGCAAGTAGCACAAATATAGGTCAAAAGTATTGACATCACTGAGTATTTACATAATATTGACTCACAATCTTGTGATAAGCTAGCACAAATATAGGTCAAAATTCATTTCTCTACGGTCATACTTGAATAATATTGACTCACAAACAAGTAGCAATTAACCCATTTTATTATCAGCAAAGTACTATCTAAACAAGTACAAATATCGAGTGTGATAACTCATTGTCTCGCTTCTCTCTCTTACTACCGAAACAATTTTTCCTCCAAAACTATTAGCAGCCAATCTTTTCAAGCTGAAATGAATTCCTTTATGACCACACAAAGAGGCCCAGCCTTGGCGGGCTCAATGATATCAACCCCATGATAACCTCCCTCGGTAAACTTACTGACCACATTAACACCCTTCTCTTCCAAAACCTTCACCAACTCAACCTGACGGTCTATCAACGGGTCACCGTCACAGCCGATCACCAAAACCCTCCACCCCAGCACCTTAATCTCGTCCCAGATCCCGGATGGACCGCCACCCACCATTGGATTGCAATACTCGTGATCCCGGTCAACCCCAACTGGCAATGCTAGTTCCCACATCAGTTCATTCGCGCTTAACGGCAATGTCTTGTTGATGGCCAGCCTTGTTTCCGACTGGGTCCTGCTGGCCCCACCGAAGTACGGATGGTGCAATATCAGCCCTCTGATCTTCAACCGCGTAAGATCTTCGACACGTGCAGCTGCACGCAAACCTACATGGTACGCTATGTTTCCGCCGGCACTAGTGCCCATCAGAAAACAGCTAGAAAAGTCAGCGTACTTGGTCAACCAGTCTTCGTTGCTGGAGTTGATCCAGTGTAGCGCCTCCAGGCAATCGTCGTAGGCTGCGGGGAGCCTGTGCTCCGGGGCGAGACGGTATTCAACGGACACGATGACGGCTGGGATTTGAACTGCAGCGGTCGTGCAGAAGTCGTGGAACATGGACGAAGCTGCGCTGCACAAGACGAAGCCGCCACCATGGTAGTAGACGACGAGGGGCAGCTTGGCGGCGGAGGGGGAATCGTGGGTTTCTCGGGGGAGGAAAATGCGGAGCCAGGTGTTGTTTGATTGGTTGATTGGGATGTCTTTGGTGAAGGCAGGGGTCGGGGAAGGTAAGGTGGGATCGTATGTTGCCGGGGTGTTTAGCATCCCGAGTGAGTGGCGCGTGACTGATCCGTCGGGGTTTCGGACCATGCCTATATAGGCGTATGGATCAATGGTTTGATCTGACATGTTGTGGCTCTGGTCATAATAGCTCCCAATGTGTAACTATTTATACACAACACGCGCGTGTGTTCTCGTGCAAGTAGGAGTGAACGATTCAATCACTCTTTTTCTAAGCATGAAAAAGGAAAAGTCTCGATACGGCCGTCTAGAAGGGAGATGGAGCCGCCAGAGAATTCAATTTTTGGGCTACCAACAAATTTTTCGACATGCGTCATCGTTGGCGACCTTTTATGGTACAGAGCCAATTGACAAAAAAAGGTGGAATCCAGTTACAATATACCACGTAATTTACACATGAAAGTCTACTTTTTATCTAATTCTATCTGTCAACAATTTGCAACTCTTACAGCTTAGTTTGCGAGAAATTATAATGGAGGAGATCGGCCTGCAGTCTCCATGTTGATGCTGACTGCCCTTATTTGTTTTTATTTTACTTTTCTTCTACTTCCGAATACTTCTATCCAAAAGCTTTCCATCCTTAGATCATGAACAAACCATTACACAGCTTATTACATAAAATCAGGTTTTACTTTGCTAGTATGCGTTTTAGTTAAGCCTTAGTTAATTTTAAAGCTTTTTGAAATGAGTTTCATGTGATGTTGTCGCAACTATCATAGATGATGGAATCATCAAACATTTGACTTTTTCGATCTCCGTCTTTCACGCACTAGACGTTTGAAAAAATAGAGAAGATGTATACGGAGGAGATATCCAGCAATAAGAAGAAGGAAAAGGATTGAGTAGAGAAACTCTCAAATATTTGGCGTAATCAAATGTGTCTATATCAACCGTGACTCATTATTTCGATATGTCATTTATGTTGGTGTATCTTGCAATTTTGAGCAATACTTGTTCCGTGAGGTTATGAGAGTGAGTTTAGGATTAAGTTTCTTCCTATATATTAGATAGGGTGGTAAGGGAGTATTTTTTGAATTAGTTGTTAAGAAAAGTCTATGTTATAATAAAGACCCAAATACTGCTTATCTATGATATGTTACAAAGACCGCCTTATATTATGTCACTTTGAATTATGGAAGGTATTATATCTTTTTGTAGCTCAGAATTTATTACGTATCATAATAAAGACCGAACTACTGCTTTCTCAACCGAAACTCAAGTGTATATATTGAATTTTGTTGTTTCTCATTTTTGTGGTAGCAAAATGCTAAAACTGCACTCCTCATCATATCAGATGATAAAAAGGCATCTTGTTAAGATTCCTGATTCCTGATGCAAGGAAGTAGTCCTGAGAGAAGTTAGATTCCTGATGCAAGGAAAAGGACTAAAGTCTGAAAGCAGACGTGTTGTTACATGCAATGTGTTCATGTGGTAGCAAGTGTTGTAATGGTGTCCAAATCATGGATCTTGCAAGGCCAAAACCTTCCTCTTTCTTTGCTTTTGCCTTGCTTTCTAATTTGGGAAACTTGTAGCTAAGATAGATCTATGTATAAACAGCTTTTCTAGTTGGTCTTGATAACTAACTACTAAGGGTGGATGGACTCTCAACGCATACGTGAGCGGATTAGGGTTTTCAAGGTTAATTCTAGATATTGTTTAAATTATCACTTGATAAGCATGTTAAGTGTTACTGGTACGCACGTATCGTCACAATTCCCGACCCTAAAACCTTAGCATGCCTCGTTTCTAGCACATCATTATTGTTCCACGTGCACACATAGTTGTTTCCAGACCTCTATGTAATTATATTTTCTTCCTAATTTGGTGATGAAAGTAAGCAGAACACTGTTTGCGCATCCTTCTTTATTCAAGTGTTGTTAACGGGTAAAAAATAAAAAATGTTAAATCCTACAGGGTAGATGTGTTAAACACTAAGATATTATCTCCAAGAGAGCAAAAGGTCAATTATAGGGATAGTACACCGCACGTCCCCGGTTTATCCCTCTCGTCACCGATAAGTCATTTTTTACTTACTTTTCTGCTTTATTCCGAACAATTATCAGAGGCAAGAGGTTCTTTTATAGTCAAGTATGCATACAGTATATAATTACTTGTCTTCCATTCATGTTGTTACTTGAAAAAAAAATGTATTTGTTATAGAACTAACTAGCCCTCTCGTCGAAGAAAACATGACTTTTTTGCCTTGTTAACCTCACTATGAAAATGACGATAAGTAATTTTGCACCTCTTGTTTCCTTTTTGTGGTCTTCATATCCTATTTGTAGCTCCAAAATTAGAACTTGTCACCCGGAGGTTCATTATTAATCTAAAACTTGTCATTAATGTATCGTTTAATAACAAACCCACCGGTCTTAGCAATGTCTTGTTAATAATCAGACAAAAGTATCGTAAATGGACATTTGGACCCGAATTGAAGTTCAGGCCCAGTATAAGATTAAAAAAAAAAAAACAAGGTTCTTGCCCAATGGAAGATAAAAAAAACTGTTATCCACGTTCTTATGATAAAATTAAAATTACAACCCTTTTTTGGCTCCTCTAAACTCATTCTTTTCAACGGAAAAAAAACAACATATTACAGAAATTGTCCCGCTAATTGACACTCATTGCACACACAAAAAACATACACGAACACATAGCGATGTATGTATCTTTAGAAGCTTTCATATTTTCTAGTAGGTATCTAGTTATGAATTGTCGATATACGCAACGCATGAGTAGTTAAAAAAAATATACACAAATTAAATCAATATACATAAGTTGAAAGGGAGTTTTATCATCGAAGTGGAGACCGAGAAGGTAGGAGCATTAAAATTAAAATGGAATAAAGACGTTTACAGTTGGTTATTGTGGTAGAGTGGTTCAAATAATGAGACGAATAAGTTTAAATGTTAGTTGGGTGGAGCTGTTATATAATAGATGTTATAAAATTTCAACAATGCCGGTGATTATTATTTTTTACTTTGAAGCTAATTTATCTAGAATGGGTATAATTAGAAGTTCAGAAAATATTTTACTATAAAGGTGTTTTCCCTTTCATAGTAAAAATTACTTTTCTAATTCTATGAAATTGTATCAAAAAGTTTAATACATTTTCATATTTTTTTCTAGAAATTCCTTATTCATATTTTCAAAATAAAAAGAGAAATATGGTAACAAACGGACATAGCATATATGACCCTTTTTTCCCTCCCTTGTTGTATACCCTTTTCGTCGCCAAAACAGCTGAAACGGGTATTGTAAGTTTGGATCTCTTGACCCAGCGATTGCCATAGGAGTACACTGGATCCAGGAATGCTAGAGCTAGGCTCAATATACAATAGTCAAGACTTGTTTAAAGGGTGCTGGTGGGACTATGCTGGCCCACATTACTCTTTTACTATGGCCTAAAACTAAAAGGTTAAAGAAGGATCCTTTACCGTACAATATTGTAATAATTTTCGTGATAAAAGATTGTTGTTATACTACTATTATTAAAATTTATAGTGACAAGCATTTATTGCTGAAGTTTAGTGAGCAACATATTTCTATTATAACAGAGTATACTCATCCAAAAAATCCAAATTGCGATCGGAGAAAATATGACTAGCTTTTATTTAGTAGATGAAAATAAACATAACTGTCTTATTAGATGGATATCAAAGTAAGTGGAAATGTATTGGAAGATCCGGTGGATCTAGACATCGACCCATCCAGTCTAAATGCCTTGGACTATAGCTTGTTCGCGATGTCTCATTTGAGTTTTACTGGCGTTGCTTTAGTTTCAGGCGTTCAATTTCCTAAGCACGCAGACATCTTAGTTGCACAAACAGAAGCGAAGCAGGACTAGGTCTAGGTATAAGGTTTTGAAGATTTCTACGCAGGGTTTTGAGGTGGACACGAGATGGGTGTTGCACGCAGAAGCGAGGTTTTAGGATGGGAGCATCACTGAGTTTGAGAGTCTTGTGTAAACTGTAGCTAAGCGGAGATATTAAAAAGAAAAAGAAAAATACTTAGTTGTAAATAATTGAGACTTTTAATGTTACAACTTTGGAATGAACAAATCAAATTAAAAGACCGAGATTCAGAAAAGAGTACCTTGTTTGCAAATTTCCAAAGCAAAGTAGGACTATAATTTAATCAGCAAGTTTCATGTTTGTAATTTTGTTCCCTCCGTGCTTGATATTTGAATTCCCTAAGGTTTGCCATTCAGGAAACGTTGAGTATTTACATAAGCTAGCACAAATATAGGTTAGATTTCATTTCTCTACGGTCACACTAGACTAATGGTGAGTCACAAGCAAGTAGCAATGGAAAAAATTTGGCTGGTACTCCGATTGGAGGAATCTTCCTCCTACCTCTTATATAGCGACAATCAATTGTCTTTAAATGTTTTTAGTGACTTTTATTTAGTGACGCTAAAAAAGTGCTGCTAATAATTGTTGCTGCAAGTGTTACAAAAAAGGTCGTTTGAAACATCTAGCGACAATTAATTGTCACTATACATGGGGTTGAAAGAAGATTCCTACAATCCGAGTAGGAGCCAAAGTTTGCTCAGTAGCGATTAACCCGTTTTATAATTGGCAAAGTACTATCTAAACAAGTACAAATATCGAGTGTCGATTAATAATAATCTTGATCATATAAGACATTGTATAGTATGATAACTTATTGCCTCGCTTCTCTCTTTTACTACCGAAACAATTGGAGTATTTGTTATTTCACTATTTAAAATGATCAACACGAATTCTCGCATTTAAAATGATCGATACGAATTCCCCCAGAGAATACAATTTTTCCTCCAAAACGACCCCCTCAGCCAACCCAAAACTATTAGCTGTAAATCTTTTCAAGCTGAAATGAATTCCTTTACGACCACACAAAGAGGCCCAGCCTTGGCGGGCTCAAAGACCTCAACCGCATGATAATCTCCCTCACCAAACTTACCGACCACATTAACACCCTTCTCTTCCAAAACCTTCACCAACTCAACCTGACGGTCTATCAACGGGTCACCGTCACAGCCGATCACCAAAACGCTCCACCCCAGCACCTTAATCTCGTCCCAGATCCCCGATGGACCGCCACTCACCATTGGATTGCAATACTCGTGATCCCGGTCAACCCCAACTGGCAATGCTAGTTCCCACATCAGATCATTCTTGCTTAACGGCAACGTCTTGTTGTCGGCCAGCCTTGTTTCCGACTGGGTCCTGCTGGAACCACCGAAGTACGGATGGTGCAATATCAGCCCTCTGATCTTCAACTGCGTAAGATCTTCAACACACGCAGCTGCACGCAAACTTACATGGTACGCTATGTTTCCGCCGGCACTAGTGCCCATCAGAAAACAGCTAGAAAAGTCCGCGTACTTGGTCAACCACTCTTCGTTGCTGGAGTTGATCCAGTGTAGCGCGTCCAGGCAATCGTCGTAGGCTGCGGGGAGCCTGTGCTCCGGGGCGAGACGGTATTCAACGGACACGATGACGGCTGGGATTTGAACTGCAGCGATCGTGCAGAAGTCGTGGAACATGAACGAGGCTGCGCTGTACAAGACGAAGCCGCCACCATGGTAGTAGACGACGAGGGGCAGCTTGGCGGCGGAGGGGGAATCGTGGGTTTCTCGGGGGAGGAAAATGCGGAGCCAGGTGTTGTTTGATTGGTTGATTGGATGTCTTTGGTGAAGGCAGTGGAAGGCAAGGTGGGATCGTATGTTGCCGGGGTGTTTGGGTTCTCGAGTGAGTAGCGCGTGACCGAGCCGTCGGGGTTTCGGAGCATGCCTGTGTAGGCGTATGGATCAATGGTTTGATCTGACATGCTGTGGTTCATGCCATAATAGCTCCCAATGTGTAACTATATATACCCACATATATACATATATGTGTGTGTGTGTGTTCGCGCAGGTAGGAGTGAGCGAATCAATCACTCAACGACGGAGCTTTTTTCAAGAGTATGAAGTTATCTTCTAAGCATGAAAAAGGAAAAGTCTCGCGCGCATGTAGGAGTGAGCGAATCAATGACTTAACGATGGAGCTCTTTTCAAGAGTATGAAGTTATCTCCTAAGCATGAAAAAAAAAGTACATAACAACAGAAAATGAGTTACCAAGAGACCAAGAGAGAAGAAACAGTAGAAATGTATTAAAGTATTGATTGCTGGATATTTCATATTTGGGTGGAGTGCTTGGAATAGTGAAGTAGAAGAAGAAGTTTCGATTGTAATGGAGTAAAATGATTCTTTATTAATTGTTAAGAGATATTCAACAACTAACTTAATTAACTTTTTTATAACTAAAAGTTAGTATTATAGAAGAGTATAGTCTAGACTTCTACAAAGGTATTCATTAAAACAGTATTTTTGCTTAGTAATAGCATAGATTACAAACATCACAGTTCCCCGTCAAGTAGAAAAACCCAAACAAGCTCAAACATAAGTTTCCAAGTAGCGTGTTTATTTGAAGCTATCGTCATGTGACTGCCAGATCGCATACAAAACCAAGTGCAAAGCAAATATGATGGAACGTTTATTCTCCGAGTATACTTGGTCGGTAAATGAAAAACGAGAGTAGAGAGTGGAAGCAGTAAAGTTGAAGTTCTAATGAACAAAGGTGGAAGAAATGACCGAGGTTTTGAGAGATAACCAAAAGTCGCTGGTTATAATTCTCATATCAACGTGCCATAAATTGCAGTTCTATTCATAACCAAAAAAAAAAAAAGTTCCTCACTAATTTTAGCATCATTGCATTGCTACCATAATGGTATAGTTTTATGTGATTTATCCCCCTCTCCCTCAGGGTAAAGGTAAACATTTGTACGGTAGAAATGCTTATTTCTATTAAGCACGTCCATGGCCATGAAAACTTCAAGTTGTTATGAGAGACCATGTATATTGGCACTTAAGAAGACATACATCTTTAGCTAAGCCAATGCCTCGGATTATCACAGCCCACGCAGGTCTCAAGGCATAGACGCCCAGTGGTTATTTCCACAAATGATGTACCATAGAAGAACGCAACTTATTTATTTTCTCACTTATGGCATAAGATCTCATGCAACCCTACCACCTATGAGCAGATTATAACTTCGGAAAAACAATACTGCTGCGCATTATTCCTTCTAATGGCTCATTGAGCCACCTTTCATTTTTCACGTAAACTTCTGTTCTTCTAGCACGTAGTTTGTCCTTATTTTGACCATTGTACCACTTGGATTTGCAAAGTTTCTACATTCAGAACTTTAACGTCTATCCACATTGTGGTACTCGCACCACAATCAATGCAAGCCAATCGTACGGCTCCAAACTGAATGAGACCCTAATACTATTCCTAGAGTGTCCATAGCCCGTGAAGAGCCCTTCTTCTTACTTTGTAATACCTTGTCAACCCCTCAACCATATCCCCCTCATTAATTCTGATAGCCTATAAAACCATTGCCCTTTAACCACTAAATCCAACAGAAACAGTCTGCATGGACTAAGTAACCAGCTTTTGGACACCGAAACCAGGGATCAAAACAAACCAAGTAACATGTACAAGACTTAGCAACCTTGAACCAGGCATATTGGAAGCCCAAATTTCTGCTAACACTTGTATCCGCATAGTACTAAGCTTACCTGAACGGAAGGTTTTCTTAACCTTACTTGCACTACTAAAGTAAGGTTTTCTTGACCCGTTCCCCTTCATAGTAAAAGCTTACTTGAACTGAGTTTTTCGACAACAAATAAGTACTTACCGATCTCTTATGAAGAAGTAAAACTTTGGATAGCAAAAAACAGCTCCTTGGCTTTTGACGGCTCGGATACCTCCATGCCATGATAACCCTCACCGAAGTGTCCCACCGTACAGATGCCTTTCTTCTCCAACATCTTGGCGAACTCCATCTGACGGTCGATCAACATGTCCTCAAAACCACCCGTCACCAAGACCCGCCAACCCAACGACCGAACCCGACCAAACAATCCCGATTCATCGCACACCGTCGGATTGCAAAACACATGATCGCGATCTGCATCAACCGGCAAAGATAACTCCCACAGATCATCACATCCAGCTAGAGTCAAAACCGACGCATCAGCCAGTCTCAGCTCCGACCCGGTCCGTTCCAACCCCCCGAAAAACGGGTGGTGCAGAATCAACCCTTGGATTTTCAACGGCTTAAGACCATCATCATTCACAGCTGCGGCCACACGTAGTCCTGCATGGTAGGCAATGTTTCCTCCTGCACTAGTCCCCATCAGAAAACAGTTGGAAAAATCAGCATATTCAGTTAACCATTCATCTTGGGTGGCCTTGATGTAATGCAAGGCCTCCACGGCGTCGTCGTACGCCGCCGGGAGGCGGTGCTCAGGCGCAAGGCGGTACTCGACGGACACAACTATGGCGACGGTTTGAGCTGCCAATTCGTTGCAAAAACTGTGTGTGACGGTTGAAGCTGCACTCATGAAAACGAAGCCTCCACCGTGGTAGTACACTATAAGAGGAAGCTTGGTAATGGAGGAGGAATCTAGTGCTTCGAGTGGTAGGTAAATTCGAAGCCATGTTTGGTTGCTAGGATTAATGGGGATGTCTTTACTGAGAACTTGAGAGTGCACATGGGGCTCGGGTGTGGCGGGGGCGCATGGGAACTGAAAGAGGCGCGCATACGTGCCGTCAGCGTTGCGTAATATTCCGACGTGGGTTCGATCGGACATGTTTGGCTCGCCGGTGGCTTTGATAGGGAGTAGTTTAAAGGACATTTTTTGCTTTGCTGTTTACACGGGATTCATCGATTTCTCTTGTTTTCTTCTTATTGTTTTGTTATATATCTGAGTGGTCCAAAACCCATATGAGCTGATTCTCGTTATGTTACAGTATCGAATTTCAGGTTTATTTCTTAGTATTACTTCGTGTTCCATGTCCAAAAAAAGAAGGAACTTCTAGTGTTCACATCTTACTAAGGTGAGCATCTATACTTTGACCGTACCTATTATGTTTGAAGCACCACAATATCATTGTTTATGGAACTTCCGCATCATGAAATCTGTATCAACCCTTAAATTTTATCTTCGATAACAGAAGCACAACTTTCTAGAAACATTAAGTTTAATGTTTGAATGCAAGGAAACTTTGAATAATCGTATAGACTGGCTTGCCACCGGAGGGGATGGTACGATATCTACGTGAAGTTGTTGGTTGGTTAATTTGGCTCTTACTGGACTTTTGGTTCTGTATGTTTTCGATCGGGTTACTAAATTCTTTATACTTTTTCTAAGTTCCAAGGGAGGTTGCCGCCAAGTATAATTCAGTCATAAATGAAGGGAAGGGTAGACAAGGGAAGGAGTCAAGATGACTCGGGTGGAACTTATAGGGCTGACAGGGCTGAAGCAAAGCAGAGGCGAAAAGTTAGTACAAGTGACGAGCCTATGTCAGAAAAATAAAATCTTTACGTCTCAAAATTATTTTTCTTTTTAAAATTCTCTAAGAGTTATAAGAATTCTGCAAACGAGAAAATGAACAATGAACTCCAGTCTCCTAAAAGATGAGAGGCCTCTATTTAATTATGAACACTTAGGGGACTTTGCTCCTTGTGACACACTGATGAACGGGCACGCGTTGGAGTGACAACTAACAAAGGCTCATAGTTGTCACAGGTTCTTTACCTTGTTCACCGAAAAAGTACAACAATGACGGATTGCGACATTCCAAGTCAAGAAGTATCCCTCAAAGCATCAAAAGGTGAAGCAGAGTGGGAAGTTTGAGCTTTTTTGCTTAAAGACTTGCTTCTGTAGCATCATCCATGCACCTTGGACGGAGGTAATGCCTCGATGAGCTTGCATGACTACTTTGGTGAGAAGTAGTCGGAGTGACGCAGCACACAGACGTATTACCTGTTGAATTAGGTGTCCAGGGCGCATCGAGTACGTCGGGGCCTGAGTTAGATGTCTATAACATCCAAAAGAACCCCATGATCCTTCAATAACAGAGGATAAATTAATATAGGATCTTGAAAAAAGAGGGGGAGCTCCATATTGCCACATAGGTTTTGCGTCTATTTTTCATACCCGATGTACCGCACATGCTGTCTCACGTGTTATTCATATTGCGAGATACCCTGCACTGACCTTCAGGCCGCCACCTAAACGGTGGACGCTCCCTATGCCTTCACTGATGTTCCTTCTTCTTGCATGCTTTTCTTCGCTGTGAGCATGGGTGACATCCGAAGGTGTGGATGCACTTCTAATGGAGGTGATGTGCCACAAGGCTGTTGAAGCGTGTCCGGGTTGTTGGAGGCTGTCTAAGTGTCGCAGAAGCATATAGGTGAATAAGTCGAAAAGGGGTTGAGAAAAGAGAAAAATTGATTGCGCAACAGCCGTCAGAGCAAAAAGATTCGATCGAAGCTATGGAGCATCACCTACAGGGTGGCCATCCTTCTTCTTCAACAGTCCAACATCCATATCTCTCCTTTTGCCTTTGGATGAGGAAGGGGACCAGAGGCACTCCTTTGCTTTGTAACATGTTTATTTTGGAATATTTGAATTGACTAGAAAAAAAAAAAAAGTCCAACATTCCAACTTCATTCGTCGCTTGCGTGTTAGTTGGTGACCATCTTGTCTAGGTTGACGGCTTGATCAAATTTGACTTTCATTTGTTGACTTTTGTACCTGGCACCAAATATCACCCCAAAGCCGTATCTGTTTGAAAAACTTTATCCCCTGCCAGAATCGGAGGATCTTCGTCCTTCCTTATATACAGATAATTAACTATCGTTATATATTTTTAGCCGTTTCAATTTTGTGACGCTAAAAGATGTTGGCAAGAATTGTCGCTGAAAGTTATACAAAAAAAGTCACTAGAAATTTTTAACGATTATTCATAGTCACTGTATATAAGGTTGAAGGAAGATTCTTACAAACATGATTAACAACCAAAATTTGCTCGTATGTGTTTAGCTGGAACACTCAGCAACGTACTCTAGTATAATTATGCATACACTCCTTCATTTACAAAATGCATAAAATTTTGGTGGTACCTATTTGTAAAAGATAACTACGATCCGCCGTATAACTATAATTAATGTTCTAAAATTATATTTAATCACATTTTAGCAAATACTTTCATGACAATTTTTAGTAGTACTTATTTAGAGTCACTATTTAAAGACATTATGAATATTTAATGCACATTAATTGTTACTATATAGAGGGTCATAGCTATATTCTTACCGTTCAGCTAGCAGCAAAAATTTCTTCTTTATAAAATACTAAGTATTAGACTAGAAAAAAAAGGACCAAAACTCACAAGAAAAAAAGAATAATACGGAGAAATCTCATATTCATCCCACGGTCACAATGGTTTTTAATTGGGCTTCAATGCCCAAAATCAAGAATCCAGACCAGGAGCTCTGGGTACTGGAGCATGCATCGAACGTTATGTTGGGCTGACTTGAAGTTATTAAGCGGTCAGACAAACATGAAAGGCTACCTCGCTGCCCAATATGGGTGTTGATCATTACCGTAGGGATATGTTCTTCCTTACTTTTCACGTAACATCAAAGGCAAAGGACCCACCTCTAAGGAAGGTGGAGGTTGTGTGTGTAAGAATTAAGAACCAAAGTCAAGACAGGGAGAAGAGCCGAAGGAAATGCGAAGATCAAATTGACTTCCAGTTACACCCGCCACTGGCTCAGGCTAAAATTCGTGTTAGGGTGCCAACGAAGCCTTGAAAAAGAACTACGATTCTTGCAACTTGCAATTCATTCATGAGCCACGATCTCCAACAAGATATATCTAAAAGTTGGCACTGACTCTCGGTGACCCAAAACGTGGGCAATTGCAAACAAATGGCCAACTTTATGTAGAAATATAACGCATCATTGCACATATTATAGGGTGTGGGTGTTGGCATGTTTTGGGCAGTGATGCCACAATGGAGACATCAGGCCCAACGGTACTGGCTAATGTTGCAGGTTCTGATAATGTACACTACCACAATCAAAGTAAAAAGGGAGTCCGACTTCTGAAAAGGTAGTATCATATGTACTCATTCTAGCCTTGAACAGTTCTCCAACATTTAACCCTTTTCATGATCAGTTCAGGTGCTAGATTATTGTTAAGATCAAGCATGGCGAAATAATCTTCATATATCCTTAACCCCTACGGCTCCTGTGATGGAGCACACCCTTTTTGTACAGAAGATTTTGAGCGAAGCTTCACCTCTACTGATAAACTGTAGATGTAGTGAATGATAAATTGGTGAAACACTGATGAAGAATCAAACGTAACTTATTTTCGTAAAGATGGTTGCAATTGAAAGTCTGTACAAATTACTTACCAGAGTTGGCCAAGATACTAATCCCTCCATCCCAAATAAATTCATCATTTTTTTTGGGCCGTCCTACAAGAACTTCTCACTTTTCAAATCAAGAAAGATTTTATATGTATTTTTTCATATTTATCATATTTACACTTTTTTTATTTTAATTTTTCTCTTCACATTTAACTCTCCACCCGCTCATTTTCTCTCTCCTGACTCACCTTCTTACACTTTTTTACTCAATTTTTCTTTCCACATTTAACACTCCACTAACTCATTTTCTCTCTCCTGTTACACTTTCTTTTTCTCCTCTCTCTAAAGTGTAGAAAGAGAAACATATAAAATATGACCTAAAATTTTAATTTGCATGCCAAAAAAAGATTTAATTATGTGAGACAGAGGGAGTAATAAGTTTCTTCATTAATCTTTCTGAGGTGGGATGTCGGAAGCTATGATAAGAGAAGTCTTGCTTAAACTCATCCTAGGAACGGCAATTTGCATAGTAAACTTGAGCACAAGGGAGAAGTTAAGAAGTGACTGCAACCTTTTAGGTTGGTTTGGTCCAAGATCGCGAATGCATGTTTAAGATGGCGGGATTGTGGCTTGAAGATACCAGAACTGTGGACGTGGGATGGGAATATTTCCTTCGGTCTTCGGATCTCTCCAGTGTCGCCTTGGGTGGTCACCCATCCACCTTCGTTAGCTTATCTGCAGCAGTAATGTAAATTTTCCTTCCAAGCGGCCCTTACATGTGAGTTCATAGCCATTCACACAAGTGTTGTTCTTGAAAATGAGTGAATTTTGGAACTTAATCAAAATTTCTCAAAAATGTTTTTGGTGATAATCTTTTCATATCTTGATAAAATATTCCATTAGCTTTCCAACGCAAAAAAAGACATCTCAATTCAATTTATCTAGAAAAAATTGTGTCCAAAATAAGAAATAGGCTTTCGCGAGACAGTCGAGAAATGGGCAGTAAGGGAATAAAGTAGACTACATTCCCAATGCAGTCGACTTTATTGACCGTTGGGTGA
Organism: Escallonia rubra; assembly: GCA_033065855.1. Taxonomy (NCBI): domain Eukaryota; kingdom Viridiplantae; phylum Streptophyta; class Magnoliopsida; order Escalloniales; family Escalloniaceae; genus Escallonia; species Escallonia rubra. Next base: position 31,958 of record JAVXUO010000217.1, on the reverse strand, counting down.
GAAATAACGGCTAGTTTTGTCCAAAATCAAGACAAATCTTTTTATAATGGTTATATTTGATATACACCCTATAAAAATGATCTGAGACTTCATTATACACCATAGAAACCATATTCTAAGCCTCCATTCATTAGATAAACATCAAGGTCATAGATTAAACTTTTCTCTCTTGATCTTCATGATTTTACATCATTAAAGAGAGCATTTTTGTGTGCAATTCTTTGATTGAGAGTTAAAGTTCTTCAAGTCATCAATTATCTCATCTCTCTATTGTACCAAAGTTTCATTTGTACTCATTTCCTTTCAAGAAGGATTTCTTTATAAACAATTGATCTTTGTAAAAGAATTGTGACCAAGGCTTGGGTTTGTCAAGTCTTGAGTGAGCTTTATGGATTCAAGACTTGTGCTTAGTGTGGGGATATAACCAAGTGTTGTAAGGGTTTTGATCTTCACCAGGAAGAAGATTGTTGCTAGTGAATTTTAGTGCTCTTGTAAGGGACTTCCTTGAAAAGATGGATGTAAGCTTCAGGGAGGTTCAAGCCGAACTATTTAAATCTTCTTGTTAAGTATCTCTAACTCAACATCTTTACTTATTGCTCTATAATTACTTGAGATTGTGTAGTTAACATCCTCATTGAAGTATTACTTGGTTTGATTGAGATTCGTGATAGTACTTAGTTTAAATTCTCCATTAATTTTCAAAAATCCTATTCACCCTCCACTAGGATTGTTTTATTGGTTTCAGAACCTTTAGGATAGTCGATCAGATCAGACCGCTAAGCTGGCTAGTAAGCATATCGTATTTGTATATTTTGTTCGGCAGTCCATAGGAGCTCATCTTGATAGCGAAGTCGTGGAACTCCGATGCCATCTACACAAGGGCAAGAGCGTAATGGGCTTGCTAATTAACCCTAATAACCTGTTCGTCTACTCTAAGCAACTACGAAGAATGAGAATCATGAAGTAGATGATATTCATTCAGGTAGGAGTAAATCATCAATAGCTTGTGCAGCACATTTTTCGGGTCTTATTTTTTTGAGTATATAAAGAAATGTCATAACAAAATGAAAAATGGTGATCTTAATTACTTCAAAATTAACTAATCAATAACAAATAGAGATTGTTCATGCAAACTAGAAATAAGTACGCTGATTTAATTTTCACGGAAAAAGGTAACATAAATAACTGTTTTAGTATTTTGTGATTATATATATCATTTTTGAAAAATCTCATGTATGTTATTTGATCACTATTAGAGAGAGAATATTTACACGTGTATGCAACATAGGTGCTTTCTATAAAATATAAAATCTTTTCTTTTTTTGTACGAGTTAATTAACTCGGACAAAAAGGAAAAAATTCAACGAGTAAAAAAACGTGACTCAAATAAAGATGTACAAATGTCAACGTCCCCGCTAAAATATAAGCTAGTACAAAAATTTTGAGCGGGCACTAAAAGCAATATTGTAATATAGCCATGTAAATGCTGCAAAATTCTCTTTTCATCTATAACCACCCCAAAATGATCTCAAAGTCTTCTCTAATTCAATCAAACACTGAAACTGCCACCAACCCATATATCTCCCGAAAAATTAATATAAATACTACTTGAGGACAAAATATTAAAAAAGAAACTATATCACGCTAGCCTATAGTCATCAGGAGCTCCTGCATGAGCAGGGTACACATCAGTCACACATCAATAGCCACCGATGGCTGCTGACATTGAAGACTGCAGCTGCAGCAGGTGGCGGTAGCAGTCCGCCGCCGTGGGCCTCTGCTCCGGGCTGGGGTCCAGGCACATCTTCTGCAGCTCCTTCAGCATCTTTGGCAGGCCCACCAGCCCGCACGTCTTCACCAGTTGCCCTACGCCCCACACGTCCACCTTGGCCCCGTGCAGCCCCCTCCCCATCTCCGGCGCGTGCCTCCCGCCCACCGCCGCCCCGATGCCGCCGTGCGGGCAGCACTGCGGCGATCCCACCGCCTCGTCGAACCCGGTCACGAACCACTCGTTCTCCCGGTCGCTCCTCCTCATCACCTTGTCCCAGCCTAAGTCCCTGTGCATGAAAGAAAGGTCGTGTAAGGCCACCAACGCCTTCGTCACGTGCATGAGAGCCTCCACTAACTGATCACAGTTGATGGGCTTCATCTTCCACCCTCTTGGCTTGAATACCAGTCCCAAATCTTTCTCCAAAGGTCGAACGATAAATTCCGAATGTGGAATTCTATGATCAAGGAAATCATAGATTTCCTTGACCGATACCCATTTTTTCTTGGTAGAGAAAAATCTTGTCACGGTATTGGGGGTCATTTCGATGATATTTCCACTCCCCAAATCAATCCTTTCGTAATCACTGTAAGGGAGCAGCTTAAAGTTATTGCAACTATTGTTAATGTAGTTGAAGCATTTGTCTGCCAACAATGCGAGCAAGCCAGCAACTCTCCAACACGGGATTAGGGCTTTGAGTCTTTCCATTGGTGTAGATAGGTCTACCATGCAAAGGTCCGTTCTGATGATCCGGTCTTGGGACCGGCTTAGTGCGCAGAATGTCACGATGTGCCCAACAGCGAAATAGCCCAACACGTAAGGAAGGTCACTGTAAGTCCACAACAGCTTTTCAACTATTGAAGTGGAAGGATCAGGATGGCCTTCCCTTAACTGGTCAGCTTCTTCTCCTCTCCATAAACAAAAATTTCGCACGAAAGCCGTTAAGTTAGGCCATTGATATTCGAGTTCCACTGTGTCAGTTGAAGAGGGGGAAGGTTTTCGAACGAAGACCATCTCGACGGATGAGAATTTGGATACAACCCTATTGATGCAATCGTCCCAGAGGCCGATGAAAGAGTCTCGACTAGTGGCAGTGGCACTACTAAGACTAGGGTTTGGTCGGATTATAGGACTTAGGATGTCAAATGTGATACCTCTACAGTCTAGGAGTTCAGATGAGGTGGTAAAGAACAGTTCTTTCCCTTGAGGCAAGTCTCTGTATATGTCTTTTCGGAGAGGGAAACGTAGCTCCTCGGGTGGTGGATCTTGTAAGTGCCATTGGAGCTCAAACAAGCTTGGGAGTGTTGGTGGGGGAACACGGAGACAGCCCACGTAGTACTCAGTTGGATCCTGGAATTCCCATGGAGGTATTGCTGCGCCAGTTTCATGCATGTCAGTATGCCACACACCCATGCCATACATATAAAAAAAATTTGATACCGCATAATTCACAATAAGATGAAAAGCTAGCTACACAGCCTATATAACCGACCCAACCAATTTCATTGATGTTCTTTGAAAGTATGATCTTGTATATATGATCCATTCAAGATCCAATACATACGCAATTCAGTAAAATATAAATTGAAATAAATGTTAAAACACAAAAACTTCGTTTCAAAGCAGATACTGGATCATAACTTCAAGGACGGAAAGTTTTTGTACATTACCACAGTTACTTCTTGTATGCAATGAAAAATATGGATCAAACTAATTAAGCAGGAACTACACTTTAATCGATACAATTTATTAAGGCCTAATTACAACTGTAGTTTAGGTTGAGAAGCTAAGATGTAAATGAATGAAATACAAGGTGAAGGTACCAAGAATTAGTTGTATTTAATAAATGTGGTATGCAACAAACAGACTTACATCTGATGGAGGGTTCTGTAGATGGAGGTTGAACTCTTTCATTGAAACCTGTGATAAAGCCGAGAAACCGTTATACATAAGTGTGGTTCACAACATGAACGTTGACCAAGTAATTATTTTAAAGGAATAAACAGTATGCTAAATACCAGGGACAGAAGGTGAGGAGGAAGACTTTCTTCTGCCAAAGACTTTGACTTGTTGGCCAGAAACGAATCTATCCACAGAGAACCCTTTAAGGGCAGAACCAGCATCTTCAAAAGTTTCCATAGTGCAAGCCACCATAGAATCATCCAAGAAAGCAAGCTCGTCCGCATTCAAGAAGCTTGAACCTTGTAATTTCACTCTCCCTTTTTGGTGCTCGCCTTCTTCGGCCCATAAGCTCACTAATTCTTCCCATATCATCCTTATCTTCCCTATTCTACGAAGCTCCTTGTGTGAAGAAGAAGTTGATGATGTTGGTCCAACACCCGCATTGTTGATGTTGTCTAATATTGAGAAACTGGTCTCTCCTCCATCCTGCCCTCCTCTGTATAGTCCTCTTCTACTTAGAGAAACTTCAAATGAAGAAGAGTTGTCAAACCCGAACAAGTTCCCTCTTGCTCCATGCATAAAAGCCTCCCCTCCGACTCCACTGGCCAGAACAAGTTGTCTGTTCCTCGCTGCAACCAAATTAACAAACAAGTGTCTTTCATAGTCAAACACACGGGCACGCTGCGTGCGGGCGCAGTATTATCAAAAAGATCTTATAATCACAACATTCCTCACATTCTCCCATGTAGTTGTGCATTTAACAAAGACCCACAAAGCACAACCACCATTTCTGAAGGGTCAGGAACGCGCAATATACTCCTAACTCATATTTTCGGTTAACAAACAAAAGCAAAATAAAAAATTCGTTAATGCGACAGAACCTGTTGTCGAAAGTAAAGCAGTGCAAGATAGCTCCACATGCATTTAGCAATCGAAAATTGTTATCGAATCACCGTTATTAGGATTACCGAAAGTTGTTAGTAATTTTGTGTTTGAAGGCCATAGAATATACCAGAGAGAGGGAGCAGATCATCGTCTCTAAAATTAGGGGGAGGAGGCGGCAAAGACTTGCTAGCTGCCATAGTAGTCAGATGAGCGCTGTCATCACCGCCAGCGGCGGCAGACAGAAAGGCGACGGAGCCACCACTTCCCTTCAAAACACTCTGGTGGGATGACGATGGTGATGACCTCATCCTAGAGCCCATAAACTGAGACAGCTCTTCAAACACCTCTTCATCAAAGGAAGCAGGCAATCTGTGGATCTTCCTCTCGTATGGTGAGAGTCTAAAGTAACTCTTGTTAAGTTGCTCTCTCTCTCCCCCCCTCTCCCATTCATACACCTTCCTGAATTCGCCCAACATGTTGTCCCACTTTGTACCAGCTGTCTTGGCATCTCTGTTAACCCCATGTCTCTTCAGAAAATCCGCCACCTCTCTGTCTTTATCTGCCCTAGTTTTGCCTCTCCCGGTTTCCGGTGGCTGCTGCACTGCTGCCACGTCGCCGGATCTTTCCCCATCTTCCGTTGGGCCTTGGTACTGAACTCTCCAAGCCCTAGCCAACCACAACATCTCGTTGGGCTTCCAAACTGGGCTCACGTACTTCCCTTTTCTGAACTGGTGTTGGTGGTACTGTTGCTCTACCTCTGGCTTGTCTGTCTCTTGCTGGCCCGTGGCTGAGCTGGGCCGCGGAGATTGAGAAGGAGAAGATGCCGTATCTGTGGATGAAGCTGCTGCGGCGGTTGCTGTGGTGAGTTGGGCTGGTTGAGTTGCTGATGGGCTTGACTCGGTGCTGAGTATGACGTTCATCTGTGCCGGAGTCTGGGTCTGTTGTTTTTGCTGTTGAGATGGAGAAGGCAAGAGCTTCCATTGACCAGCTGTATATCTGGGTCTCTTTGGAAGACTGACAGCTGCTGCTTCAAACTGTTGTACTTGCTGCTGCTGCTGCTGTTCCAAAGACCCGGAACCTTGAACACTGTAGATAAACGGAGGCTGAGGAGCCACCACCACAGCCGGTGGTGACTGAAGTATTTGTTGTTCTTCTTGTGCTTGTGGTGCTTCTGTTGATGATTCTTGAACTGGGTCATTTGGAGAAGATGTTAAATGTTTTTTGGAAGCATTTTCTCTCTCACCTTTGTTATCGCCCATATTCTCTCTCAAAACTGGGCCCAGACAGAGACACAAAGGTTTGCTAGATAAACAACCTTAAACAAGAACCGCAACCAGAAGAAAAGAAACAAACAAAACACACAAACTATTGTTGGACTAGCTTGGTTCAGTTTATACCACAGTCCGTGCATCTACAAACTTGCTACACTCTTTACCAGAACCATGATTCTGAGTTTCTTTTGGACTTTGATCTTTATGGTATCTTCAAAAGGATGTGTGTGAAAGACAGACATGTACATGTAAATACTTATACAAGAGATGATTTCCTCCTTTGTTTGAAAGCAAAGGGGCCAAAAAAGACTAGGGGACGCGCCCCATGGCAGAAAAAGTGGAGATTGTGGAACCTGCTGTGAATAAGACGTCTCAATTTAACAGTTAACACCAACAACACATACTTTAGTATCACGATTTGATGTGTATTAAGACTTAAGAGAGAGATAGTACAGTTGAAAGGGGGAAAACTAGACTAGTGTAATGATTGTACTGTATAATGCAACTCTCTGAAACGCCGCTCCAAAATTTGTGACATTCATTCCTTCAAGATAAATTAGGTTTTCACTTTTCTAGGTAAATTACACTTGCACACCCTTCACTAACTTCACTGTGAATTTGATTGCCCCTTGCTAAATAAAGTTAGTTGCATTTGTCCGCTTTATGAAATAAATTTAACGACATGTTTTATTTCACTAAAATTTATGCCACGAACTACATACAACAACTATTAACTCTCGTCGTATGGAGGCTAAAACCCTAATTGCTAAAAATTTCTTTAGTTTTTTTATTTTTTATGAAGCCAAATGTTTGTGCAAAAGGCTGTTTTTACCTTAACTAAAGAAATTGTACAGAGAATGTGAAATAGGGAACATCTGTTAAAATTCTCTATAGAAATTGTAGAGAGAACGTGAAATAGTGAACATCTGTTAGAATTTGATATAGTGAACATTAAAAAAAAATTACATTGTATAGAGAATGTGAAATAGTGAACATCTGTTAAAAAACAAGTAATATGACTTCCTCAATTTTCAAGTTACCTTAGGGTTGGACTGACATTCAATTGTAAATATATCGACCTGTATATATCGACCTGTACTATCCAAGGTACCAGGTGTCTTAGTTGCATTTGAACCTACGGGACAAGATTTTGTTGCTAGAGAGGTCGTTACATTTTAATTGCTTAGCGTGTTTTAGCAGTTTAGTAAACACAGACATCGTTTTGGCCACATCAACGGATTTTGTGTCAAGACTTCAGTCCATAAGTTGGAGGGTGTACGTTATTCCCCTTTTTTTTTAAAGCAAAGGAGTCTACGTGAATGTATGAAGTTCATATTCTTTTGTTGCTTAAAAACTTTTTTCGTTTAAAAAATTAATCATATATATATATTTTTGCGTTATTCTAAAAAAATTGATACATTTTCATAATTGAAAAAGAATTGTAAGTATTTTTTCATGTTTATCTTTTTTATATTTTTTTTATTCTATTTTACTCTTCACATTTATTCATCTATTAACTCATTTTATACCTGACTCATAAAATTGATAAATTTTCTCCTCTCTTTTTTGAAATAAAATTAAAATTTATATAAAATATGACTAATATTTTAAATAAGCATATAAATCAAATAATTTAGAACGGATAAAATACTCCCTCCGTCCCTTAAAAAGTGATCAAATTTCCTTTTTGGGCCGTCCCACAAAAAGTGATCACTTCCAAATTAGGAAATATTCTGTAGGTATTTTTACATATTTACCCTTTTTATATATTTTTTTATTCTATTTCTCTCACCACAATTAATTCTCTACCAACTCATTTTCTCTCTCATGGCCCACCACTTTACACTACTTTATACTATTTCTCTCTCCACATTTAACACTCTACCAACCAATTTTCTCTCTCATGGCCCACTTTCTTCCCCCCTCTCTCTAAAGGGTAAAATGGGAAAGACACACAATATATAACCTAAACCCTTAATATACGTGTAAAAAAAAATGGTGCACTTAAAAAGGGACGGAGGGAGTATAATTTAGCTGCACTTTATAATTGTTTACTGACCAAACACAATAAATTCAATGAAAAGGCTGTACTTGTGGGTACTTAATAAATGAGTTTAGCCTAACCCCTACCACTTCTACTTTTTGGTTTTGAGGACATTTAGGGTTCGTTTGACAAAATTTTTTTTTTGATTTTCAGTTTTTAAAGAGCAGTTTTTTAAAGAGCAGTTTAATTTTTTTTTTTTATAAAAACAAGTGGGTGTTTGATAACCCCTTTTTTTTTTAGGTTTTTTTTTTTTGGTGTTTGGTAACCCTTTTTATTTTGACTTTTTTTTTTGGTGGTTTGCGGTGGCGGTGGTGGGGTGCAGCGGTGGTGGCCGGTGGTGGCGGTGGTGGCCGGCGGCCGGAGGTGGCTGCCGGCAGTCGCCGGCGGTGGTCGCCGGCGGCCGGAGGCGGCTGCCGGCAGTCGCCGGCGGTGGTCGCCAGCGGGCGGAGGCGGCTGCCGGCACTCGCCGGCGGTGCTCGCCCGCGGACGGATGCGGCCGCAGGCGGCCGGAGGTGGCTGCCGGCAGTCTCCGGCGGGGGTTGCCGGCGGTGGTCGCCGGCGGCCGGAGGTGGCTGCCGGCAGTCGCCGGCGGTGGTGGCCGGCGGACGGAGGTGGTGGCCGGTGATGGTGGTGGTGGCCGGCGGCCGGAGGTGGCTGCCGGCAGTCTCCGGCGGTGGTCGCCGACGGCCGGCGGTGGTCGCCTGAGGTGGCTGCCGGCGGTGGGAGGGTGGTGGTCTAAGAAAAAAAAACCAAAAGTGAAAAAAAAAACCAGTTTCTGGAGTTTTTTTTTTCACTCTTTTTTACTCTTCAGTTTAAAAACTGGTTTTTAAACTGAAAAAAAAAATGGTTACCAAACGCTCCTTTTTTTTTCAGTTTTTAAAAACTGAAAAAAAAAAGAGGAAAATTTTTTTGTCAAACTAGGCCTTAATGAATGGGTTGGTTTGTTTGTTTGGGATTAAGCACCCAAAAAAATAAATTTGTAAGCAATGGAAAGAGCCTCCGACTTCTCGCGAGTGAGTAGACAACTGTGTTGAAGTGAGTCAGAGAGAGAGAGAGAGATGTGGCGGGAGGGAGTCATTTTGTAGTTGCAGAGGGGGGGTTGATTTGGACTGGTCGAATCGATGCTGTGGTCAGTGAACTCATGATTCCTGGCCATGTATGGCATTTGGGTTTCTTTCTTCTTCTGAACCCTTATCCCTCCGTGGTCTATACCAGAGGTGCAAGTGTTTCAGTTTAAACCTCACTGCGACTTGCAATGTAAATTTCTCAAGACAAGATATAGCAGGCAGGCCTGCAGAGGCCACCCGTCGGTTCACTCTTGGCTCTCTGTGTTTCTTTTGACTTGAGAGAATAAATTACGGTCAAATGGTAAAAGGTCTAGGTACAGTTAGAGATGATAGCGCATACTTTATACAAGGATTGTGACACAAACAGCACCTTTGAAAAATAGATTATAATTTTACAGGTGGAGAGATATAAAACTCATTTCGGTTATATTGTTGGGTAAACAATTAATAAGGCTTCAATATATATAAGTTTGTTTAGCTATATATAGAAAGATATTACATAGTTTTCGTATGTAAAGTGAAAGGTTATAATTCTTTGATGAAATGAATACAATGACTTTTACAAAAAAAAAAAAGACTTCAATATATATGTCTTGTAGGTTTTTTCATTCACTGTCAATAGATTTAGAACTGAATACTTTCACATGATATCAGAGGTAGTCGCCACAAAGCCCAGCAGATAATTTTAAAAAATAGTCGGGTCACACGTGAGGGGGCGTGTTGAGAGATATAAAACACACATCGAGTATCAATCCCACATTGAATAAACAATCAATAATACTTGAATGTATAGGCCTTGTGGGCCTTTTTTCTCTTGCCAATTGATTTTGAGGTGGATACTTTCACAATCTGTTAGTATTTTTTACTAGTAACAGAGGCCTTCTCTGGTTTACATGATGAGAGTATACTCATCAATCAGACTTTACCTTCCATTTGCAAGCGCTGCACTACTGGCCATAAGGGAAGCCTTTAAACACAAGATGGAATATGTGATATTCTAAGGAGATGCGGAAGTCGTTATTAAGTGCCTCCGGAACCATGATTCCAATCCAAGCTGGAGAATCAAATCGATAATCAACGAAGCAAAAGCGACGACCTCACGAAACTCCTGCTGGGATGCGACCTTTGTCCAGAGAGCAGCCAACTCTGCGGCCCATAACTTAGCAGCTAGAGCTTTCCATTGTAACTTCTTTAATTTTGTTCCCACATCATCCAATCTTTTGTTTAATTTGGAAGAAGTGAGGAACATTCTTGTTTGTACTTAAGCTTTTTTATTAATGCAAGGACCCATTCACCAAAAAAAATAATAATAAGGTATCTAGAACTCCATATTAACCACATTTATTCTGCTTATGAACAATTTAACTTGGTTGCTGGCCTGCTACAGATACAAAGTCCACTACCGAATTAAACAAGTCATTAACGAGTTTGCTATTCTCTCTCGTTTATCTCCTAATCTACAATTGAGCTCCATTTTTATTACCGATGAAAGGACTGTTGCTCAAATTCTACAGATTATTGACATTCTTCAAGGTCAAATTCTTGTCACTTACCTTGGAATTCCTTCTATATCTACCAAATTCCACTTCAACGACTGTCAAGTCCTTATTACTAAGAAGATTAATAGCTCGTCCATTACATACGTCTCTTATGCTACCAGATGACGCGCAGTTATCACTTTCCGTGCTTTTCAACATGCAAGTGCATTGGTGTTCTATTTTTATCTTGCCTAAAAGATAATTAATCAGATTGAAACCAAGGTTAGAGCTTTCATATGGCATAGAAAGGATATCAAGTGTATTGGGGCTAAGATTGATTGAAAAGACTTGTGTTTGCCTAAAAATGAAGGTGGTTTAGGCCTTTAAAGACTTATTGAATGGAACAAGGCAGTAATTTGCATGCATGTCTGAGATCTTGCACGTTTAAAGGACTCCCCATGAGTTAAATGATGTCGTATTTGTATTATAAAGCACCGGTTTTTTTGGTCTTTTAAGCCTCCGTGGATCTGTATTGGACTTGGCGTAAAACTCTGATGCTAAGTGCCACAACTCAAAAAATCATCACCTACGAGGTTGGAGATGGGCTGGGCACTTGGCCATCGTTGGTTAATTGGACGCCTCGGGGTTCTTTGATGAATTTCTACGGCTGCAGAGTCACTTATGACTCATGTTTATCAATTACTAAAGTGGGTGACATAATTGAAAATGGTCAGTGGGATTTACGTAGTGCTCGATCTCAAGCACTCAGTATTTGGCATGAGGAAATGGCTACAATTAATGCAACTGCCCCAAATAGATACAAAAAAATGAAGCTATTTGGAATTTGCAAAAGAACGGGAAGCTTACATTAATTTTGCTTGGGAAGCTACGAGGACTACTGCGGGAAGATCATTTGGTTTCCTAAAAATATCCCTAAATGTGCTTCGATTTTATGGATGTTGTGTAAAGGAGGGTAGATGACTAAGGATAAGTTAAAGGCTTGGAATTATGTTAGTGATGACACTAGCTCCTTATGTCATTTACATCAAGAAAATGTGTATCATTTGTTTTTCAGGCATCCTTATACTACAACTCTATCAGAAGAATAAATTTTGGCTGTTATTTGAGTTGTAGGAATTTTCCTACAATCATGCATATAGTGGCAATTAATAGTTATTAAAATTTCTAGTGACTTTTCTGCTAACACTTTTAACTAAATAAAAGTCATTAAAAATATTTAGCGGCCATTTATTGTAGCTATATAGAGGAATTAGAGGAAGATTCCTTCGATTTGAATAGGAGTCAAAAAAATTTCCTCTCAGAAAAGCTATTTCACAAACAACATATAGGTTGTTGAATATATGAGATTCATGGAATGAAAGAACATTTCACAAAAAAAAAAAAAAATTCTAATCAGCCTAGTTAAAATTAACTATGAAGACAACTAGACAAGAAAGTTGGTGCGACCCTTCCTATAAATTACACCAGTAAAACATTCATACGTTGCATGGTGGGATAATGCAAGTCACTGTATCAACATGAACGCTAGCTGTAGATCCTAGACATGTATTGCCGCTCGTGATTGATATCTAGGGCGACACAAACTGTGTCTCTCTTCGTGAGTGAGCGGCTTTCGCACTTGCTGTAAAGCTGCCACAACGGAGGACAGCACCGAGGCATTCAAAGACACTGATGAATTACGGTGCTTTTCTTCACTGGTCCCTTAATTTTCACGAACCGCTGGCAAACGGGGACACGGAATGACAAGTAAATGGCATCTGGATACTCTCTGCTACAGTCTAGCTGGCTAGGGTTCTGCCTGCTTGAAATGCCTACTTCCTTATAGGGCGGCGACGTCTCTTTTTACATATATGTAGCCTTCCCCAGCCCAGCTTTGCACCTCTCTCTCTCTCTCTCTCTCTTTCAATACTAAAGTGTGTGTGTATATATTATATATATAGAAGTAAAGACAGTAATGATGTAGAGAGAGATGAGGTAAGATGCTAACATGCAAATGCTTTCACAAGCTTTACGAAGCTTTTAACAGATCCACTGCTTTTTCTGTGATTTTTGGAGCTCCTTTGAATGAATGGAAAAACAAAAAATGAGGGGAAGAGCCGTGCGTCCTGGACTCCCAACAAAATCAAGGCCCTACACCTCTCTACCAGGTCATAGGTGGTCCATCTATGGGAACGGAGGAAATCTAGGCTTCGGCTCTTTCTACCATGAGGAATATATTATTCACATTTGGATCTGAGAAAATAAAATGCTGGTGCCACATTAGTTTTGACTACCCATATGGCCGGGTTTATTCGAAATCCTCGTGATTTTTTTTATTTTTAGTGTTTAAAAAAATATAAGTCTTTTTTGCTTTTGTTTGTTACAATAAACAAGTTGGGTGCCGGGTTCAGAGTTTTTGCTTTTAAGTCGACGGACTTTAGATCAAGTTCGTTATATATAGATGTGGAAGTGGATGGTTGATTATGGTGCTGATGGTAGATGGTCGGGTGGGATTTGACGGGCCTTTGGAGGTGGCGCGGTGCTAGTGTGTGGTAGGAAGGATGGTGGTCATGGTGGAAACAGGATAACACATATGGTGCTGATCGATGCATGCGTGCAATGGGGGAGATGGGTGGAGGTGAAATTGACGGTGGTGGTAGCAATTAGAAGGAATTAATGGAGGGGATGGTGGTGATAACAGGTGTGGGGGTGGGGGTGGGGGTGGGGGGGGGGGGGTGGCGTGTATGGTGGCAACTTGATACCAGTCTGGACTCTGTGTGTGGTGAAAATTTTGTTAAAATGTCGTTCATTGTCGTTTTCTAATTAATTTTAAAAGTTAGATCTCAAAACAAAAATCAAAATTGAAAACTCAAAACTCAACTTTGGAGTTTCCAGAAACAAGCTTAAATTAATAACTAATTTAGAAAACTGATTGGAAAAAAAAAAAGAAGCTATCTATCAAACTTCAACTTTTACTTTAGTTTTACAAACTCAACGCAAGAAACTTTGTCAAACTTACCCAATTTGATTGATTATCGCATGATCATAGACTATTTGTTGCGAGCATAGAGTACCATTGATTTAGAGAAGGCTGGTATGATATGGGTGAAAGTGCGAAGGAAGGCCGTATGTTATTTTATTATATATAATATAATAAAATGCACGTCTTGGAATGTCATCACGAGGCTCACAAGGCAGCATTTGACAACTTTTAGACTCTGTTTGATTTACTTTTCGTTTTTAGTTTTTCAAACTGGAGGAAAAAAAAAAGCGTTTGTCACACAGTTTTTTTTTCTTCTTAAGTTTTGAAAATCAGTTTTTAAAACATGACTGTTTTTTAAACTCCCATTTAAAAGTTTTGAATTTTCAGTTTTGGTTTTTATTTTGAGACAACCGCCACCTTCCTCCTCCCACCGCCCACCGCTGCCCGCCGGCCGGCCACCCACCCCGCCGGTCACCGCCACGCCCCACCACCGCCACCGCAAAAGAAAAAATTCAAACTAAAAATTGGGTAATCAAACACCCATTTATTTTTGTAAAAAAAAAACTAAACTGATTTTGATTTTTTTGGAAACAGACAATAAAAACTGAAAGTGATTTCAAACGCTACCTTAATTTAATGATCGGAACTTTAGAGCCAATTGTCTATTTTTTCACTATGTTATGTTTTTCCACATCCTCATTCATCACTAAAACTTTAGATTTTACTGTCAATACATTTTTTAGTGACAAAATGAGGATTTGAAATACTACATAGGGACGTCAAAATAAGAGATCTAATTGCGATGTTCAATTTATTATTCAACATTAAGGAATTGAGTGCTAGATTTCATACCTTACGTGCCAAACTTAGCAATTATGAATTTTATATGTCCCCTAAATAACTTAGCAATTGTGACTTTTAGCAAAGCAACTAAAAAGATCCTTAACTAATCAACTGCCATAAAAGGAGAGCACTACTATTCTCTAGTGCATGGTATTAATTACGGATAAGGAAAATAAGAAGGAGATGGAAACATGTAAGAAATAAAGTGATATTTTTCTAGTCCCTAATGAAAATCACGTACCGCAAAAAGAAAAAAGAAAAAGAAGATTCATGTAAATTCAACTACTTGACATTTTGCAAACAAATTAAAGATTTTCAGTGAGATTAAATGGCAATGGTAGACTAAAATGGAAAAAATTTGACTGCTATCCCGATTGAAGAAATCTTCCTCTCACCCCTCATATAGCGACATTTAATAGTCGCTATATATATGTTTCTAATCACTTTTAATTAGTGACGCTAAAAAAACACTGCTAAGAATTGTCATTGAAAGTGTAAGTAGAAAAATTACTAAAAATATTTAACGATTATTAATTGTCACCATATGCAGAGTTGGAGAAATATTCCTACAACCCGGATAGCAGTCAAAATTTGTTCGACTAAAATTTATAGACAACGGCCAGCGAAGCTCGGTTCTTGCTTGCAAAAGCAATCTTGCTTATAAGAAAGTATTTTTGTGTTAGAATTAAATATCAGTAATAATTACTAACTTTAATTACTACATATCAGTGATAATTGCTACAAACCGCCGGATGAAATTACCTCTCCCCAAGATGTATGGCAAGTTTTATGTGCACACTAGTAGGCCGAAAAATAGAATTGATGGCCTATAAATTAGCCTTGATTTCTTGCCAAGATTGATAACTACAAAACGCGGCTGCATTATCAATGCTCTGAAGTAAAATTATTTAGCCTACTTTGAAATTCATCGTTATTGCCCAGCATAATAGGAAATATATTATTGCTTAAACGTAAAAGAAATATCACATGGTTAATCAAAAAACTGACTTGGAGTTTACCTATAAATGTTTGGCCTGGCGTTGCAATTTAGATCAATCTTAGAATTGCGTATACAACAAACTCAAAACTCAAAAAAAATGGAGAGGTTGAGAAGTGGGATTTCTTTTCTCGTTCTCTTTGTCTTGGCAGTTTGTCACACCGAGGCGGTATTTCAGCATTGCAACAAGAAATCGGATTGTGCGTTTTGGTGTAGAAAGAAGGTTGTTGGTTATACTTGTATTCTCCACCGATGCTTTTGTTTCACTCGGTCTTTGGATAACATCTCGAATACATCGTCTCCCAACAAGATCCATCCTGAGAATGACCGTGGTTAGTGAACATGTAATTTTTTCCGAATTGAATTTAGTCAAGATTCTTGTAGTATGCTAACTAATCGGGTACTTTTTACTAGGTTTACCATTCTCAAACGTGGAAGGAGCCGAAGTAAAGGGGAAAAAAGCAACGAGAGGCAAAGAAGCCAATAGTGGACAATATTCCAACTTATTCTAGGATGTAAAAGTCCCAATTGATTCTCAAATTATATAGCTTGTCAAATTGGACATGAATCTATTTTGAATAATGCATATATTGTTCTACCAGCTTTACAGAACCCGCCCACAAGCCCGTACCAAGCACAAAATGCTCTTATTCATTTTATCTATGTTAGAATCTTTGACCATGCACGAATTGCACACACCTTTATATTGTATTTCATCATACATAGTCACGTTTATTTTAAAACGAGAACTTTTATTTTTCACTGTATAAGTTAATCCTTTTGTTTAAATATAAATAGACAATGTCCATGTACATATAGATTATTCTAATTTTAATCATATAAAGGAACAAAAATTTTAAGTTCATTTAGTGCACAAAAAGGAAAAGGGTAAACACCACTGATAAAAATATACGGTGAATATGTTAAGATCAATTTGCTATTGCATAAGATATTTTTATTGTGCTTGTGTAAGTATTTTTCAGAAACTATTTGTAGAAATCAATGGCATGCTTATAGCGTCAACTGCATGTTAGTTTAATTTCGACAGAGTAAACTTTGGTCCATGTTTTTTTTATACCATATGATTTACAATTATTTACCAACACGACTTACTAAATAACAATGAGGTGACAATTTAAAAAAAAATATACAATTTACAAATAAAAGTATACACAAAAAATAGTAAGCTCAATACATCGTTGCATGAGGCAATTGTATAAGGTTTAAAAAGTTTAACCAACATGACCAAAATATAATTGCTCAAAACCGCATAATAAGCAAATTGTTGGATAAATTTTAATCCAAATTTAGTAAATGACTTGTTAAACATGCATATGAAGTTACTTCAAATATACAAAGATTTTTGGTCTAAGTTGGAGGCTAACTAAATAACACCATAAGTAATATATTTTCCGATTTTAGCTAACTTATCTTCAGATTTTTATGCAATTTCCGTTTCTATACATACATAAATACATGTATGTATATATAAATGTTTACATTTCATAATATAGCGTATTATTTAGGAGTATCATAATTATAGTAAAGTCCTAATATGCTGGGATATTCATTTAATTCAGCTCAAGCTTTGACTACCATATTCAAGAGAAACTTTATGGATCAATAATGTTAAATTTGTAGAGCTTATATCGATTCACGTATGCTTATCTAATGCTTTTCACATAGTTTGTTGGCTAAAAGATTATAAATTCCGCTATTACAGCTTTTTACAAACAAAAGCACCGTATATAAAGAAAAACTGTCCGATATTTTTTTTCAAATTTCATAACGTTTTGAATCTACTTTACTATGTTGTACCAAAAAAAGAAAACTCTCTTTTGTGTTACATAACTACCTATCTAAAATCCTAACACTTGACATCTTATAGTTTTTCTTTTCAAATGATACAAAAAGAAGCTTAAATATTAAATAATTACCTATAAGGACATGTTTGATTTTTACAAAAACGAGACAAAATAAAATATTTAATAGTAAATAACTAGCTATAGAGACATGTTTGGTCTCCAATTTTTTTAATTTTGATTTCACTGAATGTGACAATAGACACTTTCGTGATGCTTGATTATTTTTTAACAAAACTCATATCATTAACTTTATTTTTTTACATGCATTGTGTGTGTCATGGTAACTCGTTAAAATAGTATTAAAAGAAAAAAGATTCATGTGAAGATGAATTTTTAGGACAAAGCCCAATTATTAAGTTTTCGTTGCTACCCACGGGCAGAGAAGTAAAACCCAACACCTTAATGTGGGATATGGATCCCCTAGGTTCAGTGTTATTAAAGGCGCGCCTAGGCGTAAGGCGCGCCCAGGCACACCACATGCGCCTCGCCTAGGCCTAGGCGGAGCGCATTCGATAAGGCGCGCGCTTTATGCGCCTGGGAGGCAAGGCGCAAGGCGCTACGCGGTGGGGGAGGCGCACACTAAGGCGCAGGACGGGCCATTCTCTTCCAGTTTTTTCTGTTTCTTCAACCTAATTCTAAAATCCCCAAATCAGAAACCCAATTTCATGATTCACGAATCAACCCATCATTCCCGAATTCTCAATCTCAACAACTCAACCTATCATTCCTGAATCCCGATCCTGTGCCTTGCTCCGGTCGCCGCCGGCCAGTCCAGAGTTCAGTCGACGCCGCCGCCGCTCCAGTTGTCGACCCCAACGCCGTTGTAGCAGCCCCAGCTGCAGCTCAAGAAGAAACAAGGGCCACTCCAGAGTCCAGTCGCTGCTGCCGGTGCAACAGTTGCCGACACCGACGCCGTCTTCGTCGCTGCTCCACTCGGCTGCTCTATGCCTCCACTCCACGTCTTCAGCAGTTCAGCCCACTGTTTTGTCTCTCTTTTTGTCTCTCTCTCTCTCTCTCTCTCTCTCTCTCTTTCAAGTGTATATCTATGCCTCCACTCCTCCAATTTATTATGTTGTTCTTTATTGAATATAAAATCAGCCTCCAAAATAATACATAGCAAAAGAATCTCTATATTTTTAGGCCTATATCACGGAAAAGAACAAGCCGCGGAAATGCAATGCTACACAATTTTCGAAGGATGTTGGTTGATTCATGGTTCTTCTAAGTGGAGGTCTTAGAGGATTTGCTTGATTATTTACCTTACACAACCAAGAGTTGAGTTCGTTGATGATTCTTTTTTGTTTGAGAAGTAAATTGTATGGATCTTCAGTTTGTTGGATGATTCATGGTTGATGGTTCTTATAATGGATCTTCAGTTTGTTATGGATCTTCATGTTTTGAATTTTTTTAAAGTAATTTTATTTTTTTAATGCACTATTATTTATTTATTTTTATTTATTTTAATATTGCGCCTTACTTTGAAAAGGCGCGCGCCTGCGCCTTGCGCCTAGGCTCCAGGGACCTTTTGCGCCTTAGGTGCGCCTGCGCCTTTAATAACACTGCCTAGGTTACAGCAGGGGTGCTGTACCCAGCAATGTGAGAGGGGGAAGAGAGAGGGGGATGCAAACCATGGTTACTCTCTCTCTCTCTTCCCCCTCTCACATTGCTGGGTACAGCACCCCTACTGTAACTCATGGTTACATCAAGGAATCCCAATCCCTTAATGTGGGCTACGACCCCTCCCACAGTCCTACGACTCCAAAATATGTCCATTTATAAAATGTTGCCACCAGAACAGTTTTGGCTACTTCTGACCGGTTTCCCAAAGCACAATTAAAAGCCAAGGAAAAAAAAAGGGCTTCCCTTCCTAAGTATTCTTCTTTTGACTCAACCAAATAAAGAGAGAGAGAGATATTCTCCCTTCTCATGGTTGAAAAATTAGACGGATGATAATTACTCGTCCCTCTGTTTTTCCATCTTCTCTATTAATCAAGCTCTAATGGTGTTGGTTAGGATTTTATTTTGTCGGTGATAACTAGTCGATCAAACACATTATAATGAAGAAAGCCAGAAAAAAGAAAAAGTTAAAAAACCAAATTGTACGCTTTATGATAAAGAAAACACGCGTCTTGGAATCTTATCACGAGGCTCATAGTGCAGCGATTGAGAATTTAGTTTAACAGTTGGAACTTTAGACCCAATATTTTATTTTCTTCTATGTTATATTTTTCCACATTATCATTCATCACCGAAAAAATTATACTTTACTACTCTTGATGCACTTTTCAGCGACTAAGTGAGTGTTTGAAATAGCATATATAAAGAGCCATCAGAATAAGAGATCTAATTGCCATATTCAATTTATTCAACACTAAGGAATTGAGTGCTAGATGTCATACCTTACATGCCAAACTTAGCAATTATGAAGTTTATATGTCCCCTAAACTTAGCAATTCTGACTTTTAGCAACACAACTGGAAAGATCCTTAACTAATCAACTACCCTAAAAGAGTAGCATTAAAATTTTCTAGTGCATGGTATTAATTTTGAGTGAGCATCAAACCGTCCAAACTGATCAAACCGGAACGTCCAAAGATTTTAACGGTTCGGTTTCATATATATCAAATCGATTTCGATTCGATTTTGTTCACAATTCACTTTTTTAAAATAAATCACAAACCGAACCGACCCGAACCGACCTATGATATACTAATCTATTTGTAGTTATTTCTAGTAACATTCATTAATAATTTTCATACACATAGTTCCAAGCAAATTCAAATAAACGAAACCTTGTAAGTTAAAAGGAAAGGAAACTAAATATAGTAGTTATATAACACTTATGTCTAGTGATCATAATTTAGTTTTTATTGTAATATTCATTTAAAACAATACATATATCCTATATTATCACGAGCATTTAGACACTGAATGAATGTAGTAAGATTATGTCCAATTTAGAGAAAGCATAACTTTAGTCTTATATAATATTTAGATGCAATAGTTGGAGTGCAAAGGGGCAACCTTTGAAGTAGAGGTAAACCCATCCAAACCAAACTGTTTAAATCAACTAAAATGAGCTGTCTAAACCGATGATACTTGATTCGGCTTAGTTCAAAAAATTTCAACATAGAGAGATAACGGTTCAGTTTGCGATTATGCCTCCAAATCGAACTATACTCACCCCTAATATTAAATACGATTCAACAAGTAAAATAAGAAGGAGTGATGGATAATTATTAATGGAGCCTGTATCAAAAATAGGAATTGCCTGGAAACATGTAAGAAATAAAATGAGATTTTCTAGTCTATTATGAAAATTACGTGCCAAAAAAAATTCATGTAGATTAAACTACTTGACGTAATGCAAGAAAATAAAAGATTTTTAGTGATTTTAAAATGGCAATGGTAGACTAGAATTTATAGACAACGGCCAACGAAGTTCGGTTCTGCCTTGCAAAAGTAACCTTGCTTATAAGAATGTATTTTGTCGTTAAGATTAAATTTTAGTAATAATTATTAACTTTTTAACTACAGACCACCGGATTGAAATTACTTCTGCCCAAGATTTGTGGCATGTTTTATGTGCATACTAGTTGGCCGAAGAATAGAATTGATGACCTATAAATTAGCCTTGGTTTCTTGCCAATTTTGATAACTACCAAATACGGCTGCATTATCTATGTTTTAAAGTAAAATTATTTAGCCTACTTTGAAATTTATCACTATTGCCCAACATAATAGGAAATAGGAGTGTATCATTACTTGACACATAAAAGAAATATCACATGGTTACTCCAAAATCTGACTTTGAGTTTACCTATAAATGTTTTGGCCTGGCCTTGCAATTTACATCAATCTTAGGAATTGCATATACAAAAAACTCAAAAAAATGGAGAGGTCGAGAAATGAGATTTCTTTTCTCATTCTCTTGGTCCTGGGAATTTGTCACGCCGAGACGGTATATCAGCATTGCAACAAGAAATCAGACTGCACGTATTGGTGTAAAAAGAGCGTTGTTGGTTATGCTTGCATTTTGCACCGATGCTTTTGTTTCGCTGGGTCTTTAAATAACATTTCGAAGACATCTCCCAACGAGATCCATCCTGAGAATGATCTTGGTTAGTGAACGTATAATTTTTCCAAATTGAATTTAATCAAGATTTCTGTAGTTACTTGTTTGTTGGTAGTATGCTAACTCATCGGGTACTTTTTACTAGGTTTACCATTCTCGGACGTGGAAGGACCCAAAGCAAAGGAGAAAAAGCAATGAGACGCAAAGAAGCCAATGGTGGACAAGATTCCGACTCATTTTAGAATGTAAAAGTCACAATTTATTCTCAAGTTGAATAGCTTGTCAAATTGGACATGAATTTATTTTTAATAATGCATATGTTATTCTACGCTTTAAAAAGATTGGCTCATAAGCCCGTACTAAGCACAAAATGCTCTTATTCATTTTATTTACGTTAGAATCGTTGATCATGCACGAAATGCCCGTAACCTTATATTGTATTTCATAATATATAGTCACGTTGATTTTAAAAGGTGAACCTTTTTTTTAACAGAATAAAAAAAATCCTTCTGTTGTGGGTGTGTGTGTGTGTGTCTCTCTCTCTCTCTCTCTCTCTCTCTCTATATATATATATATATATATATATATATATAGTGTTTTCATTTCACAATATAGAGTATTTTTTAAAGAGTATAATAATTTAAATAAAGTGCTAATATGTTGGCATATTGTTAATGTATAACTTTAAAATGCTAAAAATTGGATTAGTAGTAAAATAATGACACTATAAAAAGATTTGGTGCTTATTTTGTTCCAAATAAAATTTATCTAATTCAGCTCGTGGTATGTCTACTATTTGTATAGAAACTTGATGGATGAACAGTGTTAGATTTCTGGAGCATCCATCGATCTCTACATTCACTTATGTTTGTAAAATGCTTCACACATTGTTTCTTGGCTAAAAGATACAGTAATAAATTCTGCTATTACCCTTTTTAGAAACAAAAACTCGGTATTTAAAAAAGAACAATCCCATTTTTGTTTTCCAATGTTATAACATTTTGAATTTACTTTATCCGGCTATCACTGGTCAGTTACCAAATGAATAATAGTAAGAAAAAAACTTTTTGTATTTGGGGACGAACTTTTAGCCCCACAAAGCCCAATTATTAGGCTTCCAATTCCATTGCCGCCCACAGGCCCGAGAAGTAAAACCCAACACCTTAATATGGGGGTAGGAGCCGCCTATGGCTCCGAAATAATAGCGTTTAGAAAAATGCTGCCGCCAGAACAATTTTCGCTACTTCCCACCGGCTTTGCAAAGCACAGTGAAAACTTAAAAGCCGAGAAACAAAGGGCCCGTACATTTACCTTATTTTGTTTTTGTATTTAGCAATGATGATAAAAAAAATGCTTTTTTCGTGTACTTTTACATTTTTTCAATTCCGTTTTGGATACAAATATCCAAACAGTAGCCAATATCATGAAAGGGCTGTTTTCACCTTTTTCCAAAAAAATGAACTCAATGTCAGAAGCTGCTCCCTCCCTCTCTCTCCTCCCTAGCACCCCGTACAGAACCATTGTTCACCCCTCGACCTTCGGCAAACTCTCTCTCCCCCTCTCTCTCTATCTCTCTTCCTGTACTCTTTCTTCACCCACAACCCACAGACAACACCATCAACTCCCATCCGAAAGGAGATCTCGCCGGAATCCAAACGAAGGAGATGGGGTTGACGAAATCGCTGGCCAAGAATCATCGTCGCGAGGAAATGTCATAGAAAGCTCTCCAGTCGATCAAGTCGTTGCCTGTGGAATTTAGGTTTGTGGGTTCATCGACTGATGCCGCTAATTCAGGCAACAGTCGTGGGATGGCTGACCGAGACGATAACGAGTCACCCTGTGGCGGTGGCTGGACTGTGGCCCGTGGTGGTCGGCGGTGGAAATGGAGGGACTTGTGGGGTATTTGATGGGATTGAGGATGTTGGGATTACGGTGAGGGTAATGAAGGGGAAGGGGAAGGGAAATGGGGACACACAGAGCTGGGAACAGGGAAGGGGAAGGGGAAAGGGAACTCGTGAAGGGGAAGAGGTAGAATCGATCCAAAAAAGTTGGTAAAAATAAAAATGAGAATGGTAAACGTATAAGAAAAATTGAAAAAAATAATACAGAAAAAATTAAAAGTATAAAATTCAATTTTAGAACTGAATACTAAAATTTAAAAAACAAAAATAGAATACAGAATACAGAAAAAAATCTCGTAAGCGTACGGGCCCAAAACGCTTTGCTGCACTGTCTCATTTCTGTAGACTTAGAAAAACACTATTTCATAGCCAAAAAAGAAAGAAAGATAAACACTATTTCATCATGTTGGAGTACTTGGCTGCTAAAGAGTAAAATATTTCATTGTGTTATTGTATCTCTTTTACTCCCTTTCTGCCCATTTCTCCCACAAGAAAGCCGCTGTGTCTTTGGGGAGTGTCTCTCCTCAAAGGAGCTGAGGCCCTGCCCTCTCCTGTCTAACTCCGGACTTTCCCTTCCTTTCGCTAATTTTTTATCTATTTTTTTCATGGTTTTACTTTACATGTTGTCTCTTTGCAAGAGCTTTCTTTCTTTTTTTTTCCTTGCAAGAATTTTGACATGTTTGTCAAGTCCTACATTGACCATACATAAAGTTTAAAATTAGTTTTTATACTTGGTGGATTTTTCTTACTCTTAATGTTACTTTTGACTTGGAGATCAGACTTCAATAATGTTGAACATTCTTTAGCGATAACCGACATGATTGATTCAAGAATGGAGATTGCGTCTTATTGGCCTACTACTCTAACAGCCAAGGAGATTATTAGTTGATTGGGTAAAGATGATTTGTGTTGATGACATAATAATTAGCTTTATCAGTGGTGCACATATTTTGATTCTCAAGGTTTCCTTAGGGTTTTGTTAGTTCCTTCGCGAATTGTACGCTTTCCATGTTTTGAATTGTATTATCGTTCGACAAAAATACAAAAGAAGTACCGTTTCTTTAGCCCCAATATAGGAGCCAAAATAGTCAAACCTTTGGTTTCAAAGTGAAAGGGTATCACTTTCTTCGATCAAGCTGGTAATGTCACAAGTAATTAAGACGGATTGCCGCCAAGCAGATATGTACCCACTTTGATGACTCTCTTTGGGCGGTGACCAAATACTTCTTATGAGCTGTGGCCCTTAGACCATATGCTTCTTTCTTCATCAATGACAACTAACCTGTGAAAATAACTTAGAACAAACCGCTCTCGACATTTCAAACCCAGGATAAATGAAGAATGCATCGAACTTCTCAAGTAGAAGTTGACTTATCAATCATTTGCAATATGGTCACTGAAACTTCGGAACACAATTAAATTCTTCTTCTACAAGTCAAGTGTTAGATATTTGTGGACGTGTATCGTCTCGCGATAAGCAATCATTGATGACATTTAAAAAATGGAATGCTCGGAGTATTTACAGTAATGGCATACTTCAAGTGTTTAATAATTATAAGGACTAAAACTTATGGCCGAATTGCATTAATCTCGAAGATTTAAGCATGCGTTGTGGCATTTGAAACCGAGCATCCAACTCAATCCTCTTAAATTTTCAATATTGAACTCTAATAACAAGCAAACTCGGTTTCTTGAACAAGCATCTACATGTGCCCGCCACGTACATGGCCTTTTTATAAGTGCAATATCTAAACGTAGTAGATGGTTTAATACCTATTGACAAAATCAGATGTCATGCAAAGAGGGACCACAAACGCAATCCATTGGATTTGATCCGGATCCAATAAAAGAAAATCCTAGAATATAACAGTTTACAGTTTATTTTTTAATGAGATAATCCCTGTTAAACTTGCCATGAATGTGTTCTGGGCACTGTGTATGTTGTTCTACCAGCTTTAGAACTACTGTTAAGTTAAGTAAAAGTATTGTGTAGTTAATTATACGTTGTTCTACTAGCTTTAACTTGGAGATAAAACCCCAATTATTAGGTTTCCATTGCTACCCACAGGCCCCAGAAGTAAAACCCAACACCTTTATCTGGGCTGAGCCCTTCCATTAATGGCTCTAAAAGAAGATGTAAGATCATGTTTGCATTGCTTTTTCATTTACTTTACTCGAACTTTGGGAATAATTGTGTATATCATCATTATCAACTTTCATTTAAGAAGACAATACATTTGTCCTTCTTCTTCCTAGTTAATAAACTGCTCATCATGTCTTCTTAATGCACTTCACTTGTTTTGACACAGTAACTTATAAAACGATATTAAAAAACGAAACAACATTGAGATCAAAGTACCGTTTTACAATGTCATAATATTCATCTCCTAAACCTTATCGATATAAAATTGAAAAAGATGAACAGTCCGGACATAGCCCAAATGTCACCAAACAAAAACCCTAGCGGATTTATAAATTAAATGAACTACTCAAATATTTTTTTTCCTTTGAAAGCTATTGACAAGGGCGTCTATATTCTATGCAGAGCCCCAAGGGACAATCCTTCCTTCCTCATATGGTACATATAAATTAAGTCAACGACAAAAACAAGAACCACAAAGAGAGAAAAATAATGAAAAAGATACAATTCAATTTTCAAGAAATAAATAATTTAGCTCACATATTTTCACCTTCTTCTTGTTCCCACTCGCTCCATTCTTTCTCCAGAATTTCCCTTTCCATACCCTTCATAATCGGTATCATCATCACCATAATCTTCATCCTCAGTTTCATCAACCGGATCTTTCACTATGGCTATCTCCTTTTTCCTGCTTCCAACACCATTCTTTAGCCACTCCAACACTTCCAACATACTAGGCCGGTTATCCGGGTTGCCGTCCGTACACCTCATTGCTATCATAATCGCAGTTTGCAACTGCCCTTGGTCGTACTTGCCTTTCAAACGAGGGTCGGCAATGTGATCAAAAATGCCCTTTTGCACATACGGAGTAGCCCATTGTACAATGTCGCGCTTCACACCACCAGGAAGTTTCTCAATAGGCTTTTTGGCACTAACGATCTCGAGCAACAATATCCCAAAGCTATAAACGTCGCAGCTCTCAGACACTTTGCCCCACATGGCGTACTCGGGTGCTAAGTACCCTAATGTTCCCTTCACTCTTGTGGTCATATGAGTGACTCCGTCTGGTATAAGCTTCGCGAAGCCAAAATCAGCAACCTTCGCCTGGAATTCTGAATCTAATAAAACGTTACTCGCCTTTATATCTCTGTGGATTATATGAGGATTGGCTTCATGGTGCAAGTACCTTGAAGATTCGACGAAGCAAGATATGTGTAAGATGAATATTTCAATGCCGAGTTATAAATTAGATCTATGATCATGTCAATCCGAGATTGTGGACTAGCACATAGACCGAGAATGAAGTGGTTATGAAGCCATCATTGCTGACAATCTATTCTTTCTGGGTGAGTACAAAATCATATTCTATTGTGACGAGTTGCGAAGACTTTGATCATTAGGTTTTATGTGAGTTCGTGTGGCAAAATATTTTTCAGTTCTTGGTCTGTCAAGGACAAAAACTTAGAGAGAAAAAGGGAGAAAGAAGAAAGGGAACAAATATATGTACTTACGCTAATCCATCTGCTGATCCAATGGCTATACTCATTCTTCGAGGCCAATCTAGGAGGCAATCAGCAGCGAGTTGGCCATGTAGGTGGGTGATCAAGCTATGGTTAGGCATGTAATCGTAGACGATAAGCCTTTCATCCCCACCAGCATAAAATCCCCTCAAACCTAATAAATTCTTATGTCTCACCCTGCCAAGAATTTCCACTTCAACTGCAAATTCCATTTCTGCTTTTGCACTCATAGCCTTTAACCTTTTGACTGCTATCTGCAAGATCAAATCAAACCGAATCTTTAATTTTCTATTTTTTTTTCTTCCAAAGTTTCTTCAAAAGAAAGCAGATGGGGATAGCAAATGATATAAGATGGACATGATTGCCTCAACGCCTTTACTTGTTCGACCCCAATAAACACTTCCGAATCCGCCTTCTCCTATCTTGTTATCGTTGTGGAAGTTGTTTGTTGCATGGACAAGCTCTTTCAGAGCGTAAATTTCCCATTGATAATCCCTACTCTTGTTTACACTAAAACAGCATAAAAAGATAAAATCGCATGAGAAGAAAAATAAAAAAAAGGGTTTTCGAGAAAAGGAAGCCTACAAAACATACATACAGCTGCATGATGTATGATATTCGAAAGAGCAGCCGAATACCTAATCTTTGGTGGCCACATATTCAACTTTCTAGCTAATATACAGATCATTAGAGATATAAGACGACGCACAACGCTACGATTCAGGCCTGATATACGAAGAGCATACCTGGCATTTGGTTCTTGATCATCTTCAGAAGAACAACAAAAACAAAAACATCTCCGAAACATCTTTTTTCCCAGTATAGGAAAGGGGCTTGATCAAGAAATAAGTTGGTATATAAGAAGTGGGAAAAAGAGAGGAATATTGAGGAGGGGCAAGAAACAGTTGGAAGCAGCAAGCAGAAAGCAAAAATCCGGAATTCTCAATGCATTGGGGGAAGGAGTCTAATGGTGAAGACAAGATGCAGCCTTGGAAGTCAAGGAGATCTAGTTAGGGGGCAAAAATGGTACGAACAATGACAGGCTGCTTATCAATATCAGGACCCTTCAAGCATCTAGTGATGCGTTAAAAAAGGGTTGCTTTCCATTGGAAATGTCATAGTATTTTTCTAATTTTGTAGTGACATTCTCAGGCCTTCTATTTTATAGACTTGTCTTTAGCCTAAATTCAATAATCAATCAAATATCCTTTTTCTATAGTTGTCAATAAGCAGTATTCTATTTTTGTGGACAGTGACTTGTTCTCTTCTTTGAATTTGGCCAGCCATGAAGGAATTTAAACACTAAAGAATTTGGCCACATAACCGGGAACATTGAACTTGTAAATGTTAACCGGCATCCCAGGAAGCTTGCAATGAAGTCCACGGGCAAGGGGCGAGGGGCAAGTTTTAGGGTATGTTTGATATCACAGTCAAACATTTAAAACTTAAAATTTTCAATAACTTTTGATTAAGTGCATTTGTTGATGCTTAATCTTGTACCACTTAAAAAATTAATTCATATAAAAAATAGAACAAAATTTTAAAACAATAGACTTAACACCTATTTATTGAACAACATTTTACATAAAAGAAAAAGTTTCACTATTATCTGTCACTGTCAATTTGCTAGCAACACTACCTCAACTGCTTTAGAGCCACCATCACAACAACCACTATGTTCCCTTCTTCACCACCACCACAATTATATTAGCCGCCGCCGCCATCACCACCATCTCCTACAAATCTATAAAAGTCATATCTCCATATCCACCACACTACATCCGTCACCATGACTGTCACTTGTTGTCACCACTATAATTTTCAACACAACATCTTCAAGCACCACTACCACTGCCCTCATCAGCACCTTTCTACTGCAAGGGCCTCATTGGTAAGTGTGCCACAAGATCTCGTGCTGAGTTTATCATTATCTTATCTGTTGTTCCAGCCAGGAAGTCATTCGCCTCATAAATCAAATATTATAGTAAATTAAGGAAGTAGTCTTCCTTTTTCTAGTATAGGAGTATCATACAAACCACCACCAACACAGTTTTACCACTGAAATGCTTACGAAATACATACATGTAGAATTCTGGTAAAATGCATAAATATGCAAAATAGAATAATTTTCAAACATCTGCTTTTGGTTTACCAAACAAGCTAAGTTATTTTTCAATTGTGAAAATTCGGTTGCTTAAAGTTTTCAATTTTATATATTTATCCCTTAAGTTTTCGAAACTTAAATTTCGATTTTAGTACCGTCTTTTACTAACCGGAACAAGTTCATTCCCGGTGAAAAATGTCCTATTTAGGAGTCAGTAATGGTGCAAAGGAGTTGGACCGAAAGCGTTGGAAATTATACCTTGTTTATTTTACTTATTGTCCTAATTTTGAGCTCAAGTCAAAATGGTATTTACTCCCGGAATGTTGTCGTTCGCTAGGATTGCCAATTGGTGTGGGTAAGCCCCGAGTCCGTTTGCTCAACACTTGAAAGTCCGTTAATTGTGATAATAAGATCAAGCTAGTCTGGGCTTGGACAGATTTTTAAGCCCGTTGCCTTGTTTGGGCTCCATTTGGGCTCATGATACCCAGCTCATTACAGGCCCGAACTCTCCCATATAATGTGTTTATTAAGAATACTACATATTCAAACACATACGTACTAGTACTCTTAAGTATATATAGGGAAGTTAATCTTCATTGCATTCTTGTGATAATTTACTAAAACGGGACGTGAAACAAATCAAAGGTTTGCCGATTAGGCATAAAATGTCCGCTTCTCATTTAACAATAAAGTAAAGCGTGACACCATTGACGAAGTATTAGTGATGATCGTTGGTTGGTGGTAAAATTATCTATCTTTGATAAACAAAACTTTGATAAAATAAAGGATTGCCAGCTCGAACCCAAGTTGAATCCATGATAGAGGACATGGGTTGGGCTTGGGCGCCTTAAGCCTGCCCATACCCAGGCCGATTGACAGGGCTAGTTGTAACCCATCTTCGGCTTGGCAGTCTTTGCCCGGCCCCGTAAATGGGTCATGTTTCTTTGATCTTTATGTAATCAAGCCCATGGTTCTTTTGAACGGCCTATCCGCTTCACTGGGCTTCGCTTTTTGGTAGCCTTCAAGAAAGTTGATCAATACAAAAACTAGAGTAGAGTAACACATCCGCGTTCTGAAAATTCTTAGCTACCATTTCGTGATAACCGATCAGATGATCGCTTAGTAGAATTAGTGCAAGGATTTAGTGACAAGGGTTTAGTGACGTGAAGAAATTGCTATTAAGCTGTGTCATCGACAGTGTCCAGGGTACATGTGGGCTATAACCTCCGTTATAGTAAGGGGTTACAATGTCTTCATATTGCGACAATCAATTAAAGCTAAATATGACTAGTGACATTTAGTCAGATACTTTCTGCGCCATCACTTGTTTAAAGTAATTAATTAAATGCAAGTAACGGTATTTTTGGTGAGAATTAATGTACTATATATTAACGGTTGTAGCAAGTCGAAAATCTTTCCTTGTGTTAATTGCCACTAATATCATTTCGAGTGTAAATTTAAACTCGGGCGCACAACTAGTTTGCTACCATCTGTAACAAATCCACTCACTATGCAACATGTCACCGCCACTAGAACTTAAGACTGTCACTAAAAGAAAGATATTCAAGGATGACAACAATCAAGTTTTATCTAAGATCAAGATCGTAGTAAGAGACGTTATTCTCAAGCTTTCTGTAGTTTTTAGGAGCACCATTAGGCTAATGAAGCATGGGGGAAGAACCAAACTAATTAATTTGATCGTTATTGCTTTAGCTTAATCATGTAGTGGTTGTAAAGTAGTACATGACCCTAAACCTAGCAAGGAAGAAAGGAGGAAAAAGTAGGACAAGCGACCGAGTTGCTTTACCAGTGCGATGTTTAGAAGGAAGCAACATCTTTCCGTACATAGCAGACTCTTTGATCGCCTTTCCAGATCTCCATCGCAAATTTTCTTGACAATCAGCGATCGTTAGAATCTTCATCATGGTTTATGATTCATGAAAGATCAAATATATTCTTGGCCACCATGTTTGTCTCCCACCTTCATCGTTGGCAAAGAACACTGCTAGATCTCGGGGATTAGCAGAGATTTTTGACAACTCATCCACCCTTTACATTAATGCAGGAAATATAAAGCTTTTTGATTACTTGAAGCTCTTTCTGTCTAGTAAATGGAGGTGGGAACTTGGATGTAAAGATTTTCTTGCCATATCCAACACAAAAACTTGCTCAATAAAAAGAAAAATTCACTAACTCTAACAAGTAATTTCAAACCTCATACATGATCGATGTGAGAATTTGACATAGACAACTAGATTAAAGTAACCTCGCCTCTCCAATTTCAAAACTTTGATTTCTGAAATCCTTCCCATTTTAAGGATACCTAGTTGGTACAATCAACATACTAAGAAGACCCCATGCCCCTTTTAAGTTTCAGCCATTTTCTAATTAAAGCCCAAATCTTTCTTATTCTGAAGGGGAAGTGCTATTTCTATCCGCTCATACGCATTTTTACTCCTTTTTTGACACTAAAACTGTATTTTAGTAATTACGTGTTAATCCTTTAGCGATGAAAAGCATATATGGACTCAGTTAAAACAATTCGCAAATTGTCCCTTTCATCCTTTTCGTAACAATTGCTGCACAACTAACTAAAGTGCCGCTAGGTAAATTTGTTTGCTAAACATAATCAAAGTCTAACTAAAATTGCGTGTGACAACAGTTTGACAGCCGATCAGCAACAATTTAGACGACGATACTAAAAACAATCAAAATTGCAACTGTTGCACTTAAATTTTTCCATACTGTTGCCAAGAAAAGTGAGTTCGCAGTCAACGTGGAGGTGCCACAAGGAATGCAGTCCGAGTCAGATGCCAAGTATACTGATGTGGGACACAATAAAGGTTGAACAAGGGCAGAGACCAAGGGCTTTCCAAGACAGAGCCTAAGGGTGGCAGTGCTTGCGAGGGCGATGGCGCAGGATGAATATACGACGATAGTCACAGTCCGATGCTTAGGTCCAGAGTCAGGGTCATGTATGTTTCTCTCTCTAGGATTCTAGAGTGAGAAAGTGAAAATGTGAGAGTTCTGTCTTGAATGAATTCTCAAGACCCCTATTTATAGAGGTTGAGATGATGATGTCATCAGCCGACACGTGGCACCTCTTGGGAGTGAC
>JAVXUO010001575.1:0-164986 GCA_033065855.1 Escallonia rubra | reverse complement strand
TTTCATTTCACAATATAGAGTATTTTTTAAAGAGTATAATAATTTAAATAAAGTGCTAATATGTTGGCATATTGTTAATGTATAACTTTAAAATGCTAAAAGTTGGATTAGTAGTAAAATAATGACACTATAAAAAGATTTGGTGCTTATTTTGTTCCAAATAAAATTTATCTAATTCAGCTCGTGGTATGTCTACTATTTGTATAGAAACTTGATGGATGAACAGTGTTAGATTTCTGGAGCATCTATCGATCTCTACATTCACTTATGTTTGTAAAATGCTTCACACATTGTTTCTTGGCTAAAAGATACAGTAATAAATTCTGCTATTACCCTTTTTAGAAACAAAAACTCGGTATTTAAAAAAGAACAATCCCATTTTTGTTTTCCAATGTTATAACATTTTGAATTTACTTTATCCGGCTATCACTGGTCAGTTACCAAATGAATAATAGTAAGAAAAAAACTTTTTGTATTTGGGGACGAACTTTTAGCCCCACAAAGCCCAATTATTAGGCTTCCATTGCCGCCCACAGGCCCGAGAAGTAAAACCCAACACCTTAATATGGGGGTAGGAGCCGCCTATGGCTCCGAAATAATAGCGTTTAGAAAAATGCTGCCGCCAGAACAATTTTCGCTACTTCCCACCGGCTTTGCAAAGCACAGTGAAAACTTAAAAGCCGAGAAACAAAACGCTTACCTTATTTTGTTTTTGTATTTAGCAATGATGATAAAAAAAATACTTTTTTCGTGTACTTTTACATTTTTTCAATTTCATTTTGGATACAAATATCCAAACAGTAGCCAATATCATGAAAGGGCTGTTTTCACCTTTTTCCAAAAAAATGAACTCAATGTCAGAAGCTGCTCCCTCCCTTCTCTCCTCCCTAGCACCCCGTACAGAACCATTGTTCACCCCTCGACCTTCGGCAAACTCTCTCTCCCCCTCACTCTCTATCTCTCTTCCTGTACTCTTTCTTCACCCACAACCCACAGACAACACCATCAACTCCCATCCGAAAGGAGATCTCGCCGGAATCCAGACGAAGGAGATAGGGTTGACGAAATCGCTGGCCAAGAATCATCGTCGCGAGGAAATGTCGTAGAAAGCTCTCCAGTCGATCAAGTCGTTACCTGTGGAATTTAGGTTTGTGGGTTCATCGACTGATGCCGCTAATTCAGGCAACAGTCGTGGGATGGCTGACTGAGACGATGACGAGTCACCCTGTGGCGGTGGCTGGACTGTGGCCCGTGGTGGTTGGCGGTGGAAATGGAGGGACTTGTGGGGTATTTGATGGGATTGAGGATGTTGGGATTACGATGAGGGTAATGAAGGGGAAGGGGAAGGGAAATGGGGACACACAGAGATGGGAACAGGGAAGGGGAAGGGGAAAGGGAACTCGTGAAGGGGAAGAGGTAGAATCGATCCAAAAAAGTTGGTAAAAATAAAAATGAGAATGGTAAACGTACAAGAAAAATTGAAAAAAATTATACGGAAAAAATTAAAAGTACAAAATTCAATTTTAGAACTGAATACTAAAATTTAAAAAACAAAAATAGAATACAGAATACAGAAAAAAATCTCGTAAGCGTACGGGCCCAAAACGCTTTGCTGCACTGTCTCATTTCTGTAGACTTAGAAAAACACTATTTCATAGCCAAAAAAGAAAGAAAGATAAACACTATTTCATCATGTTGGAGTACTTGGCTGCTAAAGAGTAAAATATTTCATTGTGTTATTGTATCTCTTTTACTCCCTTTCTACCCATTTCTCCCACAAGAAAGCCGCTGTGTCTTTGGGGAGTGTCTCTCCTCAAAGGAGCTGAGGCCCTCCCCTCTCCCTGTCTAACTCCGGACTTTCCCTTCGTTTCGCTAATTTTTTATCTATTTTTTTCATGGTTTTACTTTACATGTTGTCTATTTGCAAGAGCTTTCTTTCTTTTTTTTTCCTTGCAAGAATTTTGACATGTTTGTCAAGTCCTACATTGACCATACATGAAGTTTGAAATTAGTTTTTATACTTGGTGGGTTTTTCCTACTCTTAATGTTACTTTTGACTTGGAGATCAGACTTCAATAATGTTGAACATTCTTTAGCGATAACCGACATGATTGATTCAAGAATGGAGATTGCGTCTTATTGGCCTACTCCTCTAACAGCCAAGGAGATTATTAGTTGATTGGGTAAAGATGATTTGTGTTGATGACATAATAATTAGCTTTATCAGTGGTGCACATATTTTGATTCTCAAGGTTTCCTTAGGGTTTTGTTAGTTCCTTCGCGAATTGTACGCTTTCCATGTTTTGAATTGTATTATCGTTCGACAAAAATACAAAAGAAGTACCGTTTCTTTAGCCCCAATATAGGAGCCAAAATAGTCAAACCTTTGGTTTCAAAGTGAAAGGGTATCACTTTCTTCGATCAAGCTGGTAATGTCACAAGTAATTAAGACGGATTGCCGCCAAGCAGATATGTACCCACTTTGATGACTCTCTTTGGGCGGTGACCAAATACTTCTTATGAGCTGTGGCCCTTAGACCATATGCTTCTTTCTTCATCAATGACAACTAACCTGTGAAAATAACTTAGAACAAACCGCTCTCGACATTTCAAACCCAGGATAAATGAAGAATGCATCGAACTTCTCAAGTAGAAGTTGACTTATCAATCATTTGCAATATGGTCACTGAAACTTCGGAACACAATTAAATTCTTCTTCTACAAGTCAAGTGTTAGATATTTGTGGACGTGTATCGTCTCGCGATAAGCAATCATTGATGACATTTAAAAAATGGAATGCTCGGAGTATTTACAGTAATGGCATACTTCAAGTGTTTAATAATTATAAGGACTAAAACTTATGGCCGAATTGCATTAATCTCGAAGATTTAAGCATGCGTTGTGGCATTTGAAACCGAGCATCCAACTCAATCCTCTTAAATTTTCAATATTGAACTCTAATAACAAGCAAACTCGGTTTCTTGAACAAGCATCTACATGTGCCCGCCACGTACATGGCCTTTTTATAAGTGCAATATCTAAACGTAGTAGATGGTTTAATACCTATTGACAAAATCAGATGTCATGCAAAGAGGGACCACAAACGCAATCCATTGGATTTGATCCGGATCCAATAAAAGAAAATCCTAGAATATAACAGTTTACAGTTTATTTTTTAATGAGATAATCCCTGTTAAACTTGCCATGAATGTGTTCTGGGCACTGTGTATGTTGTTCTACCAGCTTTAGAACTACTGTTAAGTTAAGTAAAAGTATTGTGTAGTTAATTATACGTTGTTCTACTAGCTTTAACTTGGAGATAAAACCCCAATTATTAGGTTTCCATTGCTACCCACAGGCCCCAGAAGTAAAACCCAACACCTTTATCTGGGCTGAGCCCTTCCATTAATGGCTCTAAAAGAAGATGTAAGATCATGTTTGCATTGCTTTTTCATTTACTTTACTCGAACTTTGGGAATAATTGTGTTTATCATCATTATCAACTTTCATTTAAGAAGACAATACATTTGTCCTTCTTCTTCCTAGTTAATAAACTGCTCATCATGTCTTCTTAATGCACTTCACTTGTTTTGACACAGTAACTTATAAAACGATATTAAAAAACGAAACAACATTGAGATCAAAGTACCCTTTTACAATCTCATAATATTCATCTCCTAAACCTTATCGATATAAAATTGAAAAAGATGAACAGTCCGGACATAGCCCAAATGTCACCAAACAAAAACCCTAGCAGATTTATAAATTAAATGAACTACTCAAATGTTTTTTTTTCCTTTGAAAGCTATTGACAAGGGCGTCTATATTCTATGCAGAGCCCCAAGGGACAATCCTTCCTTCCTCATATGGTACATATAAATTAAGTCAACGACAAAAACAAGAACCACAAAGAGAGAAAAATAATGAAAAAGATACAATTCAATTTTCAAGAAATAAATAATTTAGCTCACATATTTTCACCTTCTTCTTGATCCCACTCGCTCCATTCTTTCTCCAGAATTTCCCTTTCCATACCCTTCATAATCGGTATCATCATCACCATAATCTTCATCCTCAGTTTCATCAACCGGATCTTTCACTATGGCTATCTCCTTTTTCCTGCTTCCAACACCATTCTTTAGCCACTCCAACACTTCCAACATACTAGGCCGGTTATCCGGGTTGCCGTCCGTACACCTCATTGCTATCATAATCGCAGTTTGCAACTGCCCTTGGTCGTACTTGCCTTTCAAACGAGGGTCGGCAATGTGATCAAAAATGCCCTTTTGCACATACGGAGTAGCCCATTGTACAATGTCGCGCTTCACACCACCAGGAAGTTTCTCAATAGGCTTTTTGGCACTAACGATCTCGAGCAACAATATCCCAAAGCTATAAACGTCGCAGCTCTCAGACACTTTGCCCCACATGGCGTACTCGGGTGCTAAGTACCCTAATGTTCCCTTCACTCTTGTGGTCATATGAGTGACTCCGTCTGGTATAAGCTTCGCGAAGCCAAAATCAGCAACCTTCGCCTGGAATTCTGAATCTAATAAAACGTTACTCGCCTTTATATCTCTGTGGATTATATGAGGATTGGCTTCATGGTGCAAGTACCTTGAAGATTCGACGAAGCAAGATATGTGTAAGATGAATATTTCAATGCCGAGTTATAAATTAGATCTATGATCATGTCAATCCGAGATTGTGGACTAGCACATAGACCGAGAATGAAGTGGTTATGAAGCCATCATTGCTGACAATCTATTCTTTCTGGGTGAGTACAAAATCATATTCTATTGTGACGAGTTGCGAAGACTTTGATCATTAGGTTTTATGTGAGTTCGTGTGGCAAAATATTTTTCAGTTCTTGGTCTGTCAAGGACAAAAACTTAGAGAGAAAAAGGGAGAAAGAAGAAAGGGAACAAATATATGTACTTACGCTAATCCATCTGCTGATCCAATGGCTATACTCATTCTTCGAGGCCAATCTAGGAGGCAATCAGCAGCGAGTTGGCCATGTAGGTGGGTGATCAAGCTATGGTTAGGCATGTAATCGTAGACGATAAGCCTTTCATCCCCACCAGCATAAAATCCCCTCAAACCTAATAAATTCTTATGTCTCACCCTGCCAAGAATTTCCACTTCAACTGCAAATTCCATTTCTGCTTTTGCACTCATAGCCTTTAACCTTTTGACTGCTATCTGCAAGATCAAATCAAACCGAATCTTTAATTTTCTATTTTTTTTTCTTCCAAAGTTTCTTCAAAAGAAAGCAGATGGGGATAGCAAATGATATAAGATGGACATGATTGCCTCAACGCCTTTACTTGTTCGACCCCAATAAACACTTCCGAATCCGCCTTCTCCTATCTTGTTATCGTTGTGGAAGTTGTTTGTTGCATGGACAAGCTCTTTGAGAGTGTAAATTTCCCATGGATAATCCCTACTCTTGTTTACACTAAAACAGCATAAAAAGATAAAATCGCATGAGAAGAAAAATAAAAAAAAGGGTTTTCGAGAAAAGGAAGCCTACAAAACATACATACAGCTGCATGATGTATGATATTCGAAAGAGCAGCCGAATACCTAATCTTTGGTGGCCACATATTCAACTTTCTAGCTAATATACAGATCATTAGAGATATAAGACGACGCACAACGCTACGATTCAGGCCTGATATACGAAGAGCATACCTGGCATTTGGTTCTTGATCATCTTCAGAAGAACAACAAAAACAAAAACATCTCCGAAACATCTTTTTTCCCAGTATAGGAAAGGGGCTTGATCAAGAAATAAGTTGGTATATAAGAAGTGGGAAAAAGAGAGGAATATTGAGGAGGGGCAAGAAACAGTTGGAAGCAGCAAGCAGAAAGCAAAAATCCGGAATTCTCAATGCATTGGGGGAAGGAGTCTAATGGTGAAGACAAGATGCAGCCTTGGAAGTCAAGGAGATCTAGTTAGGGGGCAAAAATGGTACGAACAATGACAGGCTGCTTATCAATATCAGGACCCTTCAAGCATCTAGTGATGCGTTAAAAAAGGGTTGCTTTCCATTGGAAATGTCATAGTATTTTTCTAATTTTGTAGTGACATTCTCAGGCCTTCTATTTTATAGACTTGTCTTTAGCCTAAATTCAATAATCAATCAAATATCCTTTTTCTATAGTTGTCAATAAGCAGTATTCTATTTTTGTGGACAGTGACTTGTTCTCTTCTTTGAATTTGGCCAGCCATGAAGGAATTTAAACACTAAAGAATTTGGCCACATAACCGGGAACATTGAACTTGTAAATGTTAACCGGCATCCCAGGAAGCTTGCAATGAAGTCCACGGGCAAGGGGCGAGGGGCAAGTTTTAGGGTATGTTTGATATCACAGTCAAACATTTAAAACTTAAAATTTTCAATAACTTTTGATTAAGTGCATTTGTTGATGCTTAATCTTGTACCACTTAAAAAATTAATTCATATAAAAAATAGAACAAAATTTTAAAACAATAGACTTAACACCTATTTATTGAACAACATTTTACATAAAAGAAAAAGTTTCACTATTATCTGTCACTGTCAATTTGCTAGCAACATTACCTCAACTGCTTTAGAGCCACCATCACAACAACCACTATGTTCCCTTCTTCACCACCACCACAATTATATTAGCCGCCGCCGCCATCACCACCATCTCCTACAAATCTATAAAAGTCATATCTCCATATCCACCACACTACATCCGTCACCATGACTGTCACTTGTTGTCACCACTATAATTTTCAACACAACATCTTCAAGCACCACTACCACTGCCCTCATCAGCACCTTTCTACTGCAAGGGCCTCATTGGTAAGTGTGCCACAAGATCTCGTGCTGAGTTTATCATTATCTTATCTGTTGTTCCAGCCAGGAAGTCATTCGCCTCATAAATCAAATATTATAGTAAATTAAGGAAGTAGTCTTCCTTTTTCTAGTATAGGAGTATCATACAAACCACCACCAACACAGTTTTACCACTGAAATGTTTACGAAATACATACATGTAGAATTCTGGTAAAATGCATAAATATGCAAAATAGAATAATTTTCAAACATCTGCTTTTGGTTTACCAAACAAGCTAAGTTATTTTTCAATTGTGAAAATTCGGTTGCTTAAAGTTTTCAATTTTATATATTTATCCCTTAAGTTTTCGAAACTTAAATTTCGATTTTAGTACCGTCTTTTACTAACCGGAACAAGTTCATTCCCGGTGAAAAATGTCCTATTTAGGAGTCAGTAATGGTGCAAAGGAGTTGGACCGAAAGCGTTGGAAATTATACCTTGTTTATTTTACTTATTGTCCTAATTTTGAGCTCAAGTCAAAATGGTATTTACTCCCGGACTGTTGTCGTTCGCTAGGATTGCCAATTGGTGTGGGTAAGCCCCGAGTCCGTTTGCTCAACACTTGAAAGTCCGTTAATTGTGATAATAAGATCAAGCTAGTCTGGGCTTAGACAGATTTTTAAGCCCGTTGCCTTGTTTGGGCTCCATTTGGGCTCATGATACCCAGCTCATTACAGGCCCGAACTCTCCCATATAATGTGTTTATTAAGAATACTACATATTCAAACACATACGTACTAGTACTCTTAAGTATATATAGGGAAGTTAATCTTCATTGCATTCTTGTGATAATTTACTAAAACGGGACGTGAAACAAATCAAAGGTTTGCCGATTAGGCATAAAATGTCCGCTTCTCATTTAACAATAAAGTAAAGCGTGACACCATTGACGAAGTATTAGTGATGATCGTTGGTTGGTGGTAAAATTATCTATCTTTGATAAACAAAACTTTGATAAAATAAAGGATTGCCAGCTCGAACCCAAGTTGAATCCATGATAGAGGACATGGGTTGGGCTTGGGCGCCTTAAGCCTGCCCATACCCAGGCCGATTGACAGGGCTAGTTGTAACCCATCTTCGGCTTGGCAGTCTTTGCCCGGCCCCGTAAATGGGTCATGTTTCTTTGATCTTTATGTAATCAAGCCCATGGTTCTTTTGAACGGCCTATCCGCTTCACTGGGCTTCGCTTTTTGGTAGCCTTCAAGAAAGTTGATCAATACAAAAACTAGAGTAGAGTAACACATCCGCGTTCTGAAAATTCTTAGCTACCATTTCGTGATAACCGATCAGATGATCGCTTAGTAGAATTAGTGCAAGGATTTAGTGACAAGGGTTTAGTGACGTGAAGAAATTGCTATTAAGCTGTGTCATCGACAGTGTCCAGGGTACATGTGGGCTATAACCTCCGTTATAGTAAGGGGTTACAATGTCTTCATATTGCGACAATCAATTAAAGCTAAATATGACTAGTGACATTTAGTCAGATACTTTCTGCGCCATCACTTGTTTAAAGTAATTAATTAAATGCAAGTAACGGTATTTTTGGTGAGAATTAATGTACTATATATTAACGGTTGTAGCAAGTCGAAAATCTTTCCTTGTGTTAAATTGCCACTAATATCATTTCGAGTGTAAATTTAAACTCGGGAGCACAACTAGTTTGCTACCATCGGTAACAAATCCACTCACTATGCAACATGTCACCGCCACTAGAACTTAAGACTGTCACTAAAAGAAAGATATTCAAGGATGACAACAATCAAGTTTTATCTAAGATCAAGATCGTAGTAAGAGACGTTATTCTCAAGCTTTCTGTATTTTTTAGGAGCACCATTAGGCTAATGAAGCATGGGGGAAGAACCAAACTAATTAATTTGATCGTTATTGCTTTAGCTTAATCATGTAGTGGTTGTAAAGTAGTACATGACCCTAAACCTAGCAAGGAAGAAAGGAGGAAAAAGTAGGAAAAGAGACCGAGTTGCTTTACCAGTGAGATGTTTAGAAGGAAGCAACATCTTTCCGTACATAGCAGACTCTTTGATCGCCTTTCAAGATCTCCATCGCGAATTTTCTTGACAATCAGCGATCGTTAGGATCTTCATCATGGTTTATGATTCATGAAAGATCAAATATATTC
Organism: Escallonia rubra; assembly: GCA_033065855.1. Classification (NCBI taxonomy): domain Eukaryota; kingdom Viridiplantae; phylum Streptophyta; class Magnoliopsida; order Escalloniales; family Escalloniaceae; genus Escallonia; species Escallonia rubra. Next base: position 155,973 of record JAVXUO010001575.1, on the reverse strand, counting down.
TTGGCCACCATGTTTGTCTCCCACCTTCATCGTTGGCAAAGATCACAGCTAGATCTCGCGGGGATTATCAGAGATCTTTGACAACTCATCCACCCTTTACATTAATGCAGGAAATATAAAGGTTTTTGATTACTTGAAGCTCTTTCTGTCTAGTAAATGGAGGTGGGAACTTGGATGTAAAGATTTTCTTGCCATATCCAACACAAAAACTTGCTCAATAAAAAGAGAAATTCACTAACTATAACAAGTAATTTCAAACCTCATACATGATCGATGTGAGAATTTGACATAGAAAACTGGATAAAGGTAACCTCGCCTCTCCAATTTCAAAACTTTGATTTCTGAAATCCTTCCCATTTTAAGGATACCTAGTTGGTACAATCAACATACTAAGAAGACCCCATGCCCCTTTTAAGTTTCAGCCATTTTCTAATTAAAGCCCAAATCTTTCTTATTCTGAAGTATCCGCTCAGACGCATTTTTACTCCTTTTTTGACACTAAAACTGTATTTTAGTAATTACGTGTTAATCCTTTAGCGATGAAAAGCTTCTATGGATTCAGTTCTAACAATTCGCAAATTGTCCCTTTCATCCTTTTCGTAACAATCGCTGCACAGAATCAAATTAAAGTGTAACTAAAATTGCACAGTTTTTGACACTAAAACTGTATTCTGTTTGCTAAACAGAATCAAATTAAAGTGTAACTAAAATTGCGTGTGACGACAGTTTGACAACCTTCAGCAACAATTTAGACGATGATACTAAAAACAATCAAAATTGCAACGTTTGCACTTAAATTTTTCCATACCTAGCTAGCAAACATTTGTCTTAAACCAACTAAGGTGTCAGCTACAAATGCAATCAAAGTGTCACTAAAAGTTGCACATTATGCAACAATTTAGCAGCCTTTTGGCAACAGCTTACACAAGTGGCCTTTAGCGTCGTTCCAGACAGATTTGCTTTGCTTCAACATAGTTAATAATCATGGTTCAAGATAATTAATAATCTGGAAGGGTAGATATTAATGGGACTAAATGCATCAGTAACTATAAATGTATAAAGTTGGAATTTGCCGTTCAAGGACATTCATAGGGATGCTATACATAGCAATTCCTGGCTTGTGTTTAATCTTCCAGAATAAGGATTCTCTCATGATCTTTTGAAGAAACTTCTGATAATTTTGGAATGAAACAATCATCTAATTGGGGACAATATCGAACAAGATAAGAAGCCTTTTTTTTTTTAGCGCAATTAGGGTTATGAACATGTTTTCACATGCTCATACTGATAGTTAATGAAATTTTGAATACTACCGAGTGATGATTTATATCAAGTGCTAGTTACACCACGCACTCTGAAGCTTGACCGTACTTTGTAGGTGGCTCTAATATTCAATATTGTCAATCGCCTAGTATCCTAATGGAACAAATGAATGATGTCAAGCCAAGAGCGCCTTAATTTTCATGGAAAGAAGGTTGATCTAAGGATAAAAAAAACATGTTCATCATGTGCTTGAAGTTGCACGTTGCTTTTTACCACGTTTCAGATGAAGTTATACTCTAAAGGTTACCAAGGAGGAGTACGTTTTCATATAGTTAGACCCTTTTTTGCCTGAAATGAAGTGGACTGCTGGGACCCAGAGTTGAATATTTACATTAAGTGGCTATGGGAATAACTAGTCCTGCATGAGCTGAATGCGCTCACAGGCTGAAACATTTCTAAAATCCTCCAAAGAACTAGTCACAGTGTAATCACCTCTTCAATAGTATAAAGGAACTATATTGTTATGAAAATTCTGAAACCAACAGAAGAAAACAGCAATACAATGGGGCCTAACCTAAGTTCCCAAATCCTTCTAAAACTCATTTAAATAGGTTACATATATATCCGCAGCTTGTTCTCTCCTTGCTCCAGCTTGGCAAACTGGCAATTTGTTCCGAGTAGCAACACAAGAGCAGCAAACTTTTGCTGCATGCTGGAACGCCACGCCCACGCCTACAGGACTTCATCAAATGCAACAACTTAAGCTGTAAGTTTAGAGAATCATTGCACGGAACACTGGAATTTGATATGCCATCTCGGTAATGACTAATGAGTCAATATAATCCTTGAAGATTGGAAGGCAGAGTAATAGATGGCGCTAATTTAATTGCAGGAACCATGAAGTAATTCAGGTATGTCAATGCAGTAATATCATTGGAAATTTGACAGAACCCTAAAGAAAAGAAAAAGTGGAGCCACATCAACAAATCTTCTCTCCAGACTCCAGTAAGCCACACCAGCAACTTTTGTAGATAGGTCCACATGTTTTTTACTTCTTCTCCTACATCGTTGTTTCATTTTCCTTTTTCCTGCAGCTGTCAAATGGTAGGTTTACTCGTTTCGGGGTAGCATGGACAGAGCAGTGTGTAGGTCATAATACAATATGACAAATCTTGGGGAACCAGGGAAGTCCACTACATGAAGCAGCCATCTCATTGAAGCTGCAAAGAAAATTATTACACAAACCAAAAAGCAGAATTCTGCCTTGGTTGCAAAATGAATATAGGCCTCTGGTCTATTAAACCGTACCGAAAAAATTAAAATTAAAATTAAAGGTCTGGTCTATTCAAACTGAAGAGTGCATAAGTATAGTTGCATGCTCCTCCAAAGAAAAATATTTACGAACATTTAAATAGTTTTAAATTTTGTTTTTCACCAGCCTCGAAGAGACTTAAGGTAATGAACTGATTAACATAACATTACCTTCAGGTTTAGTTTCAAAAATTTCCTATTAGGGGCTAGGTTAAATGTGGGACTTCAAATACTGGGTAAACAGGAGACCAAAATTTAGAATGGAGTAAGTAATATCCAGTACATTTGACCAGAACTCTGGTTACCCACAAGATTTCACGGGCACAAGAAATTTGGCTGCACACATCACCGTTTATAGGTGTAGCATATAAATGTACGAGGCCAAACTGGGTGTTGTCTAGATGCATTAAATCAAGAAACCTAATTAAGTGCATATCGGTTTTGAATCAACCTTCATACTAACCCATAGAATTAGCTCAAGCACCGATCACAATATTGTTCATCTTCTGTTGTAGTTCTGCTGAATTGAAACTTGCCGGATCCAAAACCTATGCAGAATAATAAAGCACGTGAAATGAACGGTTTTTCACAGGCATATATAGATATCAAACCACCAGAACACGACTATATGATCCTAAAGTTTTGAAGGAAAAAACATATGCCAAGAGGGAAACCAGCACCTCGGAATAAATGGTGTGAAGCAGATTGTCACCAACTTTGGTGGAAAGATAGCTAATGATATTGAGTCCCTCTTCAAGGAGGAGTTCCACCACTTTTGATAGCTGCAAATCTCCTTCATCCAAACCCCCATAATTCAACACAATTGACACACCTCCCAAGAACGGGAGGACAGTAATACAGCTCCTTGTGCAGTGACTTGAACTTCCAATGTTCCCGGAGCCTACTAAGGTCAATCTCTTGAGCTCATCTCTCTTGAGGCTTAGTTCTTTCATATTCTTCTGCTTGCACGTAATATAATCGACCGCAACTGTAACATGATCCAGTATTGATCGCTTTCCCTGAAGCACGCAGAACAATGAAACCTAGCCATCAGCAACTCGGAACAAGCTTTGTATATCTCTTCAGAGAGATGATAAAAAGCTCGCCACAAATTCCGTGTTTGCCAAACTTCTATACGATTCTCACCTCGCTAAAGTAGAAGCATAGAACTTTCCCAAAACAAGGAAATATTGTGCAGTTCAAGGAGACAAAAAATTAAGGGGAAATGGAGAATAAAGTCACCTTGATCATTTCAGGAGGGAGATGTGATCTTAGAGAATCGAGACTAGCGGCCATTTCTTGCCTTCGCTTTCTTTCCAGATCCCTACGTATGATTTTCCGGTCATTTTCTTTACTGATATCTCTTGTCTTAATATCATCTGGAGCAGTATCCATATTTAGTCTTTGGTAACTAATTCAAGAAGTTGCTGTACTTGTTGTGTCGCCGGTGGTGGGCAGTAGAGGGAGATGTGTCTTCTATTAATAGTTATGGTGGTTAATTAAAGATATGAAGTGATTAAGCCATGAGATCTTTGATGGGCCTAGGATTCCAATATTCTGCCAGCATAATCTCTTGCCTCGCAGTCTTGTCCATGGCCCCGGCCATATTTTGCTATGCTTATTTTATTCCAATTAAAACCTTTTTGATAGGTAAGAAAATTCCACTTACCAGTGTTCATACTTAAGGAGGACCACTTATCTATAATCATTGCAATATTAAATGTCTGTCCGATGCTCGGATGGCTCCAGAACAGTTGGTCTAGGATGAGATCTGTTTTTTTTTTTGTGCTTCCTCAAGGGTCACACTTTGATGCCAAAGCGAAGATTACTTTTGCAAACCTAAAATATTACCAACAAAACCAAAACGTACATCGGACAGCAATGTAACTTTTTGTTCACAAGTAACACTGTCTTAAGAGATAAACATTTGGGCAAACTTTAGAAACGATGGTCTGGTACACGAGACTTTCATCATTATTAGGTCTTAAAAGAGGTTTGCTATGCATAGTTTTACCCTTTACTTTGCGTGGAAGCTATTTTCGTGTTCAAATTACATGTAGAAAAAAAATTGGCTGCTACTCTAGATAGAGGAATCTTCCTCCTACTCCCTTTATAGTGACAATCAATAGTCTTGAAATGTTTTTATTGACTTTTATATACTGAAGATAAAAAAGTGTTGCTAATAATTGTCGCTAAAAGTGTTAGAAGAGAAGTCACTAGAAACATTTAACGACTATTAATTGTCACTACACACGGGGTTGTAGGAAGATTTTTACAACTCGGGTATGAGCTAAAGTTTGTTCTTAAATATAAGTCATAATCAAGCAATTATGTCGACTCTATTCGCACGTATGTAGAATGATCAACCACACAAACCACGATCAGAGTGCAAAGTTGATCTAAGGCATTAACCAAATGCAAGCGGGATAACCTAAAACCAAAAGTTTCTACAGCGCAATCAACATTTTAAACGCTAATATGTTTTTAATAATTTTTGAATCCCCGTTCCACACTGACAATGAGAACTTCTAGTACTCATGGTTAATTAGTGTTGAAAAGAAATTTAAAAGAGAAAAAAAAAATGTCTCTAGGTACACGTACTTATGGTATTAGTAACTTAACAATTAACAATTTTATAAAGAAAAAAAAAACTAGGGATAGTATCACTTATATCCTTCAGTTTAGGGATAAATTACAGTCAAAGACGTAAGTTTAAAAAATTTGCAATTGTATCCGAAATGTGAAAATTTTGTATCAGACATGTCCACTATTAGGGTTCCGTGACCCTAACTAACGATTTTTTCTGACGTGGTAATATCGTATTTTGAAAATGACATATTAGCCCTGATACATAATCATATTTTAATGTTAAATATGTATTTTGTTCATTTTTTTTTCATTTCCTTTGTGCTCTTCCCGTTCCTTCTCTCCTCTTTATCTTTTTCCCCATTCAACTCCAACCAGCATAAGACAACTACCGTACCATCATCACACCATCCCAACATCATCCCACCTTCTAATTGCAACAAGGCAGTACAATGCTTCAAATTGCAGTGAACAATAGCCCCAATCTCTTTCCCCATTTCTTATAAAAATGGATTCCCTGGACTGAAGTTATAGATTTGGTGATTCTGCACCCAATCGCATCCCACTCTCTCTGTCTTTGTTCCTCTGTTTCAATTTTATCTAATTAATCCCATAGAAGTCCATAACCAAACCAATAGATTAACCATGGCCACCTCTTCAGTCTTCATCACTGTATTACAGACTCGCCGCCGCCGCCGCCATATGCACCATAACCACCAGTATTACAGACCCTCATTGAATCTGATCCAGCTAGGGCTGACCCTGACCGACATTGCTGGTAACTTGTCGGATCTAGGCACAAACAAGACGTGCATCTGCCAGTTTAACTTCAGCGACTTCGACGCGGCACATGACGCCTCCGCGCCGAACTCGATCGAGCTGCTAAGACGGTAGGGGATGGACTTTGAGAAGAACCTGAGTGACGGGGTGGACTCGGCCGAGTTCGCGGAGCTGATGATGGGCTCGGGGCTGGTGTGCAACGACTTTGTGAGCTGGGTGATGTTCCACAGCGTGTACCCACGGGCAATGGTTCAAATGAGATTCTGGTTGTGATGCCTAATTGGGGTTTAATGCCAAATTTTGTGGGTTTGGGTGTGTGACGTGTGAGTTTTGAGTGTGTGTTCTGTGGAGGTGGTGGGGGGTTGGAGAGTGGGAGAAGGGGAAGAAGAGAGAGGATAGGAAAAGAAGGAGAGAGGTTGAGGGTGATGGAAGAAGAGAGAGAGAGAGAGAGAGAGAGGAGGGATTTGGTCTCAAGGGCAATCATGTCATTTCATACAAAATTTTAACACCGTTCGTATTCTGTCTGGTCAACGGACATAAGTGATATAAACGCAAACATGTGTCCTCGGCTATAATTTATCCCTAAAGTGAGGGATATAAGTGATATTATCCCAAAAAACTAGCATGCTGCGCTGTGAAATAAAAAAAATAAAAAGAATAAAAGTTCGATCTCTTATGGTCACTAATTACAAGACATGTTTTTTTTTAAAGTTTAAACAGGAGATATTAATTACTAGAAATGTTGTTACAATATAAAATACAAGATATTACTGTAATACTTAATATTTTACATAATATAGAACTGCGATGTAATAAAAAAAATGAAAATCAATAATTTTTCAATCTCTTGTGGTCACAAGATACATGACATGTTTTTATAAACATAAAGTAGTAATTAAAGAATGAACTCAACAAACATATAAAAAGTTGAGATTGATGGAGAAACAAAAGATAATACTCCACATTCTATGCAGGGTTTGTCTTTTGCACCTGCCGTCGCGCATTGTGCATCCTTCTAAGCACATGTGTAAATAGCATTATTTTTCCGCTTTTCCACTTGCCGTCACTTTTAATTTATCAGTGTCTCGTCTCGTTGTTGTGAATGTATGAGTTCTCCGAATTCCTTAAATTTAGAACAAGAGGGGTTATTTTTTTTATTTTAAAAAAAAATTGATTGCTACAAAGATAGAAAGAATCTTCTTCTTATCCTCGTTTAGCGAAATTAATGATTGTTCAATGTTTCTATCGGATTTTTTTTAGGAACGCTAAAAAACTATTCTTAAGAATATTACTGAAAGTGTTAGCAGAAAAAATACTAGATTTGTTCTTTTTTTTTTTTTTTTAATGTGGACAATGTTATGGTTTTAGTATTTGCGCTTACACCTGCTTTTGCTCTTTCACTTTTCTACAATATACTAGATCCGCTGTTTAATTCAAGTTTCAAATTGTGCTATCGCTCCTCCTTACGTGACTCGAGGTATCTCAAATTCAGCTATGTCCTGCTCTCCATCCACATTACTGTTTAAAAAAGTTAAAAACCCCGATCCCTTTCCACCCTAGAAAAGCATATGAGAAATGCTGTTGTGGATAATGGGAATCAAAGAGCCCAAAGCCATCGTACGTTGTTGATGATTCCTCTTCCAGTTTTCCTAGTGGAATTTTCTGGGTTCGTAGTAACTGGTGATCTTTTGCACCAAAAAAAAAAAAAAAAAGTAACTGGTGATCCTTTTAGATGGTACTTTCGGTAGTTCGTTTCGGTTGAACAGTTTGCTTAATGGTTCCTTTCATGATTTCCCATCTCTGTAGTTGAAGCCAATATGCATGAAACACGTTTTCAAGGGTCAAGGTTTCATGATTACCTTATCACACGCGAAGAAGAGAGTTATAGTATTAAACAAAGACCAACTGCTATGCAATGAAGTCAAAGGCTCATGTGGGAAAAGATTGAAAAGCTTCTTGATTGAGGTTGCAGGTTAATTGCGTCAGCATGCATGACGTAATTAGCATTTTCTGTCGTCAGATAAAAAAAAAAAAAAGAAAGAGGAACGTGTTCTTTTTTGTCTTAAACATAGCATAAAAAAAGTGCAGTGCTTTGAGCAGAGATTATTTAGCAAAGACATGTAAAGAATCTTCTAGCCAAGACTTGTAGAGATTTGGATGTTGTTCAAATTTAGGTCATACTGAAGTTCGTACTCGGCTCCATTCAAGGACGACATTTTTTTTGTGCTTAAATAAGCTTAGCTTGCAAAAAATTCATGATCAAAATAGTAAAAGTACAAAGGGAGGACATTAAGGCCGTAACAACCCTAGAAAAGCAAATCGCAACCTCAACAAGAGGTTTAAAAGATACTCACAAGCACCGGCCAAAAAGAGAGAAATTTTTGGTTCGAAAACAACGTAATTTTCCCCTTCTAATTAACTGCATTTTTTCCCCCTTCCAAATGTTCTACTGTTTCAGAGAGAGATCACGAGACATATAGAGACGTACTTAACATTTTCTTCTTCCTGCTGTAAGGAATTACTTTCACCCCGTTTAGGGTTTTTGTAAAGTGCATGACAGAAGGGATGCTGAATCAAAGTCATCCTCATATTGTACTATAGGATCAAAAAGGTTCTTGTCCCAAAATTACCATATAAACAAATCCTCCTTTAATGAGTGTTATTCCTCAAAAGTGAAGCCTCTCAACACTTTTAAGAGAACCCAGGTTGGCAATGGTCCTAGACCATGCATTAGACTCTCTTAGCATTCTCGTTCCTCGTCGGTTCCGAATACAGTGGTGCAGTTTTTTGTTTTGCATACACTTGCCCCCTGATGATAGAAAACTAAAGCAGCAATCTCCAACTGATTTAATTGCTGCATCATGTTTTCATTTCAACAACTGTTGTCAAATGCCTAAATATCGATGCCTTACCTATATAGTGAAGGAAATTGCTATCAAGGTTTAAAATTAGAATTTAACATGTGGACTATGTCCACACTATTACACCCTAGATACAAAACTTGTGGGTAAACCTTCTCCTACTCTCACTTGCAGTAGAAAGAAAGGAGAAAACAGCTTCCCCTCCAACATAGAAAGAAGTAACCTGGAAACCTAGAAGAAAGATGAATTGTGACTTGCAATACGTACATATGGATAAATCCAGTGTAGAATGGCTCTAATGTGAACTCGTGCACAGTTCTAGCACACATATCACACCAATGTTACTTCTCTCCTTTTTTTTTTTTTTTGCATAGAGTATGAATAGAACTGAAGGTCATGCACATACATTTTCATTAGTGTGACTTCTTAAGAAAGTGAACAATGTGATACAAATGAACTTGCATGTAGTAGTTCATCGCTCATACTAGCTTGTCAAAAATGCTATTTGAAAGAGCTTTGTAACGTGGAGTGAAGCCTTCATAACATACACAAAGACTACAATCAGCGAACATTAATGGTTCAGCCTCTAGCGCGTATAAGGCAAACAATACTAGATGACAGAGAGAGTATCCTATCTAAATGACAACATATCTAAAATAAAAAAAAACCATCAGTAAAAAGAACATGACTTTTGATGGTCCGTAAAATGGTTGCACATCATCTTTTCATTATCCGGAAATTACAAAGTTCACACAAAATGATCAACTTGGTCACCAACATGGTTCTCTTTAAGGCCATTGCAAATCTCTAATACTTTGCTAGTTCCTCTGCTTACCTGCTGTAAAAAGTATCTTCTTCAACCGCGGTTGAAGAAATTGCAAAAGGAAGTTGATACCAGGATGATTGCCAGACAAAGTTTTTACGCAAAGTAGCCAGTGACCAGCAAATAAGTACTTGCTGATGCTTTTACATCAGTGTAGTTATCCATAAGGAGGCTGTCAATTGGCAATGAGAATGAAAAGGAAATGCCGATGCATAAATGTGTTGTTTTTTTACTTTGGCACATATATCAGTTGCATTTTGCCTATCCAAAGAGAAATCGTGTCCAATGAGTTTATAATATTGAGATATACCAATTATGTATGCGAGACATTAGAAATGAGTCTAAACAAAACAGATGACAACTGAAAACATAAAGCTTTTACTGAAAATAGACAACAATGCCGCCCAGAACCAAACTTATATTTCATCTTCTTTCCGTTTTCCTGGTCTTCCACAGCAAAAGACTTAACTTTCTGAAGAATGGATCAATCAATGTGTCAGACTCTTAGGCATCACCAACTAAAGTTCATTATGTACTGAAATAAAAAGGTATGGGCCGGAGAGGGAACAAGGATCAATAGTACAAAAGCTACATAGAACTGTAATACGGAGTAATATTTGGTTTACTGTTTATGTTTAAGACTGCATCCCTTACATCCTAGTGTATGACCCGAGTTGAATTGAGAATACACTTGCATAATGAAAATGCTTCATTATCATTAGAAGGGACTAGGACAACATTGCAATGCACATAACATTGACTTTATGCTATTACTTTTTCGGAACACTATCTTGTATAATGGAACTCAGTGAGAGGTATATGCAAACTTGTTTAGTAGTTATGAGCATTGATAATCAACTCCACACATGCATGAAGGGATTGTTAAAGGAGCTGCAAATATATTTCTGCCTTTGCTCTTCAACATTAATGTGAACTGAGAAAGTAGGACGTTGAGTACCAACATCCACGCAATCACGTCAATGAGAAAATTGTGCTCCGTGAAAAGCACAAACCTTTTTTCGTTTATAGATTCCACATAACTAGTGTAAGACTGTAAGTACAAAAAGTTTGAAGATCAAGTCAAGATCTTCAGCTAAAAAAGGTTAAATGAAGTCCGCAATGGCTGAAGCATGCCTGTGAAGCTACGGTTTTAACACACAAAACTAACTCTATTCAGAATACAGTAGGCAGTTACAGCCTTACTTGAAATCAAAACCGAGAGTTGATTAAATTTGTTAACTTTTCTTGCAGCACAGATGGATCATTGCATGTTAAACCGCTGACCTGAAAGGATATGCACAAAATAAGCTAAAATAATTCATCAAAAAACGTAATCGAAGTGTAAATCTAGAAATATCATGAAGTTAATCAATGGCTCTACCTCGGCTTGGATAGTGTGGAGAAACCTTTCATTAACTTCAGTTGACACACAGCTAACAACATCAAGTCCTTCTTCAAGGAGTATTTCCAGCACTATTGATAGGGTGAAGTTTTCTTCACTACTGATCAAAATCTCAAAACCACACCAACATGAGCTAACCGAAATAATTTGAGGCAAACAATTATTTGACGAGTTTCCAATATTTTTAGGCTGAGCAATGCTTATAGTTGACAACTTCTTCAGCTTATCTCTCTTCTTATCAAGCTCTTTAATATTTTGCTGAAGGTGATTAATGTAACTCACAGCCTGGTGCATGTGATCTGATGTCGAACGCTTTCCCTGAGAACCACCGGCGACATGCGCTTAGAGGTATTAATACTCATTTCCCAAAAGTATTAGCCCTATGCATAAAAAAATTCATAGATTTCCCTTGGAATCGAGCTCAAGAACCAATTAAGGTCTAATTGTTGGCAATTGGAAGATAATCAATAAAGTTGAGCACAAATAATAACGGTAAAATGTAATACTAGGTAAGGAGAATAAAATTCTATTACCTTGATGTATTCAAGAGGAAGTAGCGACCGGAGTGATGCATATTGTTTAGCCATTTCCTGCCTTCTTTGCCTTTCGATGTCTCTATGCGTGACTTTTTTATGCCTGGTATCATTGCTACTCTCATCGTCCTGATTTCCACCGGTAGCTGATGATTTGCTGCGCTTTTTCTGAAGATTTTTGGTTGTAAGATCACTTCTATCAATGGAAGCATGATCCATAACAAGATCTTGTAGGATTGTGCTTTGATCTTGGAAAGAAATAGAAGGGATCTCATTAAACACCAGCTCATCGCTTTTGTGAAAAGAAAACATTGTTCGAAGCTTAATTATTCGATCTAAATAAAGCTTTCCCTGGAATTAAGTACAAACCAGAGGGGATTAAAGAAGAAGATACGTTTGTTAGGGTATGAGATCTTCAATGGGACTCAGATGCCAAGATTCCCTACCACAATCTTCATGATCAAGGTGATATATGCATTTACGTCTTTATATATGTAGATACTGAAACTGACCTCACCAGTCACCAGCCATGTTTTTCTTTATAAAAAGCTTGTACTTATAAAAAGCTTGTAATATGATGAGCACTGTACTTATATGAAACTGCAGTCCCACACCCCTCTATTCACACCTACCTAGAAGATCTTGAAAATCAAAATTATGTTCCGATCACTGTTTTTCCAGTGAGGTAGGTTATCATAATGTGGTTATATTAAATAAAGCCCGCATTAATTGTGTGAAGTAGAAATTTTTGACCCAATTATTGGATGCGCTAACAGTGTCTGCCTATAATTGAGCACGTATGTGAGCCATGTGACACTTTGGATGAGCGACGCTCTGGCAGTTTGAGCATCCCACATTCCGGTCCATCTTGGTTGTGACAAATCTTATCTTGAACGAATTGACATTGAAAAATATTGTTGTCTCTATCAAAACTCAGTGCTGCTAAAATTTTCATTTGAAGTAGAACTGTAAAAGCCACTTGCCTGAGTGATGAAAAAACTATAGCATGAAAACAATGCGAAGGGAACATTACACACAGTTCAAATGGAAGGCTAGACAAACTTCTACTTGCATAGAAGAGATGAATTATTTCTAAAGAATATGCAAGCTAAACGAGAGGCGCCGAAGAATTAATTGCTGCTAGAGACCTTTTTTTTTATTTATGCTTCACAAGGATGATTAACTACATACCTTGCTATTATTCGGTCAAATGAATCAAGAACCACATAAATCACGTGTTTGCGCCTTTTAGTTTGCTATATTAATGTTTTTTTTAACTGGTCTTTGCGTCATTTTGCATAGGCTTAAATCGTTATCGGAACAAACTAGTGCGTCGACATGTAAGAAAGCTGATACTAGACCCACTCTAAGAGCTTAACTTTGAAATCAAATGATAACGACATCCACAAGCCGAATGACATTGGAAATATAGGAACTAAAATGGAAAGAGCGTGTCCTCTTGCATAGAAGTTGATTGTGATGGACAAACATAGAGTTTGCATCTTATTCAATGGAGTAATGTACATACATGCATTACCTTGTATTTGGGTATTAAGCATGATAACATTACTTGACTCGTTCTTTTAAATTCTCTAACAGCACGTTTAATATATTAGAGAACGGTCCAACAATATTATCATGTCTAACAACATATGGAGGATATATAATTCCTTAAGAACTATCCTTCCATGGGGTACATGGTGGAAGGCAAAAAGCCAAAGAGGTATAGAAAATAAGGAACAGTATCAGGAGCAAATCTCTTTGGAGAAAGAGATATTACATTTAGTAGGGCTCACTTCCAATGTATGAGTTGGACATGACATGTTAATCAATTAGTCTAATGCAAGGAATTATAAAACACCGTAGAGAACTTCTTAATTAGCAGCTTCCTAACCTTTTGGCTGCCACATTTGTTTATGTAATTTGCAGTGGTTAGGAAACACATGCATCAAATTAGTTAAGAACTGGGTAGATAGCACACATTCAGATAAGGGTCCTATTTAGTATCAATGAGAAAGTTTGCGACTTTGTGTCCTAAATTAAGTACCCAAAACACACATTTAATTAGTAGTTGGTCTAGTGTGATCAATCCCTTCCCCTCAAGAAAGGAAACTTGAAAACTGTTTGGGTCTATGTAACTTTAGGACCCTGTCCTAAACCTAACCAACAGGGGCCGGCCCCTTGATCCCGCCAGGACATAAATTTCCGATATGGATCAGCCCTATCGGACAGCTTCTCTTGCATTATGGAAACTGCAGCTTTCCAGCTCCTCAGTTGTTGGATAGAAGTATAAAATAACTGAATTATTTGTGGCCACGTGAGTCATTGAATCCATTATTTATGACGGTTTCCCAGCTCTCCACGATCACCTTGGGACTGATGATGTGATGGCCAAATTGAATTATGTTAGGTTATTAGAGGTTTGAGAAAGATACAGTATAAGATTGATTATATCAATTTCTAAAAGTTAAACTTTTTTTATTAAAGCATAATCTAAGAAAGTGAGAATCTCGATTAATTATTTTTTCATAATTAGGTTTGATCAAGTAAAGTATGAAAATATCATGTTAATTATAAAAAGGTTCAAAGTGTGTCTGGGTGAAGTATTACAACTCAAGATTTCACCTTACTTGAGTACTTAAAAGTACCTTGAATTTTTTGGTTAAACGAAAATACAAAGCAGCAAATACCAGCAATGAAGGTAAGAGGTCTTTTAGCATCCGCTTCAAGGAACACTAATAATTCTTCGAGGCATTGATTGAGATAAACAAAAGCTCCGTTCTGCTTCTCACCTGCAGTTGCAAGGAAATTTACACATGTGTTGCCTTCACGTAATGCATGTACCTGAGACTGTGGAATTTGTCGCTACGAGCAAAAAGCGACAATCCATGATTGGGTTACTAGGAGGATGGAAAGAATAAATTTTGGCCGCTACCTGGGTTATAAGAATTCTTCAACCTCGTATATAGTAATAATTATTAGTCACTAAATATTTCTAGTGCCTTTTCTGCTCACACTTCAGCGACAATTCTTAGCAGCATTTTCTTAGCGTCACTAAATAAAAGTCATTAAAAATATTTAGTGACCATCATTTGTCGCTATATGGAAGGTAGGAGGAAGATTTCTTCAATCCAGGTAGCAGCAAAAAAATCTTCGCATGAAAATGCTGGGGTTGAGACGAGAGTTTTCTTCGTAAGGTTGCCAGTTTCCACGGTTGCAAGAATTATAAAATAAGAGGATTCTAAATTTCGCAGTGTGTTGAAATTCTTCATTCAAACATACTCTTAGCATCTTTTATTTATTCTTCTTTTCTAATCCCGCCTTAGAGCCCGTTTGAGATTGATTAAAAAAACAGATTCAACTTTAATTTTAATCAGTTTTCAAAATCTGATTTAATTAGAATCAGTTTGCTATTTAGCAATAGCAAAAGTAATTGTAAATTAGATTAAATCGATAAAAAGTGTCTGAATAAAAATTACTTAAATCAGTTTCACTATGACAAAATGACCATAGAGGACACTCGATAAACAATTTTCTAATATCCAAGCAACGTTAACATAACTTTTATTCGTAATTAGCTATAATGCTCAAATAAATTATTAAAATAACTATTTTCACGCACCTACATAAGTTGTTACTTTTTATTTTAAATTAAAAACACAGACAATCTCATGTTATTGCTTATAGCATGATAATATCCTCAAATTAAAAATAAAGTTTATCTTAAGCAACAAAAAAAAAAGATTATCTAGCGGTAGGAGAAGAGTTTAACAATAAGAGAAGAAATAATAAACTCCAGAAACTATCTAAGATAATTAATTAAGGGGTATGAGATATCTTTTTGTGAAAAATATGGGGATATGATGGTAAATTAGAAGGTGAAATCTGATTATGAAAAAAGTGATTATTTCATAATCCTCACTTTTGAGGATTATGGATTAAATCAGTTTTTTGCTTCTGGAGATGGATTAAATCTCTTAATCTATTTTACCAAACACCCATATACCTGATTTAATCTAGATTAAATCAGATTTGACCATCTCATAATCAATCTCAAACACCCTCTTAGTATTCTAGAAGACTAAGAAATTATTCACTAGTCGATGTCACTGGTTCGATGATTTTTCCTTCCTTAACAGTGAAGTTGGTAAACATACTATAGTCTATAGGCTAGAACCTCATGCTTTTATAATTTTAAGGTGTTGGTTAACGTAAATACAAGTACACAGCAGAAGATTTGAGCTGATTGAACCCGTCACCAATAAGCCCTCTATTTTTAAATGCTAAAATCAACATATGCCCGTAAACATGATTAAGGATTGATTAACAATTTCAAGCGCTATAATCTAACTCAGAATGAGACACAGAACGTGACACGTCCAATTAAGAAAATTGCACATGATTCGATTGTTATTAGTAGACCTGGCAAAAATCTATCCGGACCCGTTACCCGAACCGTACCTGGGCCAAAATACCGGGTACGGGTACATGTTTTGAATACCTGCCGAAAATAGACCCGTACCCGAACCGACCCGTAATTTTTGGGTCGGACCGGATCGGATTGCGGGCCTTTTTTCTTCCCACTTCTCACCTCTCAGACTCCCATCTTTCTCTCTCACGTCGTCCCCTTCCTCTCTACCATCGCCGCCGCCCCTCTCAGTCGACCGCCATCACGCCGTCTTCCACCTCACTCTAACAACTAACAAAGCCACCGTCGATAGCCACCTATCGTTGGCCATAGCCTCCTCACAGATCTGCATCGCCACCTCATCACCGATCTGCGTCGCCGCCTCCTCACCGATTTGCGCCGCCACCTCGACCGCCGATCTGAAGTTGCATCACCACCGCGACGCCGCTATTCACCGTCGATCGACACGAATTCTGCGATGAATGGAAGATTTAATTTTTCATTATTTATGCATATGATTTTTTATTTTATTTTAAGAGAAGTGCATATGAATTATGATATGATGTATCTGTTGAAATTTAGTTGTAGTTGTTGTATTTTAGATTGTTAGTACTTAGTTGGAAATAGGATTGTATATATATTGAAAATTTAATTTGCTTTATTTTGGATTGTGGAAGGAGAATGGGATATGGTATTTAATATTTCAGTTGATATAATTTTTATTTTTTGGTGAAATGAGGAACACCGAACATGTTAGTTAGCTGAAAAAGCAAAAGAAATAAAAGAGAAAAAAAATAGCCCTAGATAGTTGGTATTTTACTATTTTATAGTAATTAAATTTTGTTTATAAAAAAATTAATATTTAAATTGTTTACCCGCGGCGGGTACGGATCTAAAAAATGGCTACCCGGGAAAAATCGAGTAAATTTTATCCGACCCAATTTTATCCGTACCAGGTCGGTTTTTACCCGTACCCGACGGGTTTACCCGTTTGCCAGGTCTAGTTATTAACACTTGTTCATTTATCGATTTGATCTTGCAGAGTTCCTCGTCACTTAATCATCATTGTGACGTATATTTTGTGGCTGGAGATCCTAAGCTTTTTGAAGACCGAGGACTGTTAACCTGGAAAACTTTGTGGATACCGAAATCAAATGTTTGCTCAAGTTTTGTCCTCAATGACAGAAACCCATGAGATCAAACCAAGAATAAGTCAGCATTCGGACTTTGAAACCCACTTGCGGTTTGATTATAGACGACCTTCAGCATCGTTGCTCATGCACATAATTAAAAACAAAGTCAAATATGTTGAATTCCCTTCCACTTAGTTGCAGATTAATCATGTTCAATTTGTTCCAACTTCCAAGTGCACTAAAGAAATAGTATCTGTGTACAGGGGTTCTTATCTGCTATTACTCCAGAAATATTAGATTATCACCAGCTTGAACTCTAGTTTAAAGTGGGGAAAGGAAAAAGTCTAGATGACGTTCCAAGGACAACTAAGTTCATAAAGCTAAAACAACCACCACGTTTTAGTTTTTAAAGAGGCAAGGAAAATGAAGTTTTTATAAGGTGGAAAATGGTTCTTTAGGTCAATTCCGATGTAAACCGTACCAGCAATGTTTACTACCTTTCCTTGCGGCCTAGGCCTTTCACTCTTGTACTCCAGAGTGGTAGGGATCTGATGCATTTTCAATGCATAACTCCGTGCGTGCCGGTTGCCCCTTATTTTGGTAACCCCATACAAGGACAGCACATATATTTCTTCTATTTTCCTCCAAAGCCATGTGTACTTTCCCGAGCTATCCATTTGAATGTACTCTTGGATCTTTCCCAGGGTTACCAATCTGGTATGCTCTTGTTTTGTAATGTTATTATAAATAAATGAAGTTTAATTTGATTACCGAAAAAAGTGTGTCTATGTTTGTGTGTTGGGGGCGGGGGTGAGGGTGGAGGAGGGGCGGATGCAGACTATGATCAAGAACTGGCACAAGATGGCAACTTTTTTGGGCCACACAGAGATTTTTTTTTTTGTTTTTTGGTAGAAAGGATATTGAATTAAAATCAAAAGAGGAACAGTACAACTAAACAACAATGTTCCTCCTTCCTCCAAATTAAACAAAAGATTGGATGAAGGAGGAACAAAAGCAAAATGGTTACAGGCAAAAGCATTGACGGCTAAATTATGGGCTGCCCTATTGGCAGATCTAGGAATATACACTACATCCCAGCAAGTAAATTTTTTCAGCAGCCACTTGGAATCTTCAATGAAGGCTCGTATGTTCCAACTGGGAGTAGTTTCATGGTCTGAGAGCATTTTGATAATGACTTCAGCATCGCCTTCGAGAATGATATATTTCTTTTGTTGTTCGACGGCTGTGCTGATGGCGATGAGGGCAGCTCTTGCCTCATCGATCTCTGGTGATTCAGTGATGACTTCGGAGATGTTTCGATCCATACTCGATAACTCCATCAGAATCAAAATTTATTTTATGCCAACCTAAGGGAGGAAGAGACCAAGATATTTGAGTTCCTGAAGGTATGTGGCGACAGGTTTATCTTCACGTTTGGTGTTGTGGAGCTACATGAGAAGTTGAAAGACATGGATTTGGGACGATGCACCAAATACGTCAAAGATGGCGTGCCAATCTGAAGCAAAAGTGTTTGTCCAACAATGATTGGCGGAACAACTTCTGACAATGAGGTATTGATCCAACTGAAGACAAATTAATCACGATCAACCCATTATTTGTAATCAGGGTTTGGGGTTCTGGTGGTGGTGTCAGGAACTGTGATTTCGGCAGGGGGACATGGTTCAGTCGCGTCAACAAGATCATAAAGGTTGTTTGAGCGTAGAATGGGTAGAATTTGTGTTTGCCAAAAGAGATTGTTTGTGTTGGTAAGCTTGATGGTGGTGTAATGGTTAAGTTATGGAATAACAGTGGTGGGGGAAGCCATTGGAAGAGCTAACAGAAAAGAACCATAGACTAATTGATATATAAGAAAGATAATAATTCTGGAATCTCACAGAATTTGCGAGAGTTTTTCTCATTTTTATATGAAAGGATTCACATTTAAATTTACATGGATAAAATTACATTTGATTTGTATTTGAATCTATAACAAACTTACATTTAAAAATTAACTAAGAATTTGAATAAAGAAAATTTAATTGGGAGTTTGAACAGGAAATCCGGTGATGAGGCTGACAGTTAGGGCTGACGTCAGTCGTGGCGGTGTGCAGCTATGGCGTCAGCCCTAGCGACAGTCTCTAACAAGAGAGATGATAACAAGCTCTCCAGGAGGGAGAGTAAAGTAACTTTGATCATTTCAGGATGAAGATGTGATCTGAGAGAATTGAAGCTAGCAGCTATTTCTTGCCTTCGCTTTTTTTTTCAGATCCCTACTTATGATTTTCCTGTCATTTTCATTACAGATATCTCTTCTGTTAATATTATATGGAGCAGTATCCATATTAAGTCTGATGCCAAGGAACCAGTTGACGTGGAGGTGCCATAAGGAATGCAGCCTGAGCTAGATGCCAACTGTGTTGAAGTGGGACACAGCAAGGACAGAGACCAATGGCTTCCCAAATGGAGCCTGAGGGGTGACAGTGCTGTCCCAAATGGAGCCTGAGGGGTGGCAGTGCTGCGAGGGCGATGATGCGCAATGAATATATGACGATAGTCACAGTATGATCGATGCTTAGGTCCAGAGTCAAGGTCCTATATGTTTCTCTCTATACAATTCCAGAGCTTTTGGATTCTAGAGTGAGAAAGTCATTTTATCAAATGCGAGAATTCTGTTGAAAATGAAATCCAAAGTCCACTATTAATAGGAAAAAATGTGCATTTGTCATCATCCCCTGGAAGTGACACGTCACCAGGGGGTTCAAAAATACCAGTTCTCCGTTGGACTCTCAGATCGCATATTCACCCGACCTGTTCCTCACAGCGTTGCTCTGTCTGTCTAGAAAGACCAGCTCCCACAACGTCGGTGTTGCCAGAGAACACCCCTTGATCTAGCTACCAATCCAAGCCCTTGCAGAGTCCCACAGGCCTGGCAGCGGTAGGGAAGACTCGACGCCCAACTAGCAGGCGAACTAGGCGCGATGCCCTCCGGAGACTTGCTTCCGTCTCGGAGTGACCCGGGGTCATAGTCCTTAGGTGTGCTGATGAAGTCCCCGGTGCCAGAGTACGTAGGCCAGTCACGCAGACACCCTGGCGGAGATAGTGTCCCGGAGGAGTCGCCTATCCCCGTGGGTAAGTCCTTGTGCCGGAGCACTAGGAGCGCGTCAAGGTAGCATCCCGGAGGAGCCGTCTACCTGGCGGAAGGAGAGTTGAAAAGCTCCCTGGTAGAGATAGTGTCCCAGAGGAATCGTCTATCCCTGCGGGATGTTGCACACTCCGGAGAGTGAGTCGAATCATGGTCCACGACCAAAGCAAGGTACGTATGGTGTGATGATAGGATGGACCAGCGCAAGGAGCGTGACAGTGTGACATAGAGCCAGGGGGCGCGACTATATCAGTGGTGCGGCGCATGGGCGCGGCAGAGTGTTGGAGACGACGCGTGGGCGATAGGCATCGTGAACTGGCGTGCGGCCGCAGGCGATGAGCTCCGGGAAGTCGGCTCGTGACCACGGGCGACGGCGGGCATCGCAGAGACGGCACGCGACCATGGGAGATGGGCGTTGTAAAGCAGGCGTGCGGGAGATGGCGACAAGCGCTGTGAAGCCGGCGCGAAGGCGACAACGGGGGTCGCAGAGTCGGCGGGAGGCCAAGGAAAAGCGTGCGGTGCATGAGAGGTAGGAGGCACAGCGACCGCCTAAGGGGGAATGTGGCCGACCCCCTTAAGGGGAAGGTGGACGACCCCCTTCAGGGGAAGGTGGCCGACCCCCAAGGGGGAAGGCGCGCCAAGGTTGTTTTGAAGGAGAAAATGCACGTGACTTGGGCATGATTGTTTGACCGAATTGAGATGATTGATAAATTGACCGTTGAATATGGTTACATGTCGCGCAAAATAAGACTCTTGGTGGGCCCTTGGGTGCGACCAAAGTAAGTTGGAAACAAAGTCTTTAGTAACTAATTCAAGAAGTTGTTGTACTTGTTGTGTAGTCGGTGGTGGGCAGTAGACGGAGATTTGTCTTCTATTAATACTAATGGTGGTTAATTAAAGCTGATTAAGAAGATGATATGAAGTGATTAAGGTACGAGATCTTTGATGGGCCTAGGATTCCAATATTCTGCCAGCATAATCTCCTGCCTCGCAGTCTTGTCCATGGCCACATATTTTGCTATGCTTATTTTATTCCAATTAAAACCTTTTTGATAGGCAAGAATTCCACTTACCCGTGTTCATACTTGAGGAGGATCACTTATATATAATCATTGCAATAGTAAATTTCTGCCCGATGGCTCAATAAAGTTGGTCTAGATCTGTTTTTTTTTTTTTTTTGCTCTTTGTCAAGGGTCACACTTGATGCCAGAGCGAAGGTTACTTTTGCAAAACCCTAAGATATTACCAACAAAACCAAAATGTACATCGGATAGCAATGTAACTTTTCATAAACAAGCAACTCTGTCTTAAGAGATAAATATTTATGCAAACTTTAGAAACGACGGTCCGGTGCACGAGACGTTCATCATTATTAGTCTAAGAAGAGGTTTAATATGCAGTATTATCCTTACTTTGTGTGGAAGCTATTTCGTGTTCAAATATAAGTCATAATCAAGCAATTATGTTGATTCTACTCGCACGTAGAATGATCAACCACACAAATCACGATTGGAGTGCAAAGTTGATCTAAGGCCTTAGCTAAATGCAAGCGGGAAAACCTAAAACCAAAATTTCTATAGTGCAATCAACTTTTTAAACACTAATATGTTTTTTATAATTTTTGAATCCCCGTTCCACGCTGAGAATGAGAACTTCTAGTACTCATGGTTAATTAGTGTTGAAAAGAAATTTAAAAGAAAGAATGTGTCTAGGTACACGTATAGTATTAGTAACTTAATAATTAACAATTTAATAAAGAAAAAACAACTAGTATGCTGTTGTGAAATATAATTAAAAAAAAATCGGTCTCTTGTTGCGGGACTTGTTTTTCTTTCTTTTTAAAGTTTAAACAGGATATGTGAATTACAACAAATGTTGTTATAATATAAAATACAAGATATTACTGTAATACCTAATATTTTACATAATATAGAACTGCGATGTAATAAAAAATGAAAATCAATAATTTGTCAATCTCTTGTGGTCACAAAACACACGACATGTTTTTATAAACATAAAGTAGTAATTAAATAATGAACTCAACAAACATATAAAAAGTTGACATTGATGGAGAAATAAAAGATGGTACTCCACAATCCACATTCTACGTAGGGTTTGTCTTTTGCACCTGCCGCCGTGCATTGTGCACCCTTTTAAGCACATGTATAAATATTAGCATTATTTCCGCTTTTTCACCTGCCGTCACTTAATTTATCATTATCTTGTTGTGAAAGTATCGGTTCTCCGACCTCCTTCAATTTAGAACATTTCTAGAGTTTTTCTCTTAAATAACACACTTTTAATACTTAATTATTTCTTTATCTCATTTTGAATCTTATTTACCTATCTAGTGCACTTTTGAAAATCGTGATTCCAAACAGAGATTTCAAAGAAGAAAACGTATTTTCAAACCACGTTTTCAAAAATATATTTTGAACCTTATTTATTTATATTGTTGAAAACGTGGTTTGAAACCACATTTTCTTTCTTGAAATCTCTGTTTGGAACCACGATCTCCAAGGTCTCTTTTTTGAAGTAATTAAGGTTCAAAATAAAGTAAAGAAGTAATTAAGTATTAAAAATGTGTTATTTTGGGCAAAAGGTCTCTTTAGGAGGGTCACTTAAGATAATTGCAATAGTAAATGTCTGCCGGATGGCTCCAAGACAATTGGTCTAGGATAAGATCTGTTTCTTTTGTGCTTTGTCACGGGTCACACTTGATGCCAAAGCGGAGGTTACTTTTGCAAAAATTAGGATACCACATTAACAAAACCAAATGTACTCCTCTTAAAAGAGAAACAATTATATAAACAGTAAAAAGTCGGTTCCGTGTACGAGATTTTCATTATTATTAAATCAAAGGAAGCTTGACGTACAGTCTTATCTTCATTTAGTGTGGAAGCTATTTTCGTGTTCAAATCCATAATTTCTAAGTCATACTCATAATCGAACAACCATGCTGATTCTGCTCCGACGTAGAAGCAGAGTTAAATTCAAGCCGGAAAACTTAAAACCAAAAATTTCTAAATAAATATTCTTCCAATTGTCCCAAGTTGTGTAGTAACTAGTCATCCTTTTAGGTAGTACTTTTGGTAGTTCCTTTCGGTTGAACTGTTTGCTTAACGGCTCCTTTCTTGCTTTCCCATTCTGTAGTTCAATGCAATACGAAACACGTTTTCAAGCAGTGAATTAGATTAAACAAAGACCAACTGCTATGTAATAGCTTGACTAGCTTCAGTAGTGACATAAACTATATGCCAATTGAAAGATTAGTCAAAGTCTAATGTGGGAAAAAATTGAACGCTTTTTGATATATTCAGGTTGCAGATTAATTGCGTGAGCATGCATGACTAGTTCAATGCAATACGAAACACCTTTTTTATGATATGTTCTAGCCAAAGAAAATTACTATTCTTTGGCCAGAACATATCATAAAAAAGGTGCAGTGCTTTGAGCAAAGATAATTTAGCACACACTTGTAAAAGATCTCCTAGCAAAGACTTGTTGAAATTTGGATATTGTTCAAATTTAGGTCATACAGAACTCTCTACTCGCTCAACTTCATTTAAGGACGACATTAAGGCCGTAATTTTTTTTTCATAATCAAATGGTAAAAGTACAAAGGGAGGACATTAAGGCCGTAACCCTAAAAAAGGAAATTGCAACCTCGACGAGGTTTAAAAAGTACTCAAAAACATCGGCCAAAAAGAGACATAATTTCAGTTCGAATACGACAATTTACCCCTTCGAGTGCCATTTTTTTCAAAAGTCCTACTGTTTTAGAGAGAGATCATGAGACACGCGGAGACGTTTAACATTTTCTTCCTCCTCCTATGAGAAATTACTCAATGAAGTCATTCCGTTTTGGGTTTTCGTAAAGTGCGCATGAGAGAAGGGACGCTGAAGTCAAAGTCATCTGCATAGATTATAGGATCACCAAGGTTCTTGTCACTATCTCCCCATATAAACAAATCCCCCTTTAATGAGTGTTATTCCTCAAAAGTGAAGCCTCTCTTAGCACTTTCTTTCCTCGTCGGTTCCGAGTTCATGTACACTGGTGCAGTTTTTTTAGACTACTTGAGTGGACAGGTACACAATAATCTTGATGCCAACAACAACAATAATTACAAATGAATAACAACAGAGCCAAGGGTTTGTTTTGCATACACTGCTCCCTGATGAGAGAAAACCAAGCAGCAATCTCCAACTGTTGTCAAAGGCCTAGACATCAATGCCTTACCTATCTTTGATTTTTATCTCTTTCATGTAAATCAGAGCGTGCAAGATAGCTTGTACATGATGTTAATAATTTGTTTGGCAAGATAATCCCAGGCACTGACACAAACACAAAGTCAATTTCAAACTGAAAAAAAGGTTCTTTCAGATCGATGATACTATACAGTGAAGGAGATTGCATGCTATCAAGGTTTCAAAGGGTTTGATATGTGGACTATGTCCATACTCTTACGAATACTTACAGAACATGTGGGTAAACCTTCTCCCATTCTCACTTGCAGTGGAAAGAAAGGAGAAAACAGCTTCCCCTCCAACGTAGTAAGAACTAACGTGGAAACCAAGGAGAAAGATGGACATATCCAATGTAGGAAGGCTGTAATTTGAACGCGTGCACAGTTCTAGCACACATGTCACACGAATGTTACTAATCTCATTTTTCTTGCATAGAATATGAACAGAACTGATGATCATGTGCATACACGTTACCTTAATGTTACTCCTTGAGAGAGTGAAAAATGTGATACAAATGAACTTGCATGTAGTAGTTCATCACTCAAACCAGTCAAAAATGCTATTTGAAGGAGCTTTCAAGGTGGAGTGAAGACTCCATAACCTACACAAAGACTACCATCCGCCAATGTTAATGGTACAGCCTCTAGCGCGTATAGGGCAACCAATACTAGATGACATAGAGAGCGTCCTATCTAGATGACACCATATCTAAAAATAACAAAAAACCATAATTAAAAAGAACATGTCTTTTGACGGTCCGTACTATGGTTGCACATCATATTTTCATTATCCGGAAATTACAACATTCACACAAATGATCAGCTTGGTCACAAACATGGTTCTCTGTCAGGCCATTGAAAAATTCTCGTACTTTGCTAGTTTCCTCTGCTTATCTGCTGTAAACGAAATCAAAGTATCTCCTTCAACAGAGGTTGAAGAAAATGCAGAAGAGAGTTGATCCCAGGATGATTGCCAGACAGTTTTTATGCAATGTAGCCAGTGACCAGCGAATAAGTACTTGTCCATGCTTTTAAATCAGTGTACTTATCCGTGAGGAGGCTTTTAAATGGCAATGAGAATAAAAAGGAAATGCTGTGATTATATATAGCATAGATGTGTTGTTTTTAACTTTGGCACATATATCAGTTGCATATTGCCCGTCCGAAGAGAAATGGTATCCAATGAGGTTATAATGTTGAGATAGACTGTGAGAGAAAGATTAAAAATGACTATAAACAAAACTAATAACAACTGAAAACATAAAGCTTTTACTGAAAAAAGACAGCAATGCCTCCCATAACGAAAGCTTATACTTCATCTTCTTTCTGTTTTGTTGGTCTTACACAAGAGAGATCATACTATCACACACAACTAATTAAAAGACTTAAATTTCTGAAGAACGTACTCCATATCATTTAATGTATCAGACTCTTAGGCATCACTAAATAAAGTTCATCGTGAACTAAAATAAAAAAGGTTTGGGTGGGAGGTAACAAGGATCAATAGTACAAAAGCTACATAGACAAGTAAAAATATTTGATTTACAGTTTAAGACTGCATTCCTACAGTATAGTGTATGACCCAAGTTTACTCTTGAGTTTACACTTGCATAATGAAAATGCTTCATTATCATCAGAAGGGACTAGGCCACTATTGCAATGCACATAACATTGAGTAAATGCTGTCACTTTTTCAGAAACACTATCTTGTATAATGGAACTCAGTGAGAGGTATACACAAACTTGTTTAGTAGTTGAGCATTGATAATCAACTTCACACATGCATGAAAGGATTGTTAGAGGAGCTGCAAACATATTTCTGCCTTTGCTCTTCAACATTAATATGAATTGAGTAATTATGTTGACGACGAACATCCACACAATCACCTTAATGAGAAAAAATTTCTCCTTGAAAAGCACACTTTTTCCGTTTATACATTCCACATAACTAGTGTAAGTACAAGAAGTTTGAAGATCAAGTCAAGATCTTCAGCTAAAAGCTAAAAAAGGTTAAATGAAGTCCGCAATGGCTGAAGCATGCCTGTGAAGCTATGGTTTTAACACACAAAACTAACTCTATTCAGAATAAGTTGGCAGTTACAGCCTTACTTGAAATCAAAACCGAGAGTTGATTAAATTTGTCAACTTTTGTTGCAGCACAGATGGATCATTGCATGTTAAACCGCTGACCTGAAAGGATATGCACGAAGTAAGCTTAAATAGTTCGTCAAGAACTTATAGTCGAAGTGTAAACCCAGAAATATCATGAAATTAATCAGTGGCTTTACCTCGGCTTGGATAGTGTGGAGAAACCTTTCATTAACTTCAGTTGACACACAGCTAACAACGTTAAGTCCCTCTTCAAGGAGTATTTCCAGCACTATTGATAGGGTGAAATTTCCTTCACTACTGATCAAAATCTCAATACCGCACCAGCATGAGCTAACCGAAATAATTTGGGGCAAAGAATTTTCTAATGATGTTCCAATATTTTTAGGCTGAACAATGCTTGTTGCTGACATCTTCTTCAGCTTATCTCTCTTCTTATCAAGCTCATTAATATTTTGCTGAAGGTGGTTAATGTATTTCACAGCTTCGTGCATGTGATCTGATGTAGAACGCTTTCCCTGAGAACCAACATCAACGAACGATTGGAGGCATTAATACTCATTTGAAAAAATATTAGCCCTATGCAAACACAAATTTAGAGGTTTCCCTTGCGGAGCTCGAGAAGCAATTAGGGTTTAATTGTTGGCAATTGGAAGATAACCAATAGAGTTGAACACAAATAATAATGATATACACAATACTAAGTAAGGAGAATAAAGTTCTATTACCTTGATGTATTCAAGAGGAATTAGCGAACGGAGTGATGCATATTGTTTAGCCATTTCCTGCCTTCTTTGCCTTTCGATGTCTCTATGCATGACTTTTTTATGCTTGGTATCATTGCTACTATCATCATCCTGATTTCCACCGGTAGCTGATGATTTGCTGCGCTTTTTCTGAGGATTTTTGGTGGTAAGGTCACTTCCATCCATGGAAGCATGATCTATAACAAGATCTTGTAGGATTGTGCTTTGATCTTGGAAAAAAAGAGAAGGGATCTCATCAAACACCAGCTCATCGCTTTGGTGAAAAGAAAACATTGTTCGAAGCTTAATTATTCGATCTAAATAAAGCTTTCTCTGGAATTAAGTACAAACTAGAGGGGATTAAAGAAGAAGATACGTTTGTTAGGGTATGAGATCTTCAATGGGACTCAGATGCCCCAAGATTCCCTACCACAATCTTCATGATCAAGATGATATATGCAAATACTTCTTTATATATGTACTTACTGAAACTGACCTCACCAGTCACCAACCATGTTTTTCTTTATAAAAAACTTGTTATATGAAGAGCACTGTACTTATATACAACTGCAACCCCACATACAGATTCACACTTACCTAGAAGATTTTGAAAATCAAAATTATGTAGCAAGCGCACGACCGTTGCTTTTCCAATGAGATAGTTAATCATAATGTGGTTAGATTAAATCAAGCCCGTATTAATTCTGTGAAGTAGAATTTCTGACCCAATGATTGGATGTGCTAACAGTGTTCGCAATGGGCCTATATGCAATATTTTTATTGCCTGTGATTGACCATGTATGTGACACTTTGCATGAGCGATGCTCTGGCAGTTTGAGCATCCCACATTTGGTCCATCTTTGTTGTGACAAATCTTATCTTGAGCAAATTGACATTCAATTGTTGCCTCTAACAAAACTGAGTGCTGCTAAAATTTTCATTTGAAAGTAGAACTTGAAGGCCACTTGCATGAGTTAAGAAAAAACTAGCATGACAACAATGCGAAGGGAACGTTACATACAATACATTCAAATGAAAGGCTAGACAAAATTCTATTTGCATACAAGAAATTAATTCTAAAGAATATGCAAGCTAAACGAGAGGCGCCAAAGATGAATTAAATGCTGCTAAAGACTTTTTTGTATGCTTAACGACTACTGGTACATTTCTTGTTAAATAAGTGTAGATGCCAACCACGTAAATCCTATGTTTGCGCCTTTTAGTTTGCTATATATATAGGCTCAAATCGTAATTGGAACAACAGTCGCACAACGATGTGCAAGAAAGCTTATACAAGAGCCACTCTAAGAGCTTAACTATTAAATCAAACGATCACGACATCCACAATCGAAATGGCATTGGAATCTATATGGAGTATATAATAAGCGAAGTGCGAAAGACATTGATAACTTCTTTGCGCGACACATCATCGCTTCTTTATATGACACGTCACCAGATTAATTATTTTTTATATTAGTAAGTCTTATTTAATTTACAAACTAACTCTAATCTTTCAAAAATTTTGCCTAATCAATGTACTAATCTATTAAGACTTCTTTTCGGCAATTATGTTCTTAAAATTCAAAATTTAATTCTAATCATTCTCAAACTCAACCTTATCATTATAGTAACTTATTATGACTTAATATTCACTATTGTATCTTTAAAACTACTCTCTAATATAAATATAAAAACTCATATATAAAAAAAACGAAAAATAATACTTTCGATTTAGAAGAAAAAAATTAATTTAAAAATCAATTCTAATCCTTCTAAAACTCTATCTAATCAATATATTAATCTATTAAGACTTTGTTCTGACAATTATGTTCTTGAAAGTGTTTTCTAAAATGAAAATTAAAATTCATAGAACCAAAAAATAACTTATGAGATATAAAATAAAAAACGTAATCTAATAATTAATTTAAAATTTGATAGAATCCTAATTTTTATGTCTAAATAATTTTGCAGAGTACTCTTAACCTAACTTTTCATGCTAATAGACTTAGTTTTTAAATGAAT
The DNA here is from genome assembly GCA_033065855.1 of Escallonia rubra. Classification (NCBI taxonomy): domain Eukaryota; kingdom Viridiplantae; phylum Streptophyta; class Magnoliopsida; order Escalloniales; family Escalloniaceae; genus Escallonia; species Escallonia rubra. The sequence goes on along the minus strand of JAVXUO010001575.1, from coordinate 126,607 downwards.
CAAACTGGGCCACTAAAAGAACTTAATAATAATATAGACTTGACAAGTTACTTGAAACTGTTACAAATAAAGTATTAAAAATTTCTTACTAACTGCAATTATAGTTTTAGCAGAAGTATATTTTTTTCCCATAAGATGTAAATCTCTTTTTGTTTCTTGAGATGTGGTATTCACTGATACACTTTTTGTAACTTTTTAAAATATTTTATTAACTTACTCAAGCTTGACTCGGGATCCTGAGTTATAATAATTAATAATTGAGGCGAGAAATGCAATCATGACACCTTATTGCATTGTGTTTTTAATATAATAAGAGTTATAAAAACTAATGTTAAACACATTAATATTACTAAAGATCTCCAAACATTATTTTGAACTGGGTGCTTGATTTTGTAATTAATTAAATCAACAAATATAGTAGACATTTAAATAATTAGTCTTATGCAATTCAAAAATCAATTCAAAATATTTAAAATTTTCTAACCAATATAGTAATATATTATGACTTTATTGAAATAATATATATAAAAAAAGCTTTCTAACATGAAATATTAACCTGTAAAAATTACTTAAGAGATTTAATAAGAAAAATTAGGTTCTATTTCAAATTCATATTTAAGTTTTTTCTAATTTCAAATATGAATCTTACTTGATAACTATATTGATTAAAAATTTTGGTCAATAATTTCCTTATTCTAAAGTTTTGCGGTATCTTATTTAGTCGCATTGGTTAAATGTAAAAACACCATAAGATGCAAATTCTATATGAGATACATTAAAAAAAATAGTGTAAATTTAAAACCTTAAATATGTAAGCTTTTCTTAAATTCAACTAATTTTATGTTGAAAAAGTTTTGAACTAATTTTTTTCTATGGTGTTTTTATTATGAGTAATTAACTATTAAGCATTCTAAATTCTGCAGTAGCAATATACCATTTATGATTTTTTATTTATTTTTGGTCAAAGATCCTTTGTATTCATTTATGCTAAAATAATCTTGTACAAACTAAATTCTATATGTACAGTTTATCATATGTATCCAACTATATACATCAATATTCTAGCAATAGTTTTGTATCCAAGCTCCATCTATGGCACAGCTCCTTATGGTTGTCTGTGTATGAACTCTTCTTCCAGCTGCAAGTTCTGTAGTAGACCCATTGGTTGATGACATGCATACATCCATCCACAGTAGTTTGATTATGCTCAAAAATTCTGGTATTCCTTTCCATCCATATTCCATAAATGGTGACTGAAATCACCAGCTTGCACAATCTAGCTGTAAAACCCCTTCCTTTGTAATGTTTTTCAGCTACCTGCAGAAACTGATGCCATGTGCTAAGGGGTATGTTTACCTGTAGTCTGGTAAAAACTTCTCTCCACACTCATTGTGTAAATGCACATTGTACAAAGAGGTGGTCCTCTGTCTCAGATTGATTGTGGCAAAGGACACATGTATCATCTTGAGTAACATTCCAATTTTTGAGTTTTGCCTTGGTTCTTAACCCCTTCTTGCAAAGCAGCCACAATATCATTGCACATTTAGGTACGTGCCTTTTAAACCAAACCGACTTCCACCAAGTATTCTTTGGAGCTCTGGTTCTAATCCATTCCAATGCTGTTTTGATGCTGAATTTCCCATTGGAGCTTAAACTCCAGATTAATTGATCTGGCTGATTAATGTTTGGTACTGTCTTGCTAGCTAACATGTTGTTAATTTTCCTTAGGTCCTCTGATCTGTTCATGAGGAGTTTTCATGCACCTGCCTGAATTATATTACTCACCTTAGCATTGATAGGCAGCCCAGAATCATAGGCAATTCTCTGCCCATAGACTTCAATAATAGGGGCTTCCATTAGCCATATGTTCAGCCACAACCAAGTTGCTTCTCTATTTCCCACCTTATGCTGAACATATTGACAAAATAAGTCCCTTATTTTCAATATCTTACACCAAGTCCATGATAAACAGGCAGGAGGTCTAAATGTCCAAAGGTGTTGATCCTTTATTATGAAAATGTGGCACCATTTAACCCATAAAGAATCTTTTTTATGGCTAAATCCCAAAGATGCTTACATATATAGCAGTTTTATTCCATTCCTCAACCCTTTTGAGACCTAAACCTCCTTCATTTTTAGGCAGACATAAGTCTTTCCAGGCCACTTTTGCCCATGTGCATTTGATGTCTTTCCCATGCCACAAGAAAGCCCTTATCTTACCTTCTATTTGAGCATCAATCTTCTTTGGGATAATGAAAATTGAGCACCAATATTTGTACATAATGCTCAATACAGACATTGCCACCTGTAATCTGCCAGCATGTGATAAAGATTTTGTAGACCAGGAGGAATTCTTCTTTGTTAGCCTCTCCACTAGCACCTTGCAATCCTTATATTGCAATTTGGTTGATATAAGAGGCACTCCCTGATAGGTAACATGCAGTTTACCAAAGGGAACACCAATCATACTTGACAAAGCCTCAGCATTTGTGCTCTCCAAACCAGCTATGAAAATGGAACTCTTGGTGAGATTGGGTGATAATCCAAAAAGCTGTTCAAAATCCATCAAGGCTTGTTTGATAATTCTAATTGTTTTTTGGATGGTAAACAAACTCATTGTTTTGTGCATATGTAGCCATTAAGCCTGAGAACACTTCCATCACTAGTAAAAACAGGTAAGGAGATATTGGATCTCCTTGCCTTAAGCCTTTATTACTCCCAAAGAAGCCTTCAATGTTCCCATTCAAGATGATAGAAAACCTTGCAGTGGAGACACATTGCATGATCCAATCTATGAACTTGACAGGAAACCTCATCACTTTCATAACCATTTTTAGGAAACCCCAACCCAATGAGTCATAAGCTTTTTGTAAGTCTATTTTGATGACACATCTTGGGGTACCTCTTTCCCTGTGATAGTTTTTAACCAATTCTTGCATCACGAGGATATTGTCTGCTATAGACCTTTGAGTAACAAAAGCTGATTGATTTGGACTGATAAGTTTTGGTAGAACCTTCTTGATCCTTGCACTCAAGATTTTTGATACACACTTATATAATACATTGCAGCAAGCAATAGGCCTGAAATCCTTCATGGTGTTGGGGCAAGAGTTTTTAGTTATCAAAGTCAATAGAGTACTGCTAAAGAATTTGATACCTTTACTGTTGTTCAGCATCTCCTTCACAACAACATTTATTTCCTTTCCCACTATATACCAATTCTGCTGGTAGAACTCAGCTGTACAATTTTTTTTTAAAAGATACGTAGAAAATAATAAAAATGTCTTATACAATAGCAAATTGATCTCAGTATGTTCTCCGCATATTTTTATCAGTAGAATTTACTTTTTCTTTTTTGTGTACTAAATAAGCTTTTAATTTTTATACATCTATATAGTTACCCAATCAGAATTAGCAGATCTGCATAATGACATTGCTTACTGATATTTGACCAGAAAGGTTAATTTATTTTATTACAAGAAAGTTCAAGCCAAAATTAAAGTAACTATCTTTGATAAAATAACCATAAAATTATAAAAGTGTGCAAGATATTTTATTATGCATTTCAAGACTTCAAAGATAAATTATTGTTAATAAACTGTCTCGTGCTTGGCACGGGATTCTGAGCTAGTATAGGAACAAAAATGCAAAGAATGTGAACTCTTGCGTGCAATACTAGTTGATTGCAATGAGCAAACATAGACTTCGCATCTTTTTCAATGGTGTGAGTTATGTACAGGCATTACCTTGTGGCTGTCCATATGAAGGATGTATTATTCCTTAAGAACTATCCTTCCACGGGGTACATGGTGGAAGGCAAAAGCCAAAAAAGATAGAAAATAAGGAACAGTATCAAGAGAAAATCTCTTGAGAAAGCATAATTTAGTAGGGCTAAACTGTACTTCAATTCCAAGTAGGAGTTGGACATGACTTGTTAATCAATTAGTGTAATGCCAGGAATTATAATAACACTGCAGAGAACTTCTTAGCAGCTTCTTATCCTCTTGCCTGCCACGTTTGTTTATGTAACTTGCAGTGGTTAGGACAAAGGAAACTAGTTAATATAACTGGGTAGATAGCACGCATTTAGATATGGGTCCTATTTAGTACCAATTGGGGCCATCGTAAAACTTAATATATAGTTTTAGGTACCCTTATCAATGAGAAAGTTTGTGACTTTGTGCCCTAAATTAAGTACCCAACACACATTTAGCTAGTAGTTGGTCTACTGTGATCAATCCCTTCCCCTCAAGAAAGGAGACTTGAAAACTGTTTGGGTCTATGTATTTTAGGACCCTGTCCTAAACCTAACCAACAGGGGCCGGCCCCTTGATCCCGCCAGGACATAAATTTCCGATATGGATCAGCCCTATCGGACAGCTTCTCTTGCATTATGGAAACTGCACCTTTCCAGCTCCTCAGTTGTTGGATAGAAGGATAAAACAACTGAATTATTTGTGGCCACGTGAGTCATTGAATCCATTATTTGATGATGGTTTTCCAGCTCTCCAGGATTTTTTTCAAAGCCTTGGAATTGATGTGATGGTCAAGAATGAATTAATTAAATCCGATTCCATAAAGATATAAACCGATCAAATTTGTTTCAAAAACAAAATAATGAAACTGACTGAATCATGATTCAAGAAAACGAGAATTTTGGCTTGATTATCTTTTTATATCAGAACTGATCAAGTAAAGTATCAAAATGTCTTGTTATTTAAAAATACCTTCAGATTGTGTGTTGGATGAGGTATATCAACTTAGGATTTCACTTTGCCCAAGTACTTCTTTCATAACTACAAAAAAGAGTGAATTTTTAGAAGGAATTTGAAATATATATTTTCCCTTTTTTTTTTTTGGAGGGGGTGGGGGGGTGGTTTCTTCTTCTTTTTCTTTTGGTCAAAACTAGAGGAGAACTACCTTCCACACTTCAAGTCTTTTTTTGTCCCACATTTCTTTCTACTTTTTCAAATGTTCATCATTCTCTCTTTACTTCTTCTTTAATCTCACCCATATATTTTTTATCTTTTGTTTCAGCAATATTCATAATTTAATTTATTCTATAACTAATTACCGTCATACAGTACCCACCAACAAAAATTGTCAAACACAAAACTTTGCAAATCCTCAAATTTTTATAAAAGGATTTTGAACTTCATAATAGTTGAAATTATTCATCCAAGCACACTCTTAGCATCTTTTATGAAACTATTGAATTTCTTGGTCATTTTGTCACAATAACTGATTATAGTACACTTTATCCGAATGCCATTTATAACTTAAAACTAATTTAAGCTAAAATCAGATTAAGTGGTTGCCATTTAATCTAAATCGCTTATCATTCCTAGACGAGCTCTTAGTTATACCAAAAAAAAAAAAAAACACAAGCGACAAGATGAAGAAAAGGTCATGTAATCCATATTTATTCTTCTTTTTCTAATCCTAACTTACGTACTTTAGAAGACTAAGAAATCATTCACTTGTTGATGTCAGTGGATTAATACGTCTTCCTTCTTTAACAGTAAAGTTGATAAAAATACTATAGGCAAGAACCTCATGCATTTATAATTTTGTGGTGTTGGGTAACGTAAATACAAGTACAAAGGAGAAGATCTGAGCTGATTGAGGCAGTCACCAATGAGCCCTCTGATTTGAAAGGTTAAGCACAATATCAACATGTGCCCTTAAACGTGATTAAGTATAGGTTAACAATTTCAACCTCTATAATTTAACTCGGAATGAGACACACGGACGTGACACGCCCAATTAAGAAACTTGCACATGATTCGATTGTCATTAGCACTGGTTCGATCATCGATATGAGCTTGTAGAGCTCCTTGACACTTTATAATCGTCGTGACAAATATTTTGTTGCTCGAGATCCTAAGCTAGTGGTAGACCGAGGATTGTATCTTTGGAAAATCTTGTGGATACAAAAATCAGATGTTTTTTTTGCCTCAATGATAGAAAAATCATGAGATCAAACCATGATAAGTCAGCATTCGGACGTTGAAACCCACTTGCGGTTTGAGTATAGACCACCTTCAACATCATTGCTGTCCTCATGATTAAATACAAAGTCAAATCTGTTGAATTTTCTTCCCCTTAGAATGCAGACTAATCATGTTCAATTTGTTCCAAGTGCAACTAAAGAATTAGTATCTATAATTTACAGGGGTTCTTATCTGTATACTGAATCAGAAATATTAGATTATCACCAGCTTGGACTCTAGTTTAAGAATGGGAAAGGAAAAAGTCTAAATGATGTTCCAAGGACAACTAAGTTCATAAAGCTAAACAAACCACCACGTTTTACTTTTTAAAGAGGCAAGGAAAATGAAAGTGTTTTATAAGGCGATAAATGGTTCTTTAGATCAATTCCGATCTAAACCGCAGCAGCAATATTAGCTGCCTTTACACGCGGCCCTAGGCCTCTCACTCTTGTACTTGCGAGAGGTAGGGAACCGATGCATTTTCAATGCATCATTCCGTGTCGGTTGCCCCTTATTTTAGTACCCCATATACGGGCAGCCACTATATTTCTTCTATTTTCCTCAGAAGCCATGTTGGCCACTTTCCCAAGCTAGCAGTTGGAATGTACTCTTGGATCTTTCCCAGGGTTACCCATCTGGATGCTCTCCGTTTTTAATGTTATTTTAAATAAATGAAGTTTGGTTACCATAAAAAGTGTGTCTGTGGGGGCGGGGGGAGGGGGGGAATGTAGACTATGATCAAGAAGTGGCACAAGATGGCAACCTTTTTGGGCCACACAGAGAATGGAGAACACTAATCCACAAATTTTTCTGGTGAAAGCGCGGCCACTGCAACTGCATCTTACATTAATTCACATAACCTTTTCATACAGGACTGAAGTTGTTTACCATAGACTCCTGAATTTAGTTGAGGCTCAATGTAGCCATAAGTAAACTGTTATAGCCTCGTGGCCATTTTGTATTTAGGTTATGACCAGAAGTGGTAGTTGTTATAGAGCTAGCTCGCGCAGAAGAACCAGACGTTCAATTCTGGAACCATGTATATATCCTCAATCTTAGAAATGGTTGCAGCTGCCTTGATCAGAAGCTTCCATTATTCAATTTTAGGCATGAAGGATATAGCAGTTCAGCTCTTTCTTATGATTTTCATGGGTACATCAGAAGTTTTTCACCAAAAAGAAGCACAACTTAAACTATTGTATCTTCTTCAGCTCTTTTATCCCAATGCAACTTCATCAAATGTAGCATGAATCCCAGTCAAATGGTCTAACTTCGACCTTCTATTATTCGACCGAGAGAGTTAAACCTAGAACACATTTAAAGATCACCAATGTTAGGAGCGCTTCTCCATGTGAGGCCTTATTTATAAGCGCCATGCCATTAAAAGGTGGAAGTTCAATTAGAAAGTGTCGAGTTCCAATACCATTGAGCTTGTGGTATAATGAGATGAATGATTTTTTCCAGCCTTTTGAGTTATTGATTGGGTTACCTCTCCGTACTTCTGGAATCAATATATCAAACAAAAGGTCTTGCAGGCATCAAAGATTTTCACTCATTCAATCTGTAAGAGATGCCTGAAATTTCACACACCATTTGTTAATGATACCTTAGCAATAAAAAAAATTCAAGCTTGGTGTTCAAACCAGGAGTAAGAAGTTCCAATTCAGCGTTATGTCCCTAGAGTTATACTGTTACTTGACGGTTAAGCGGTATTAATCACATCAGTTAGTTTGTGTTGCAGTGCAGATTTATCCACGCTTATATCAGACAGCTGACCTGCATTATCTCCAGCTAACAACATTAATTCCTTCACCAAGCATTATCTCCAGCACTCTTGATACTCTAAAGTAGTCCTAGCTAGATCAAGATAAATTAGAAAAGTAGTAGGAAAGGGAGGGGGTCTCACCTTGACATATTCAAGAGGGAGTGGCGACCTACGAGAAGCACAAAAGTTAGCAATTTCTTGCCTTCTCTGCTGCTCGACGTGCATATGCCTTGTTTCTTCTGGGCTTAACATCCTCGCTAATATCATTATTGTTGTCTCTGGTAGCTGCTTATCTTCTGCCCAACGCTGGTGGTGAAGTTGCTGCTTTCCAACAAAGGTGGCTCCATACTAATTACGAACAGAGAAAATCTGAAAATGCGTTCTATATGTTTTTTTTCATACAAAAACAGATTGATAAATAGTCAAAGGTGGTAAACCAAGAAGGATGTTAAGATATTTAGGGTTTTAAATATGGAAAGAAAGAAGGTGATAAGTACAAGAAACCGGTTGATTATTTGCCTTTGACTATAGGCACTGTACTAATTAATGTACAACTGCAACCTCCAATTAAACTATCTTGAATACGGATTGAAGTTTCGATAAGGAACGTTTACGTTTTCCAGGCTACCGAAGCGACTGATGTTAGGTGTAATTTTCCCTCGTGTGTCAAAAAACTTCTGCAACTTTTCTATGTTTACTTAGCCAACCGAAACCGTCCCAAAAAAGGGAACCTTTAATTATCATCATGTTCACGTCTACCTCTGCTTCAAAGAAATGCCTTCTAGTTCTGTTGTATGTACTAATCACGTACAAACCAATGATGCCAATATCTTTGTTGAATTGAAGTTGGGATGCAACCAAACCAGCTCATCATTGATTCTGCATCAATCGAAACGCAGTAGGAGTAGAAAGAGAAAAACTATCAACTTGATTTTAAAAAATGGTCTTAATTTCTTCTGGGGTTATGCATGCCATGTGCACCCTGGCTGAGTGTGTGTGTGTGTGTGTGTGTGTGTGTAGGGACGAGGGCGGGTGGAGGGTCGCCACCAACTGTATCAAGTAGAAGATCTCTGTGTGATACGAAACCCTACTTGCCTATATCATACTGTACATGTGTTGGACAAGAAGTTATTTTGATTGGATATGTCTGATAGTGGAGTACTCAAAGAGCATATGTTGCCTGCTATGTTCACTCGGCGGAGCCTTTCATACATCTCAGACATTATGTCTATCTTGTGTCAAATCCGATTTGATGGGCATCAACGAATTTAACTCGTAAAATAATAAACGTCTCGTACTTTATTTTTTGATGTACTCGATTGAAAACACGACCGCTTCTAGCGTTACTCTAAAGAACGCCCTATATGCCATTCCCTTCGTTGGGGGCAAAGTCATGATTTTTGGTCATTTGTGACTTTGAACAAAGTACAAGTTTAACAGCATGCAATACAACCATGTAGCTATCCATGTTTTTGGCAAAAACATGTTGCAAGTGACATATACTCCTCAGTGGACCTCGGTTGGAAATTTTATCTCCATCCAAAAGCCCTTCTCCAAACCCAATATTTGCAAAGAGACGATTTTTTAGGCCCAATTCAGTGCGATGAAAAAAGAAAAGCATAAGTCCGGCCTGACGTTTAGATATTACTGTACCAGTGAAGTGTGAACAATGCCCGTATCCAAAAAGTCCAAAAGTTTAGCCACTTCTGGCCTAATCTTGACCTCTATGCTGCATACTTCCTTTTCATTTTGGTCCATCGAAACAGTTCTATCAATTTACAGATACTCAGAACTAGGAGTACGCACACTTTACTTTAATGCAGTTTAAAGGTCATACTACAAACTATATTATAACCGTAACTTATCGGGTTCGAAATATTATGAATCAAACCAAATCAATTATTATCGGTTTGCACGGTTCGATTTTGTCGGTTTAAATCGGTTTGAACATATTTAACGTTTTTCAACCTTTACAAGCCTGTTATTCAATCTATATTTACACAAAAATAAAAAGTTAATGTTTAGATAGATTGCATTCCTATAATCAATCTATAATACATACAACATCCATGTGCCCATATCAACTCTAAAATGAATATTATCTTAAATTAAAAAAGCAAAACAAAAAAAGTTTGTCATCCATATACCGAAGAGAATGAGAGAACGCAAGGAGAATTAATGATGGGACTTTTTTTCCTTTTCATTTAACTTTCAAGGTTTTGGTCTAGTTTAATTGGCTTTGCGGAATCACGTGTGCATAAAAATCCAAGGCATATAATTTTTTTAACGTATCATGTAGCAGTCAACGCAAGTTATGATCGATCTCAAATTATGTATCCGAGAACCCAAGCGAGGTTGATTTGAAAAATATAAAATCGAGCCACTAAATTTTTGAGCAGTTCGGATTGATTCAGTTGAAACGATTTGGTAGTCACCTCTGCCAGAACCCTCGCAACATGCAACATGCAACATGCAACATGCAACATGCAACATGCAACATGCAACATGCAACATGCAACATGCAACATGCATTTGCCGTTCAGAATTGGACACTTTACTACAAGTTGACACTTGGCGGTAACTACCCATCTGTGGTTGGGGACTTCACTCTCGGCTTCCTTTTGGAATGCAGAGGATCCAGATCCTTGAGCTGTGAATATAGGTGCTTATGTTCACTGACTACTCCAGGTGTACTGGACCTGGTTTGCGTGGAAATGCTAGTTCAATCAGACACTCTCTGCTTAAGCAACTTCCTGAGGAACATTTCTACTGTCCAACATTCATTTTCACCTTCTATCCATATTACCAACACCAGATTGATACTGCGGACCTTCCCAGATGCAGGTTTCGATTGTTCATTTTCATCTAGCGATGCTGGAAATTTGGCATCGTGGGCGAACAAGTGCGCGGATGTGTACCAACCTTAGAGCTGATCAGGATCTTGATCTAGTTACTCAACCGGGAGACCACATGAAGGTCATAAACCAAAAACAAAAAGAGACCGTGGGTGCAATATTGGCCATAACAGGCGTCGGATTCAGTGGCCACTGAAGGCGTCGTCGTTGGTTGAGTTTGACAAGGCAGAGAGAAGGATTGAGGAAGTTAATAGTGATAGGTGATACATACTTTTGGTTGGATTAACAGCTCATTTGCGACTTTGTAACCTTTAATTTTCAATGCTATTCTCTTGTTACAAAAAAAAAACAGTTCATTTGCGTGTTTAGTGCACTGCAACTATTAATGGGAAATAATGGCCTTAAAGTGGGAATGGACAAAATTGACACGTGTTTGGCAGTGACAGCGCAGCGTAAAAGCGGGAGATTTTTGCGCTTTAGAAAGTTTTGGTGACTTAGATCCTAATCACCTCCAAATAGTGTAGAAGCCTCTGCACCTTTTAGGAGCCAAGGTCAAGGATGATGCCCACAAATGATTTTGAATTCCCGCGACTCATCTTGTAGTCCTCGGTCATTAAGATTAGTCTAATATCAATGCAGGTGCTGGTTTCGTGCACTCAATCCCCGATCCGTTTTTACTTACATAAAGTGAAGTTTTTTTCTCTCCATTCATCAAAGACTCCACTTAAAATTTCCCTTTGCTGCATAAAGAAGAATGACTTACTCGGTCCCTCTATGTGAAAATTCTAGATTGGCCAATGTAATTCAGATGAAATAGAACAGGAAAGTCGCTGGCTTGAGATACAAGGAGTCAAAGACAGAGGCATCGAAATTGTTACGAGGGATATAATCGAGAAAGCACGTTCCCAGAGCGTGCCTTTGACCGTTAGATCTCCTACAAACAAAATCTGTCCGTTAGATTATTCGCTTGTTGGCATTGATATTTTCTTGAAATGATGAAATTAGCCGTTTATGTACAGAGCTCTTATTTTGCGACATCAATAGTGTCCCCCCTTTTTTCAGGCGCTTACCATCAGCGAGTTAAACTCTGCCGGTGAGTTACACCCTGCGCCTAGTGAGCGAGAGAAGACGAGGGTGTTCACAACTGTGGTCAGTCAGTGGTGGCAAGATAATCGAGACACAGAGAGGGGGGAAAGAGAGAAACAGAATGCATCTGAAATGGATAGGGTTCCTAGGGCATTTGGTGGGAATGGTAGATTTGGACATGATGCAGGGAGAATGTCGTCTCTTTGGCACTATCATTTCCCTTGTTACAAAGATGATCATAAAGGACAGTAAGCACTTGCAAATAATAGCTCCGGTATTTCTTGCTCTATTTTCTCGTAGTGCAGAGATAGCGCGTGATTTCCCTCCAAAAAGCAACGCAATAAATCCTGCTCTAAGTCGTGAAAAATCAACCTAGAAATACTTTTTCCCTTTTTTTGAGGCAACTGACGGTTGAAATGACCAAGCAAAATTTAGAACTTGAAGTTTATAATAAACTCAGGGACATGGTGCAATGGGAGCGCCATCGCAAAATCCTCCAAATGGAACTATCATGACTCTGTCTAATGAAAGAAGCCTGAGACCCTTTGCAGTGATAGAAATCCCACTTCGGTGTCTCTGCTTTGACTAGTAATAATATCTCTTAAGAGAGATGCTGGATGCAAAAATTACTCTCGCCTTTTCATTGAAACAGAATATGAGGTTGCTTTTGGCTGATCGCCGCTCATATATGAGTTGCACTAGACCCAGAACACCGTCCACCACTGACAGGACAACCCTGCCAGCAGAAATTCGCCATTAAGACATCTCGAGCTGATGGAACTTCAGGGAAAAGCTGATTCAAGTTGGACACTCAGTAGATATATAGTAGATAATAGGGTAGCATTTGATGGGAAAAATACCGATGAAAGAAGAAGAGGGTCTTCCCCCCAATCTTTTAGCAGAAAGAAGAGTGCTCTCCTCTCCTCCCTTATCCTTCCTTTTCTTCCGTCAAGGATTCAAAATGATGGAACATCTGTCCGTAGGTCTACCTCCTTCTCTATCCCTTCCCGCCTACCAACTGATGGAAATTGAGTTATCAGCCTATCAACAGAGGTCGAGTCTTGGCACAATGGTAAGAGGCTGCATAATGACCTGGAGGTCGAGGGTTTTAAACAAGGAAACAGCCTCCCAACCCCTTTCTATCATACTATAATGTGCCCAAGCCTCTCCGATGGTTGAGCAAATAGGCCTCCATCACTGATTTACTTAGTTATGATTTACGAAAAGTAAGGAGAAAAAACGGCCATTACCTGGTAATCGTCCCGCCAATGTATGGACTAAAAGCTTATAACCTGGAATTAGATTCTACCGTGTACGTAGAGACCATACCTCAGCTAGCATACAACCTTATCACGGAACCAACACCCGGATGGCTATTCATTCGGTGGCATATCAAAGAGGATTTCAAATGTATATGTAACAATAAAAGGGTTTCATATGGGAGGGCCAAGGCGTATTTTAAGAGGATATAACAAAATAAAGTTAAAAATGTTCCTGCAACTCAAAGAAGTTTAAAAAACTGGGTCTCTCGCACAGAGTCCTCCTCTGTTTCACTTGACATTTGTCTGCAACAATGGATGTGTATATGCACACATGTTACCATAGAAGATACAAGAGCAAAGCTATCATATCCGGTAGAGATTATAAGAACATTTCGGTGAGAGAATAGAAACATAATGGTAACCCTGTAAGACGATGCCACGCAAAGACCAGCAGAAACTTTAAATTAAATTCGTGCGGTGTCAGCCATAGCCTTGATTTCGATTCCATGGTTTAACATGGCTGATATCATGAACGGAAAACATTCACTTACAATCTACTTATGTCTAAAAATGCAGAAGTAGCCTATCCAGCTTGGCTTCGCTATGCTCATGTATTTCACTGGCGAAGCCCTCAAGTCGAAGAACGAGCTATTCAATTTTAGCAAATTTAGCTATAATAGTAACAGATAAAGTAGGGATGACCATCCCTGGCCTACTTTTACCAAAATTCTCCACTGAGGGAAAAAGCTGTTAGTCAAAATTCAAGGAAACTAATTAGATGTACTCAATGATGTGGCCTCACCCCAAAAAGTATATGTCCCGTTTATAAAAGGCACAATGATAACTGGCATTCCTGAAACTCGTGCAAAAGAACATGAAGGGGGTCACAGTGCTTGGTTTGTCATTCAATCATGGCAATACAAAAAGCTCATTTGATCTAGTAGCAAGAAAAGTCAGCATCAAAAGAAGAACAAGTTCAAAGAAAAATGTAAAATCAAGAAAACAGAAACAGAAAGAATCCAAACTCCATTGAATGTGAAAATCTTGTCTATACATCAGCATCCACAAAGATGATCAAACAAATATCTGCAGAAGTATACAACTGACCATACAAAAATGGCACTAAACATTAAAAAGCTCACCGGACCCTCTTGAGCTTTGATGGGAAGCGTGAAGGAGGCGAAGGGGAAAGCTCAACTGGTAGTTGGGGAGGTTCTAAATCTCCAGAAAGCATCGCGACGACTTCTTTCATTGAAGGCCGAAGGGCAGGCGCCTTTTGCAGGCAGACAAGTGCCACTGTGATGCACACTAAAGCTTGACCTCTATTTACAGACTGAAGAGACTTATCAACCAAATCAAGAAGCTTCCCAGCACGGGCAAGGTGCCGTGCCCACGACACAAGATTTGCACGCTGGAATTCGGACATTGGCGATCCTGTCACCTTAAGAGGTCTTCGCCCCGCGATAAGAACTAGTAATAAAACCCCAAAGCTGTAAACATCACACTTCTCCGAGAGATCCCCACCACTGGAGTACTCAGGAGCAACGTAACACACAGTTCCCCTCATACTAGGTGTGCTGCTAGCACCGCTCTTGGGTATCTCCTCAGAGTCATGGCTATTCCCTCTACCTCTCCAAAGCTCACCACTCAGCCCATCCAACCACCAATCTACGCTACCGCGACTACCCCGGCTCCTACTCCTCTTCTTCTTCCTATCCACGTACAACTCTTCGTCCCTGGGCCAATAGATCCCATCGCTAGCATCAACAGCATTCGACGCTTCCCCTTGCTTCTTCTTCTTCTTCTTTTGCTTCCTAGCGAGCTCCTCGCAATACTCTTCCTTCCACCACTCCCTCGCCGGCCTCCGCTTCTCTTTCTTCACATCCTTCTCCTCGTCCAACGATACCCACCAATCCAATCTCTTCTTAGTCTTTTTCCTCTCCGGTTTCTTCCCAATTTGCCCCGAACTCGACGCGGCCTCAACCCATTCGCTCTTTGGCCTCTCCTTCTTAATTTCGCTCCCAATCCACTCCATCACGTAATCCTTCACCCTCCCCGACTCCGCCCCGCCGTTATCTTGCTTCCACCACCAATCGCGCCCCGAACCACCCTTTTTCTGCTTCCCACTATCCAAACTAGCCCCATCGAAATTCCCCTCGGAAGGCGAGGCCACGTCGGCCACATTAATCACAACGCTCTCCGGCGACTGATCCACATCAAAACCGGCCGTCGTCACGCTCTCCGTATCCTCAATTACAGATCCAGTATCCTCTGCTTTGCACTCGATTTTCCCCTCAATTACATTCTCCTGCACACTAATTTCGCATTGCTCCTCCGATTTAAGCCTAGCTAAGCCGAAATCGCCAATCTTTGCGACAAAATTTTCGTCTAAGAGAATATTGCTAGGCTTTATATCTCCGTGAATTACCGGCGGATTGCAGTAATGGTGGAGGTACTCGAGCCCTTTAGCGATACCGACGCCGATAGCAAACCGCCTGTGCCACTCCCTTAGTTCCTTGGACTTGCGCTGCAGGAGGCAGTCTTGTAAGCTGCCGTTGACCATGAGCTCGTATACAAGAAGCATGCGGCGTCGCTTTCGGTCGGAGGAGAAGCCGATGACGGGGAGTATGTGCCGGGAGCTCAGGTTTCCGGCGAGGAGGAGCTCGTTTTGGAATTCGCGCTCACCCTGGAGGGAGCCGGCGTCCATGAGCTTGACGGCCAGGTTTTGGTTGGTCTTGGGGAGGGTGGCCCGGTAGACGGAGCCGAAGCCGCCCTGGCCGAGGCGGAGGGAGGGGGAGAAAGAGGAGGTGGCCCGGCGGAGGGAGGAGTAGGAGAAGCGGTGCGGCGGCGGGGGGTCGGAGGATGGGGAGGGGACGGTTCGCTTGCGGGTGAGCTTACGGAAGCAGAGGGTGAGGGCGAGGAGGACGGAGAAGGCGGCAGCGACGCCGCCGGCGAGGGGGAAGGCGAGGCGGCGAGGGTGGTGGAGGGAGGAGGGGGCGGGTGAGATGGTGAAGACTGACGGCGGCGACAAGGGCGGTGGCGTATGAAGCGACGGCATGATTGGGGTTCGATCAAGAGTTGTGACGACAACGCATGGCCTGTGGCGTTACAAGTGTGGACACTGAGTTCGAGAAAAGGCAGCAGTTAGTTTTGTGTGTACAGTAGTGGAAGACTTCGGTCGTGGTACTCGCTTGCTGCTTGTTTTGGAATTTGCACCCCCTGTTCCTCTCTTCTGTCCTAAATACCCTTTCTTCATAGTTCGGACACCTCCTCTTTGTGGTTTGATTCGAATCCACTCGATTCCAGGTTGTAAATGTATCGAGCTGATAATTTTGATGATATCGTTGTTAAATAACTCAAAATCGAATTGAAATGTTACATTCCAATGTTTGAAGGTAAAACATTTTGTCTCGCTTTTTGAAACATTAATAAGTGCACTCATGCTATTGTCACATCTTGAATATGGGACGTGTGTCTAAACACGGTTGAGAACATAGACCATATGTTTCCATGTTGCCCCAAGGTTTTACTTGGCTCATGCACTAAGGGTCCAAGATTTAAGATTCTTCCTAAGGTTAACCATCTACCAATTGAATAGTTTCGAATCAATATCACAACTATCTAGGATCGTTAACCATCCTCATATTCATCAGTTCCCCTTGATCCAACCCTATATTGTTGGGACCAATGGTCCAGAACCATGCAATATCTACTTAAATTTGTCCTTAGTTGAAATACTAGAAAGACTTATGTTTAACCGTAACTCACGTCTGAATTGGGAAGCTTGCTATGTCACGAGCTACAAAGTTCATGCATTCAGGCCAACAGCAATTAGGGTTGTCGCTGAAAGACACTATACAGATCAACTGACAACCACTTAATTTGCCAACTTAAGTTGCAAATGCAATCACTTAATGAACTCGATCCCACCAACGACAACCTAGCATGTATATCACTAAAGCTAATTGGTGTGCGACCTCTTGAACTTTCCATTTGCAACAATATGATCCATGGCCCTAGATGGGGCAATGTCTCCTTCAAAAAAGTTAGTCAAGCAAGTACTTGTGAGTTCCTTTGCAGGGTCTTACAAGGCCATTCACAAAGTTCTTACATCCAATATGAAATATCACATATATGATTTATGTTAAAGGTATATGATTTTCACCAGAAGTTCGTCACCAACGTGCCCGAACACGAGTGTTGCAACTGGAGCTTGAACATAAGCATAGCTAAATTGGTTGATTACAACCCTAAAGCAAATTGAATCCTCTTATCACGGAGCTTGCGTTTTACGCCGTAAGTTTCTAATCCACATAATCCCATGATCTTAATTCATAGAGTCGATCTAGATCGGCCAAGGATGATGCAACTTTATCCATGGTAGAAGTTTTGGTGAAAAGCTACAAATGCATCGCCAGTGCCAACAACCAAAAAGATGAACCCAATTCAATTGAAAAGTTTAAGTAAAAAAGATTTGATCTATTTATTTATGTCGCTCCGTCGAATACATATTCCATCGAATACTCGGAGCTGTCACAGCTCTCGGTTTCCTTCGTGTTTCCGTAGTAAGAACTCCCGGAGTTTTAGCTAGAACAAACTTTCATGGGTCTGACTTGTTATTGGAACCTGATGTTTTCCTGCATGACAACCAGACGAAATATAAATAAGCCAATACTTTAGAAAAGGTTAAGGTCATCCATCAGATCAAATCAAATGGAAAAGCGTGGAATGGTGGAGGCCGGAGGGGCAGGTCAGTTTCTTCTTGTCTCCTTGCTCCTCTTTTCAAACTTTTCGGTCTTTATTCCACATTGTTCCATTACTGATGAACAAGTCACAGGAAAGCCACAGTTGAGTTTCTCCTGTTTGGTTTGACAATTTGTGCGTGTGTTGCCACTTGACAGGGACGGTCTTTCCTCACCGACTAAGTCGTCGTTCGTTCGTGGAGTATGATTTTTGGTTTTCAGTTTCTGCAGGAGTCAATGGCCGAAATTGGCAGTGGGTGGCCGGTTCACTGTGGTCTGTCTTGGCTAATATTTACAGTTGATATTCAATGCTAAACCCAATCACCCATGTCTTGGAAAGCTTTTAGAAAAAGGAAAGGAGCGATGGTGGGTCTTTTATTTCTCAGTCACAAAAGTTATTTCTCGTTATTTTAAAATTACTGTGCGATATAATAGCGGATTGTTTCGAAATAATTGAAAAGTACCTTATCTAACAAATTGTACTTTGAAGATGCAAGAGCACTTATATTTACCGAACGCGAAGATTTTTTTTTACTTTACCGAACGCGAAGATTTTTTTTTACTAAAGCAACAAATTTTATAAATAGTTTAGCAACAGAGAGAAGTGACAACACTAGACTTTACTAAAGTCTGGAATAGGATGCTTGCAAACTTTTGAACACTATATATCAAGCTTTTTATGATGGCTCGTTCTTACTTGGGAATGAGAACAAATTTTATGTGCGAATAATGCGACCGGGAAGAAAGTAAGTACCCACAAAAAAGGAAAAGTTAAAGATAACCCAAGGCAGGGGCGGAGGGTGGAGTAGGTTAGGGGAGGCCTTCTCCCCTGCAAATTCTTGGCAAAATTCATGTTATATGAAAGAAAAACGCTCAATAACTTTTACATTTTGGTTGCGTTTGACATTTTAATAAGCAATAAATGATAGAAGATACTTGCAGCTGATTGTATAGGGACAATTAATAGTCGCTAATAATCTTTAGTGACTTTTTTGTTAATACTTTCAGCGACATTCTTTAATAACAATTTGTAGCGTCATTAAATAAAAATATTAAAAACATTCAACGAGAATTAATCATCGCTCTATGAAAGATTGTAGCTATTTCCGATAACCTGAATAGTAGCCAAAAAATTTCCTTTAATAAGTAAGCATGACAAGAACCTAAGCTTCCATAGCATAACCATTGGGTAACAAATCAATAAGAGATAAAAGTGCAAAATTATCTTTTCTAGCTAAATACTCCAAAAAATAACAACTACAGAAAGTAAAAACATAAAACGAAAAGGATCATTTGCACATAAAACCCTACTACTATAGGGACGAGTGCGCATTTCACCTTAACATTTCAATTTTGGTGAGATTTACCTTACTGTTCTTTAATTTGTGCTCAATTTACCAATTGACAGTTTGGAGTCCAGTTTCTTGGATGCCCGTCAATATTCTAGGGGTAAAATGGTCACTTCAACCATTTTTCCGCATCATCCCTCTCTTTCTCTGTGTCTTCTCTATTTTTCTGTGTATTCACGCATCCAAGAGCACCACCACTCACTTCCCCTCCACGACCAACGCTGTACACTTCGCCGCCACCACCAACACCATAGCCAGACACGATTGCGTTGTCCACCACCTATCCACTTTGTTGCGGCGATCACTGGCTACAGCCAAGCACGAAATCATCCCTACCACCGACCACAACCACCGCCATACCCACAGTAACCACCACCCCCAAACTCCTGATTTGAACCCCAAACTTCCTGTCATTAAGTACTTTGCTAAATCGAAGAGAGAGAGAGAGATCTGATGCTAGTGGCGTGGTGGCGCAGAATACACCCACGGTGGTGCACAGACTACACGGCGGCGGTGGTGGCGCTTGCTCCACGTGCCAAATCGGAGTCCGCCCCACTAACCACCCGCTCTCATCGCCTCAACACAATTAGTTCGCCGCATCACCATCGAGTCCGCCACAACACCGTAGTGCCAAAATGGACCCAGATCCCTTTTCTCTCTCTACCCTCACTTTCTATGGGGCTGAAGCTATCGATTGAATTGGCATAAAGGCTTTAATGGCGGTGTTGGCCGCGGCGGTAGAAGTGGGTATGGTGTTGGTCGCAGCGGTAGAAATGGCTTTGATGGTGGTGTTGGTGTTGGAGAGATGGAAGGGGGTTTGATTGTTAGGGTGTTAGCGATGGCGGCATATGTGGGTTAATGGCGGTGTTGATTTGATGGATTGAGCGGCAGTGGCGCCGCGTTCGGTGGTGGCAATTTGGGGGTTGATGGTTGTAGGAATGGTGGTGCAGCAGCCGTGGATTAGGGGTATGGTGGCGTTGGTGTTGGCCTGTTGGGTGGTGGTCAATTGAACATGAAGATGAATGGGGTAGAATTGGTTTGTACGTGTCAACCCTTTATTGGTTAATAGCAATGATGTGGCTACCAATGTGGAAAAAGACTTTAACTGACAATTTGACCCTTGAAAAATTGACGGCCATCCAAGAAATTAGACTCCAAACCGTCAATTGGTAAATTGAACACAAATTAAATAACAGTAAGGTGAATTGCATCAAAATTGAAACGTTAAGGTGAAATGCGCACCCGCCCCTATAGTATAGGGTTTTATGTGCAAATGATCCAAATGAAAATGATAAACAAACAGACCGACCCTTTTTACATTAGAATCATTAAGTAATAATGAGGTATAAGAGTGCACTAAAGCCATAATCATATTTGTATTTGCTTTGTAGGGGGTGGGGGTGGGCGGGGAGAGATGACAGAGATTTGTTGATAGATTAAGTCAAAGATTTGGTTGTCTTTGTTAAGCCAAAGTTGACACAGATTAAAGATAACTGGTGAAAGTTGTGCTAGCATTCTTTATATTTTTCAGCAGATGCCGGTGCAGCGGGGGATTGTGACCATGTTGCTACGTAGCACCAGCTTGAATTAAAGTAGCCGGTCAAATTTGGAATTAAAGCCATGTGGGTTAGCCAACCATAGCCTTTGTCACCTTGCTTAAACCACAAGACTGACGGACCACGTGTGAAACCGCAGCGCATTCATTCAAAAGATTGTGATCTAAGCACTTATGCTTGGTGCTAGTTTGAATATCTTTAGCTTTCAAAATTGATTATGGTCAGTTTAAGAAGTAGGTAATATCGAAGAAAATGATTCCAAAACGGATGGCGATGCAGTTGCGCTGAAAAATGTTTTTAAGAAGCTCAATTACAAAACGGTTTGTACTCGAATACGTTTAGCTGTAACAAAAACGTCAAGCAACGACTTTTACTTCACATTGCAGAAGTACTTTTGGATCGCTCCTTTGTCGATTTCGGGGATAGAATTACCCTGGGCTGCTTTTTGAGCTAGAGTTCTAAAGCTCGACCGGGCACGACGCTTGAACAAAAGCTCCGAACATTCATTTACACTCATTTCCCTAGCATGAACATGATTTATGTATTAAGTATATACAAACTTATCTTAATTTCCTGGGAATGATATCGTTCGAAGTCAAGTGGTAGGCCTATTCATGTGTTTCTTACTTGCCACAACAACTCTACATATTTTAAGGACCATTGTAACAGCGCATCTGGAACTTAACAAGTACTATGATGCTGCAATCGTAGAAGAGGACAGCGTACCCTAGTTACTAGAACTGAACCGGACACCGAATAAAGCCGCTCGTTTGGGCTGGGCTTATTAGATTCGGTCGACCCGCTCGTTTATCGTCTGAACCGGACACCGAACTGAACCGGGTGGACCCGCTAATCCGGCTCGGTCATGACAACTATGATATGGCTGAACTCATGCTTAGAGATATGCTCGTTGCTTGGCAACACATACTCGAGTCTAAAGAAAGAACCTGTTTAGCAAACGAGCTACCAAAGCACGGCACAACACAACAAGAACTGCTAGAAATCTGCTTCAGCATTGCAGTGGCTTATTCTTAGGTGAGAGATTTCAATATGCGGTTAACACCACCTATTTCATCTTTTCAGCTGTCACCAGATATCATCAACACCTCAAGAGGGCCATATACAACCTTACCTACAGTAATGTTTCCTAGAAAGCACCACCAACTTACATTCGAACAATTGTAGCTTGCTTTTGAATATCTCAAGTGACATGCCTCTATTTCTAGAACACGCTTAGATCCAAGTGCGCTTTGATCTCTAAAAAAGGGGGGTCAAGTATTTAGCGACTCCGTATATCAGTGTAGCACATGGCCCTGTGCAAGACAAACCACGTTTTAGTTAGCCACATTCTCTTTGAAATCTCTCTTTCTGGCGTTGGCCAAATATTCTCCATGTGCATTCCATTCAGCAATCTGTGTCCTTCCAATGAACAGTTGGTCCAAGACCTACAGTATTCAAATTGGTAGACGAACAGAGAATAAAGTAAATACCAGAAGACAAAATGTGCACAATATAAGATGGCTTTTATTATGGAGGACATATACAGTGATTCGTGTTAAACATTATTGGGGCGGACGCCTGTAAATGTATATATATCAGCTTAATTACCAGAACTATTCCCGCCATGCATCCAGAGCTTTTACATTTGTTGATACAAGAGGCATATGTCCATAAAGAGAGAAGAAATCATTAAGGCATTTAGTTCTCCTCTTGCTGTGCCCTTGTAGACTGCTTATACTTGATGACCCAATCTCATATATCTTCCCTGAAAATTCATAGATTGTGTTGTCAGGCAAAAGGCTTGTAAAAGGGGTAGAAGATAAACGACTAGCAAGGATTTAAGAATCATAGTGGATTTTTTCGTTAGTAATTTCATAAGCTTTCTACGCGTAGGCTACAGTTTCCCTTTAGTGTACAACATATACACTATCCAACTACGTTTCTGAAGGAAGGTTAAACCTAAGACAAATGAACCTAATATATCACGGCAGTCACGCTGATAAGGCAAATCCTCATAAAGCAGGGGAAAGGCAATAACGTGTCCAACAGTTCTAAGAGTAAATTTACCTAGTCTTTCATAACTTAAATTGTTGGCTAAATTTGAATTTAATCTAGATTTTTCCAAACATATCACGCATTTCAACATGAAGTTCAAAGAATTTTTACTCAAAAGACAAAAGGAATATTTTTGCAAGTTCTATTACACTACCAAGGCACATCATCGACAGACATACCAAGGGAACTCGTGCATGCAGCATGCCACATTTTTCTTTTGCTTTTGGATAAGTATGTCTAAGCCACCAAATACCATGCACAAATGCTATCTTAAGATTCAGAACTCTTTTTCCCTTGTTCATGTTGGGCGTACTCATTTAAATTTTCCCCAACAATGGACAGAACCACAAATGTGAAAGCGACACATCTATGATTCACATACATAGAGAAATCCCGTACCATCATGTAATTTTCTGTAATCAACACCACTAAAATTAAAGGTATTCAAAATGAGGGTCAATACCCTCTAAAATAGAATAATTTTATATACAACTACAATCGTGGAAGTGGTTCCATAGGTGCAAAAGAAAAAAAAAGCAAGGAAATGCTTGCAACCAGATTGGAATCTGCCTTGTCCTTATGTTTGTTAGGCTTGAGTACCCAGCGAATAACATCTAAAGATATATGGGTTTCAAGTTTCTGAATATAACACTTAAATACTAATTCCATCCATGGTGACCGCATGAACAATTGCTTGTGGCAGTGAAAAGCTCTACTGCCAAGTGAGGCCACCCAAATTAAGGTCCTGAAATTGCCCCTCCCACCCAACTCAGAGATTCAACAAGAAAGCATCCAACCCATTGCATATCTAGCTCCTCATAGAAACCTGTTATTCAAAAACTTTGAATGTCTTTCTCAAAGATTCAGACGTTATCCTTATGACTTAAGTCGGGCATAGTCCAATCAGGGAACACTTCTTGAGCATAAACAGTTCTCCTGAGGCATATCCTGGTGCTTATTACGGGGGGAAAGGGAAAAGGACAAAGTGAACAAAGATAGAAACGAGAAGAAACCTTTAACCCAAATTGGAGGAGCACCACTGGCATTCGCAACAAGCAGAGACATGGCAACATCTTCGCAATTTCTGAAAAAAGAAGGGGTGGGGGGTGTTAAAACATTACCTGAGAGCAAGTCATGGAAGGAGGAAAAGGAAATTTTTTTAGTAACCATACATCTGAATTTACCTCTCCTTGGTTACATAATCATGAACAGATGAAGACATCTTGTACGTGTACAAATCCAGGTACTTCCTGTGAAGGAATGCTGCTTTTGAGAGAACCATACTGTACGTTCCCATCCACCAAACTGACCACCATCCTCCGTATCTATATTGTAAGACACTGTTTCTCTGCAATACATGTAAAGTGAATGTCTTCGACAGAACACGTCATAAAAGTTTTTATAACAGCTCTTACAAGAAATGGATATCTTGTTTATTGGTAAACTTCCACATTTTCCTAGGAGAAACCTTCTTAGACAGAGAGTAGCAATCCTTACTTTCCTACCAGTACTTGTTTATGGATTGCTATTGCTCTGCTTTCTAACACACAGTGATTTTCCCCGAGGAGCCTCACACAGTGTTCATGTAAGCTCTAATACATGATAACAAACTGTAAGGGCAATGCATGTCCATGAAAAGCTTAATTCCTTCTCTCCAAACAGTTAAAGCTGCTAACCTCCTTATTGAGCCAATGCATGCGAGGAACGAATCCAACCATTGTGGACGGAGCACTTTGCCACACAGTGAATGCAAAATCCAGGGCAGGGCAGGGAACAATTATATCATCATCAACTGAGAAAATAGCGTCTGTCCTGAGATCCTCAATTGGCTTAAACCGATTGTTCAAATTATCCTCCTTGTTTAGGTCAAATCTGAAGTTTGGTTTCTGAGCTGTCTGGGACTTTTTCAACACAATTTTCTTGAGGTAAGCTTTCAGTTTATCTGATGGTGGATCGCTCTCACTCCAGACAACATGTATCGCATCAGTCCCACTGCAGGATGCATGGTGACCAACAGACTGCTTAAGAAGAGAATCTCGTTTCCACGTGTTGATAAGAACTGTGTAGCCACCCCTGAAAAGTTTTTAAAGGTTTAGATTCATGGTAAGCTCAAGAAAAAGAAAAAAAAAAGACAACAAAAGGATTAAAGAGCTACTCAAATGAAAAAAAATAAGTATCCTTGAAGTTACAAAATTGATTCCTGAGCCATTCGTTCTTCCTTCTCTGTTGGCCCATGCCAGCAACTAGAGCAGGTAAGAGAACATTCTCCCTCAAATACTATGAACGGAATGCAGATGCCAATTCTATACACGGGTATACAAGCATACACAGAATATAGGCATAAGCACAGTAAAAGATGGGAATATGAAGCTACGATCCCAATAAGGTTGGAGGGTCGGGCCTGTTGTGGGGTTGCGGGTGGGGAGTGAATTTTTTTCTTTTTCACTTAATTGAGTATTATTTGATTGAAGGGAGCATTATACTAATATCACTCCCTTGTATTTATCATAACCGTAAGATATCTTTTATATCTTACGGATATTGCAAACATGATAATTTGTGAAGATCTTCATTCTAAGTAAAAAGCCAGCAGAAGTTTAAGCATATGCAAAAATCATAAATGACAAGGAACTAAGCTTCAAGCTAAGGCGTTCCTTCTGCAAGTAGGCCTTTAGAGAATTCACGCATAGAAAATGATCCCATCATCCCAGCACCAGCTACATCCTTTTCCCCATCATTCTAGTAATAATGTTATATATAGTGATTGCCCCTGATAGAAAAAGTAAACTAAGCTTCTCATCTTTCCGAATACAATATATAAACCAACAAAAAAATGAGCAATTTTGGTGGGTGAAGCCCATTAAAAATGCTCTAATTTTTCCTTTTTCTTTGTTGGGGATTTTCTAAAGAAATAGATATAAGTACTTTAAGTGAATTAGAGCTAATACAGTATGGCATCTAGATTATGTAACACTAGAAAGTACTTACATTCCATTTGATTTTCCCCTTTGACTTTTTTCGAAATCGTAGATAGAATTTAGTCGCCATTACACATCGAATGGAACTCAAATAGAAGTCAACTAAGATAAAAGAAATGGGGCAAAGTCTATATTTACACCTACTCAATCTATCTTGGAAAGTCAAAGAGGAGAAAAAACAAAGAGGGAGCAATTTGCTTTATTTTGTTTTATTAGATATAAGCCATTATCAAGTGGTCTCATTACAATACAGTCAATCCACTTCTAGTGATAAGCCATTAGTACATATGAGGGGGCAGTCCTGGCCCTAAACAATAGGATGGTATGAACTACCTCACAGCTTTAGCTTAATAATCACTCCACCCGTGTCATAATTTTTGTCACCTTGATACTAACTTGTTTGAATAGTCAAACTAGCAATAAAGTCAAATCAATTACATATTCAACCTTTTCTTTTTTCTGGGTTCACTTTCTGTGTAACAATCGATTAAAAGTCGGTTGGCCTGATGGTCAAGGAGGATTCCCTACCTAGACTTCCTGGATTCAAACCTTGAGACCAGCATCCGGAGGAAAAAATTTTAATGCACCAGGCCGGGGGTGCGCCCTTAAAATCCCTGAAGAGAATCTCGATTGATGCTAAAGTGAATACCCCTTACCCTCCAACAAAAAAAAATCTATAAAGAGTCGAAAGGCACGCAAAATTGGAGTATGAAAGCAATACAAACGTTGGACTTTGGAGCCGTATATACCTTATCTGTGCCACTCTAAGCGGTGCCAGAATTTTTGTCACCTTAACATCTAGCTTGTTCGACTAGTAAAATCAATAAAGACAAACAATTACATAATTCAGTTTCTGTATAGAAAATCATAAGAAGTCGAAAAGAGAGATTGAAGAAATGCAGGCCTACCGAGAAGGATAAGGGACGGAAGGATAGTGAGGGTTCCAACGCATGAAGGTCACGAGTCTCGAAGTGGACCAAAAAAGGGCGAGGAAAACGACTATACAGAGGAGGAGCTTGGCCTTGACGCCGCCAAGCAGCAGCCGGATGCGGCGGTGGAGGATCGAAAGCGACCGTTGCAGATACCTCTGCTAGCCGCCTTCTCCTTCGCCGGAGAGTATAGGCCGTCATAGTCGTCTCCGGTAAGACCACCGTCCCGGACCGCGACGAGGTTCGCCATTTTTTCGAAGTCCAACGGCTAAGATCAAGTCCACATTACCAGTTAAAATTGAAAAGGGGGATTCCCAATCCTGGTTCTTTATTTGTTTTTATAAATGAACTTTCAAGCTAAAAACAATTATTAATGGCACTTTTTTAGCGTTGCTAAATAAAAGTCACTAGAAATATTTAAAAACGATTGATTGTCGCTATATAGGGGGTATGAGGAAGATTTCTCCAACTGAGAGCGTCACTAAATAAAAGTCACTAGAAACATTTAGAGACGATTGATTGTCACTATATAGGGGGTAGGAAGAAGATTCTTCCAACTGGGATAGCAGTCAATTTTTTTCCTAGAGAGAATTGAGAGCAACAATTTGAGAGATTTGATAAATACTATGAAAACGATTATATAATGAACCAGAAAGGGCCTCAGAGTAATTTTACTCATTGCCAAGTCAGTTCGCTGACAGAAGCGAGAGCTGATAAGAATTTAATAGCAGGAGAGTAAATATGTAGAGTAAAAGCAAAAAAATAGCGAGAGAACGAGATTATAAGTCGCTTTAAAAGGATACGATTAATAAATGTACTTACAACATTTTATGTAAAATGGTATTAATCCCTAAAAGCAAACTCCTTCGCATCTTAGAATAAATTGGTCCATTGTCTAGATAAATCATTTCAATGACTTGGATTTACATAACATCTTAAGCAACGTAGAGATCCTCCCAAGAATGTATAACATTTGTTACATCTTCCTTTACGCTGTCACCAACTTTTTACTTCTTACTTTTTGCTTTGATTACATAGAGCTTATGGTAGGGAGATATATTGGTCTTTCTCTTTTAGGTAATGCTGCAGTAGGCCTTTCTGTTCTAATGCATGTTTGCTGGGTTAGCCATCCCTCGAGCCTCTTAACTGTTGTTAAGCGTGACTCGATCAACTATGTATATGTGATCAACTAATATGCGTGATGTCAATACCCTAAAGATTCAACGATAGTGTTAGGGAGTGTTATTCGCACACAACCGTCAGTTCAAATTAGACGATCCTTAGCGTTATCGGACTATCTATAAAATTACCATTTCTCCATTTTCAAAGTAGACGAACCTTAGTCTCGACAAAACTACACTCTTCTCTTCCATGCCCATCTTCCCGATCTCTCTCTCTCTCCCCCTCCTCTCCCAGAGGCTTTCTCCACCATTATCCGACTGTTGCTGAACCACTTTGTTTGCCACCAGCCCACCAGCCCTGAACAGGACCCCTCGCCCGTTATTTGCACAAAAAACCAAGCCCCAACGTAAATGCCACATCCAGCCAATAACAAGATATACCGATGTTGGGACCTCTAACGTCTCATCAGGCGGTTATGCAGGTGATGTTGCTAGAATGGAGCGGCAGAGCGGTACTTAAGCGATCGGGTCCAGGCACGGAGCATATTTGTCTCTCCATGAGTTCGAACAAATAGGCACTAAATAGGAAGGAAACTTGTCAACTCCTAAGAGATTTAACATGCAACTCCGTCTCTGCCACAGCAGATAACGAGACTGCCCAACCCATCGCCCTCTCGCCAGCAACTATGGAATAATGTACAATATAGTTATCCCCCTACCAACAGTGTTACCGCCTCGCCTCGTAAAAGACCCAGAGAACATTGCTATCATTATTTCGCAAGTCCCTCGTGGCAGGCAGGAAAGGGCTTAGGACTTCGAAGGGCTAGTGTGGATGAAGGTAACTTGGGAACAATAATGGATCGACTGGGAGCACCAATTTGGGATCTTCTGCAGAAGAGACGAGCCAAAAACAGAGAGGGAGAGTGGCAAGGAAGAGGGAAGAAGGTGAGATGCAGCATAGGTAATGATGCCCAAGACACATCAAAAGAAGATACCATATGTTTCAAGGAAACACTCATCGAAGTTCTCTCAGAATGGCATGTCAGAAACTGCTCGAGTCGTCTTTTCCAGTTTTTTTTATCTTTCCGGCAGAACAAAGATGTTTTGTATGGTCCCAAACAAATACTGACAGTACTCGAGAGGATAATTTTTATCCCTCAGGACGTGCTTTGTTGCCCTTCTGGCATCTACGGCCGTAATTACTTAGTCTGCAGCAAAATGAAAACCATTTATCACTATACACAAAGTTAATTAACAAAAATGTTCAGTCTTCTTGGTCTGAAAAGGAAGAGAAAAGGCCCAATGAAACCTAATTATGCGTGCTTCTTGTCTCCACCACCAAACCTGTACAATGATATACGAAGAGTTGATATCAACAAAGTTACCTTCCGCAGACTATCCTTACCCTTCAACTCTTCAGATCAACAACTATGACACTAATGTTATCAGAGCTTTTCCGTCCCAATGCGAGGCGCGTAAGCAATGCTGCTGTAGATGCACTCCGAGATGGATAAAGGGCTTCAGCCCCTTCACTTTCAATCGGAGGCACGGCGTTGAGGTCGGGATTTTTTTCTCGAAGACACTCACGAGCTATCTCGCAGGCCAAGTCATTGGTCAGAACATCCCATAAGCCGTCACTCGCGAGAATCAGGCATTCGTCTTCTGGGTCCCTTCGAGTAAAGGAAATTTCTGGCTCTGATATCACATACTCTTTTAGGAACTTATCTCCTGTTTGAAGAAGCAAAATAAGACACATATACGCATATTCCATCTTGCAAATAGACGAGAGGTCACAGGAAAGTGAAATTATGATTCGAGAGCAATCGGTCACTGTTGAAAAGTCGTTTCTAATCAGAAGAAGGTTAAGATTCAAAGGAAAGCACTAAAACGCCAACATCAACCCCCCCACATGTTGATGGTTATGCTATCCTTAGGAAGTTCATTACTATCTCTATGTTCGGTAACCACCACATACAATACTGGAAATGCATTAGGCGGGAGCTTCTAATTGTGCGACTGGTTTTTGCAGTTTCCTTCATCTACGCACATATGGATGTTATGACTTGGGGGAATGACATTCAACTCTATTCAATTGTGAAGCAAGATAAATAACAGACATCCTAAAATCATACATTTTCTTGCAATTTTACACTGAGCCACAAACCTCACGTTTAACAAATTCAATAGAAGAATGCATGCAGAATCCGCAATATTGTACTCTTAACATATAGATTAAACCCGCCCAGCCTAAGCTGACCTCAGATTGGAATTCCTTGTCACAGACCCAAGCGAGCTCGCTTTGAGTTACGGCTGGTA
The DNA here is from genome assembly GCA_033065855.1 of Escallonia rubra. NCBI lineage: Eukaryota > Viridiplantae > Streptophyta > Magnoliopsida > Escalloniales > Escalloniaceae > Escallonia > Escallonia rubra. The sequence continues at coordinate 96,600 of JAVXUO010001575.1, read as the reverse complement.
ATGCTTTCCATTGATTTTCCAAGTAACACTAACATTGGAAATATAAGACCATGAACATATGAGAAACACCAAATATCACATCAAACTCTCGTCCCAAAAAAAGAAAAAACCATAACTTTCGACGGAAATCAGCAAATTCTGTAGAAAAAGAAGTGTGAAAACTAATCAAATAGCAGTAGTAATACAACTATAGAAAACGATATGCAAAAAAAATTCGGCACTCCCTTATTCCGTAAGCATTTTCTATTCGTGGTTCAACGGTCATATCTGCATCTTATGAAATAGATAACGGTTGTATCAGTCACCATCATATGCAAACTTTTACACAAGTGAGTAGAGAACTCTCTAGTGTTCGGCTGAGTGATCCGGTCAGGTTGCTGATGGTTAGGGAAACGAAGGCATTGCAGGGGTCTATCCCATATCAATAGGGTGTCTGGGGAAGGTGACCGATACATGCCACATTGACTAGAGAGGAAGTTACTAATTCCTGACCGTGCACAGTTAAGAATGGGCATTAGCCAGCCCTTGAGGTGTAAGGACACAACATTGAGCGTGCGAAAGATTTGGCATTGAAAGACCTTGCCAAAGAACTCAAAGAACCTGCTTGGCTAGCCCTTTTGGATGAGCAATCAGGTGGGTGTTGCAACCAATAAAGACTAACAGGTCTGGTCCTATGTTTTACATAGTATGGGTCAATCCTGCCCATCAAGCAGGTAATTATGCATGTTGGATCAATCAAAACTGTACTTTAGCTTAACAACATCTGAGGAGGAGATATATACAGAGGCCACCCCAGTGGTTGCTAATTTATCTCGAGTTGACAGCTTTAATTCCGCATTTACCCGAGAATCGACCGTGCAGGCCTACAATAGTGTTAGACTATGCCCAGCCCTTTTCCTGTCGTGACATTTAGCCTGGTCCTTGCATGGGCTACAACAACTTGGGCGTGAGCCTCAATTGTGCCGCGTTGCACCCCAACTAGTCGATAGTCCCTTCCGGGTTTGGACATTTTGGCACATCATGTCTTAGACATGACTACTTTTTGTCACAACTACAGATTTAACTCAAAAGTTCCCTTGAGCTATTCCGTGTAGACAAGGGTCTAATAATGATACCTCGCCCCTTGGAAAAGTTTGATACATAAAACTAATCTTTTGTCACAATTAAGTGTTCAAAGGGGAGTAATATAACAGGAAACAAAGAAACTGCCATCTACGAGCATCCTAGGCCATTGCATCTAAAATGGACAACAAATTACTTAAGTTAATATATAAGAGTTCCTTTACCAAATGCATAAACAGAACAGCTCACCTCGAATATCCTTGTTGAGATGGAGAAAAAACTCACGGCCAAAACGGAGCGTACACAAATGACCCATATATTAGGAGAGGGACACTTCCCATCTCCTCTCAGCTTGTTGTGCGACCTGACATTCCTCCACCACCTTCGAAATATCATCAAAGAAACCTTCGTATAACCAACTTAATGTCAAACAATAAAGCTTAACATTATTACACACCTCACATCACCTAACTCTATAGGATCAAACGTCCAAGTGGTTCATAATCTTTCTGCACAGGTAACATCAATTAGAAAATTCTGTTCTTGCTGCCTCAGTTGTCCATTATCAAGATCGCTCTACATTAGTTGTCCATTATCAAGATCGCTCTACATTAGTTGTCCATTATCAAGCTAATACTAAGAGCAGTTGAACTAAGTAGGCAAACATTAAAGAAAATGGAAATAAATTGGCAAGGTAATCCTCCCATGTAACCGTCACTTTTCTTCTTGGACATATCACGTGACCCCATTCCTTGCATTTGTATTTGTACCATCGCCTACCCTTTTCCCTCGTGTGTTTGGACCTTGGGCTGGTCAACCTCCCTCCATTAAAACAATCTTCACAAACCCCCAGCACTCCCTTGGTCGCTTTCTCCTTTCATGAGACAAGCAACCCAGTTCCACCACATCCCTTTCAACACCTTGCGCCTTAAAACAATAGCATCAAATAAACCACGCGTCAGGTTTCCCTGAATTACAATAACAGATCCTTCTAAAGCTAAGTTCACAAGTCTGAGCTACTCTCAACCTCAATGAAGAAAAGTCCGGAAAGCAGCAAAACCAAAGCTTAATTGCAGTATTTAATATCGTATTATTGCATAAAAAGTTTGAACACTTCCTAGGCTTGATGATATTGCTGCCTTCGGGCAGTTCCTTTTGACCATCGCCAATAAGTATTCAATAACTTGGAACTGGCTCAAATTTACCTACATTGGAGGAAGCTACCTTCATGTCATATTCCCTAAAATTTGCTACTAAAAGACATCTCTATCACTTTCTTTTCATGTCGTTGGTTACGTATGTATTACCACCCGCCGATTGCTTTCCAGTAGCTTATAAATCTTCTGCAGACATTCTTAAAACATCAATACATGACTAGCAAACCGTTAACCGAAATGATTTTGATTCCTATTCATGCACTATACTTGGTACAGCCACTAATTACCACCAGACTGATCGGATTTGACACTAGATTTATCAAGATACTGTATATCTATGCTGCACGGAATTAGTCAAAAGGCATCAGGTAACACAAGTACACTGAGCATTATCGGACACCAGTTTCATAAGATACGTCTCTAATGTGCATATCAAGTCATCTGTAGTTGCTAATCACTATTGAACGATTAACATCACAACATTTACTCTGCTTGCCCCGAAATTACTCCAATTACCACTTTAAGCAATGTTGTCACATTAATGACCATTCTGCTTAATGAGAACGAAAACTAGTAACCAATAAGGCTAGTCTACCAAGTCGTTGGATAATCCGACGCTTAGACACATCAGACAAAAGAAGGAAAAAAACATTCGCGGAGCAAAACAAGATAAGGTCATTAGTGTCGGACCAAGTCAGCCTTTAGGTTTTAGGTTATGAAATATAGCAGTGCCATATAGGTTGCAAATACGATCGATGCTCGTATTGAATACCGAGTGTATGTACTATTGTCGAAGCCACCTTCTATAGCAAAGACAAGGTTGTACAGATAGCACAAATTTAGCGTCATTTCTTCTCATTCCTCTCACTCTTAATTGTTGGGAAAGCGACAAAATCCGACTCAGCTGTCCTTCTTCCTCTGAAAACTGAATTGCAATTTATTTGCTCGAACTACAAAAGACAACTACTGAGCCCAGCTAGACATATGGCAGTGCTATATTGAATAAACGAAAACCATATTTGGTCCAACAATAACGAAAACCACTTTCTTTTCCTTTTTTTGTCCGATGTTATTGGCGTGTAACGGAAATGTGAATGGACGTCGTCTATTGTACTCTTTTGGCACCAGCTGCAAAAATTGACTTGAAAGAGCTTCCTTCTCCCTCAAGTATTTGTCATTTACGTATAATTGTTCGAACCTTATCACATGACCATCATGAATCAGCATCCCCAAATGATTTATGTTGCATCTGATGCATTGTGGGCTTTCAGAATAGAGTCCTAGAAAATATAGGGGCAACTTCAAAGGCCTATCAAAGCAAGCATTTTCCTTTCATACAACTAGTTAGTTCCTGCTCTACCATATTCATATTGGAAAATATAACCTTAACTACTTATCATATGTACAAGCATTATAAGCGATTAATAAGGTAGAAAATTTGTTGTTTCTGAGGGGAGATTTTGACTCGAGTTCTTTTCGACCTGTTTAAATCCTCAAATAACCATGTTCACGAGAAGATAGGTGTGAACAGGTTAAGATATCCACTTCGACAAAACACATATCAGCGAATGCGCTACTGAAACAGACTATTAAGGTAGATTCGGATCACCAAGTAGCGCATATAAATAAGGTGACAATATTGACCTCCCACAGCCTTCTAAAATAGGAAGCATGTCTCCAAGGTCTCAATATATCAATTGGTAACTGCAAACCTTGGAATATCTTCTTTGCCTGGGTTAGAAAACTTCTTATTTCTCAATAATAAGCATTAGCTGTAAAGATATGAATGAACTAGTGTCATTAGACATCAAAGACGTATTCCAGAAACCAAAAACATTACTCTTCTTGAAAAAGAAATGAGAGGCAACGCATCCAGTCAAAACTGATGCATATTGTGAAAGAAGTACTACTTTCATCTGAACACTGACAAGTCCACACACGCCTAGGTAGGTAAATTAACACTTATTCTGTAAACTGGCTAGCTTCTATCGTTAGGTGCATCGTCGACACGAAGCATAAGTTCAGCTGTTAAGGCATTGTTTGCACCAAGCTGAAATTCTCCCCTGAGAATACAGCTTTATTTATTATAGGTTGAGAAAAGATGACCGAGAAAATCTAACTAACTTCACAGAGTATGAATGCACAACGTAATTGCAACTAAAACGTGGAAGATGATTACCTATTGCTCTGGACATGGCCAGTATCCCTTCAACTCGTGCTCCCTTGTAGAACATGACTCTTCCTCCACAAGCTTGAATCCTTGCAAGTTCATCTTCCCTATCAGGCTGCAAAGCATAAATAAGTTCATTACCATTCGAAAGTTTACTTCCTTGTCAATCTCATCTTTCTCCATAAGCATGAAGTGAACACATTCTCGTTGCATGTTAAGCAGACAAACAGGCACTAAACATAGAAATCAGGAGGAAAAGTTTACACTTTTAACACTGTTAGCTGTATCACTAAGATTTTCAAAGGATACAATGTAAAGTTGAAAAAAAAAAAAAAAAAAAAGCCAGAACGCACATAAATTGAAACTTACCAATCACATGAAGTACAATAAAAAAGACCAATCACACCATTAACAATACAAAACGTGATCTGGCTAAATAAAGAAATAAATTATGTTGATTAACTACTCTTTTACTATTATTTTAGTGTTGTTAAGTAGGGTTAAAGCGAAACCCTGAGTGGGCCCTGTACAAAAAGATAATTGGTGTCAGATGCCGGAATCCCATGAACCAGTCATCCAGGAAGCACTGAACGGACTGCGACCCACTGAGCTACGGCGGGACCAAAATGGTGAACAGCTCTCCCTCTGGCGGTTGGTTTCAACTGTTCAAGACTCAACAGGTGTCCCCCCTGCACCCGGCGAGTAAAGACAGTTCAACAAGAAAAGTGAAAAAGAACAGTGTACACATAGGGTTTCGTACTTTCACCTTGTGATCGAAAGAGAGAGGAACCGCCCTCCCGCTGCGGCACAGGACGGCGCGTGAGTCTCCGACGTTGCCGACGACGTAGTGTTCGGGCGTCAAAATCGCCACCACCGCGGTGGAGCCCGACAGCGACAATTCCACAGGGTGGCACCTGCACTCGGAACCCTCGCTCCCGCAGACGCACGTCCCCACCGCCACCTGGTCCATCCTCTCGAAACACTTCCTCACTGCATTCCTCCATTTCTCCTCCGCCGCCGCCTCCTCCTCTTCTTCCCCTAGCCCTAATTCCTCTCGTTCCTCCCCTCCACCTCCACCTCCACCTCCACTCTCGCCGTCCCCCGTGATCCCCACGCGCATCAGCTCCTCCTCCATCAACACGTGCATCCTCTCCCTGCACAAAGCAGCCACCTGCACATTTGACAAAAATACCCCCATACTATTCACACTTTTTTTTAGTCATTTTCAAAGGTTTTTATTTATCTTAATTTTTAAAGTAGAACGACTAAAAGAAAAAGCGGGGAAGCTTTCTTTACGTGAGGTCCTCCATGTCCATCGTACACACCGAAGAAATGCACTGGCCTACACCGATTAATCTCCGGCCGGCACAAGTTTGTCCGGACCGATATCGCGTCCTCCATATCGCGCAGCCTTCCGGCAACCGACATCTTGCCGACCATTGGCGACGCATCGGCAGCGACACCGGACGCCTCCTCTCCGGTACGAACCTTTTTACACTCCGCGACCTTCGCAGCGTCCGCCGACGACGAGCCGCTTCCGGAACCACCCGTCAGCCTCCTCATCTCGATCCTACGGCGGCGGCGCTCTCTGCATTTGTCCTGTAAATCGTTGTCATCGTCCTTCATTCTCCTGAAACCGCTCACCTCCATCATTGGCGACCGTCGGTGCCATCAGCAATCGGACTGTCCCAATCTCCGCCGGCGGCTACCATCCTGGCCAAAATTTATATCGGGAGAGGAGAAAAGTATCTGGACGTGTGTATAATAAGTATTGGAAAAAACCAGTTCCGAGGCGTGCTGAGAGAGAAGCTGGGCACGTGTCGGAGTTTTTTCCTCTATTTCTCGTGGAGGCAGCACAGGCACAGGCCAGCTGGACGGTCAGGGGGCGGATCCGCGGTGACCGACCTGCCCGTCACCGAATCCTCCATCCTCCTCTTTGGACAAGTGTCCAGTGTGACGCTCCCTTTCCGCGAAACGTCTTCTGCTGGTCAAATTATCGCATCTCCGAGATATGCAAAACTCGCGAGAGTGTCGACGACGAGGGTAGCAAAAGACGGACACATGTCATGGGAGTTCTGACTAAAGCTAAGCCACAGTTCTTAGTAGGTGTACAGGTGGGCAAATATGATACCCGCGCGTATTACCAATGAGCCCATGTCCTCGTAGCTCGCTTCCGCTCTTACGGCTATATTTAAGCCATTTATTTACTCTTAAATAAATATGTGTTTATTTTTCCGCTGCTCTGACAATCTCGCTTATACCCAAAAAGAAATTTGGAACGGATATTCTCCAAACTCGGTTACATTTTTACGACCATCTCAATCTCATATTAACCGGGGTACGATTTAATGGTTTTTGGTTTAACTTTAGGCATAAACTAAGTTGCTTTCAAAGTGAACATATGGGACCACCACATGTACATTTCATACAGCAATCTTTGCTTCTGTCTCCTCCAAACTACAAGTTCGCACTCACGTGGCAAACTCTATGAGAACCAGCATCGTGGACAGATTATAAAAGGTTGTCATACGACAAAGGCTAATTTCGTGTGATTGTGTTAGTGTATGTGTCACAGTCAACCACTGAAAAAGGAGTAAATATTTTAACTAGTCTAGTTAGAAAAAAAAAACATTTAATTCCAGAGGCGTTACTTTTAAAGTGACATTATTTTTTAAATACAATTTTTTATAGCATTCGAAAAGATAGTTTATGTATAGTTTTTTTAGTTTTTGACAGTATATAGCAGATTTTTATTTTTCAATTAAATAAGAAAGCGAAGGGTTACATTACACCATCACTGAAAAATCCCGCGAAGCCAAGCTGGCAATTTCTAGCCATTTGAGACGGGCCATCATATTCGCATGAAAAGTTAGTCTCCGTGTATAAATAGTTAAGCCATTTAAGAAGTGGCATGTAGGCTAGATGGAGAGGACGGCGTGGATTCCTTGTTTGTCGCTAAATTAAGAGTATGTTTGGGATTGACTATAAAATAATCAAATTTAATTAAATTTGGATTATTGCAGCTTGTTAGGCATTTGACGAATGTATAAAGCTGGTTTAATGAGATTTCAAAAGCTAATAAACTGATTAAATCATAATTCACGAAAATAAAAATTACAATTAATCATTTTTTTAATTCACGAAAATATAAATTACAATTAATCATTTTTTCATATCAAATTTGACCAAATAAATTATAATATATACTATATGTTACTCCCTCTGTCTCACATAAATCGATCTCTTTTTTCTATGCGTAAATCAATGATTTAGGTCATATATTGTATGCTTCTCTCTAGCCTTTAGAGAGATGAGGAGAAGAAAGTGGGATAAGAGAGAGAGAGAGAGACAGAGAGAGAAAGAGAATGACTTAGTGCAGTGTTAAATGTTAAGAGAGAAATAAAATGAAAAAGAGTAAGAAAGTGGGTCAGGAGATAGAAAATGAGTTAGTGAAGACTTAAATGTGAAAAGAGAAATTAAATAAAAAAGGGTAAATATGAAAAAGTATCTAAAATATATTTATTGATTTGAAAAATCAACAATTTTTGTGAGACGGTTCAAAAAAATATATGATCAATTTTTGTGGGACGGAGGAAATATTAATTACGAACTGTTCATCATCATTTTGTCACGTTCAAAATGATTTTATCGCATTATATCTAAACATCGTTCACAACTTGAAGCTAGTTCTATCATAAACAGCTCAAAATTAGTTTTGAAAAGAGATTATGATTTAATACAACATTTGCCTCTAAAAGTTTATCTCAAAAAGGTGTTCACTTGGAATTGGTGGTAGCATCAGTGATGTGTACACCTATGAGGGTCAATTTTTCCTTATGCACTGTTCTTTGAAAAAGTGCTACCTTTGACACGTGGAATGAAAAAATATTTTTATGAGTGATTAGTCAAATGTCTAATGATTCCTCATCTGAACTTATCAGGCATTTTTAGTACTGGTGTTGAAGATTCATTGGTCGTATTCCGAGTTCGAGGTACCATGTGTTGGACTAAACCACTTAAATATCTCTCATTTCTTAATGAATGGGCACATGTTTGATAATGAAATTTAAAATGACTTTAATCATGACGTTAAAGTAGTATTTTTTTTAAAAGCACATCAATCATTTGATTTAAAAATTTTCACCGGCACTCCATAAAAACTAAACTTTACGTGCTTCGTTAAAACAGATTTTTCTTTATACCTCTATGAGTCTCTGTCATGGATCTCGCAACGTTTTCAATTTTGATTTGTATTACAAGAAAATCTTACACTCGACATAGGTTACAAATTTTGAGACAAAAGTCGGCCGTGGTGGTCCAGGAATTATACCTAACTTTTATTAAGACTGTAAGAAGCAAATGTCAAGTAAGAGCCAAAAATTTAGGTGGTTGAAATTAGATAATGTCATTCGAAAACTACAATTGGTTTAATGAAGGCCACGAAGACTACAAATATGAAGGTCAGCATTAACATAAACATTAATGAGAGTCATTCTTTTTTAAGTTAATGAGGAGAACTTTTATCTATAATTTTACGGTTACAAGAGTGGCCAGATCACTATCCAAGGAACGATAGTCATGAAATGGAAAGTTCTTTGGTCCTTGCCCGCTTAACGATGCAGTAAATAGCACCAAAAAAGAAGGTTAATGCATTAGTCAACAAGGATCCTGCATCATTGACATAAATGTTGGGATTTTTATTGACATTTACATTACTAAGGACAGCGATGATTCTAGCCTTGCAGAGTTCATTTTGATACTTTTCACTTTTCAACTTCAATCTCTGTAATCTTTAGACCCGTTTGTAATTTGATATTGACAATTTAAACTCTACCTTAAAAAGCATTATGTAGTGAATTAGGACTAAATGCTTTGCTTGAAAAATTAGAATCTTGATTGTGTATTCATCAAGCTAGCAGACTCAGATTCATCGAGTTAACGTTTGTGAAGAAGATGGGAGACAAACTAATTGCTCCAATGACTTTTCATCTTTTTTGGGGGGAAAGTCAAACCTTTTATTACCAACCAAATATTCTACAACAATAAAACTCTCAAAGCATACGGCCCCGTACGCTTACCATATTTGTTTTCTGTTTTTATTTTATGTTTTCATTTTCATGATTTTCATATTCAGTTTTGAAAATCTGTTCATGTACTTTTATCATTTTCACAAAAAAAAAATTAGCTATTTTTTCTTATATTGGGTTAAGTTTGAGTGAAAAAAGCTGAAAACACCTTTTAGGTGTTTTCAGTTTTTTGTTACTATTTGAGTAATTTTATCCAAAACGAAAACAGAAAATGGTAAAAGTACGCAAAAAAAAATCTTTTTTATCATAATTGCTAAAAACAGAAAACGAATACGGTAAGCGTACGGGCCACATTTCCTATATTTCAACATATCTATAGCTGTACTAAGACTGCAGCACTCCCTCGCCAATTTCCCAGTTAGAGCAAAGCCTTCTATTTACATTGTGCTCCTTTATCTGCTTCCAGCTTTTCAGACACTAGCAAATCCATTGTTGGATCATCATGATCAGCTCTTCCTTGGTTTTCTGTTGCTGCTCAAATATTCTCTTATTTCTTTCGAACCATATCATGTATACATTAACAGCCATCCCAAGCTTGCTAAGCCTTGCTTGAAAGCTTTTCCCTCTGAATTTCTTGGTAGCATAGCAAAGGAATTGATTCCAAGAGGCCCCTTGAAACTGTAACAGTAGTTTCCTCAATACAACCTCCCCAATCATGATTTTCCGACGGAGCTTAATGAAACTTCGAATTTCCCGGCTTTGCGGTGAGTTTCATTGATTTTATACTTGCTTTTGTTGATGAAGGCTCTCATATTCATATGCACAATTAGTTTCTTTATGTAGCCTGAGCATGTAATGTGGGCCTCAAGCTCATCATCACAATTAAAAGATCCATAAGGATGATGTTTGGCATTATAAACACTGAGGGAGTCACCTATAGGCATTTAGGGTTAACAAGAATATATAATGCCGTGGGCAGTAGGATATAGATGACCTGATGTATTTGTTAACTGGAGAAGGCCTTCAGATTGTCGAAATCTTTATGCACGTACGTGTTGTTACACTGCACTCCCAAAATATCTTGAATTTTGGCATGACCCGTATGAAAGGATTCATATTGAGAATTGCAACTTGTGTTTTCTCTAGTTATCCCACCCAAACAATAAAACCATCCGCAACCTGATGATATTGGTGATTGGCCAGCGGTGCAGTGGTGATACAGATTATGCTGGACAGATAAGATACTACTGTATAAGGTGCTATTATCCTTCTCTATTTGTTCTCGTGCATATCAGGAGGAAATCATCGGAGAGAATAACAAATGAAAGACAAGGAGAGATCTTTCACGAAGTGAAATATGCATCACATTGGATGGACTTCCTCTGTTACTTAGTAGCAAAAGGAAACACCAAAAAAAACAATATTCTGGTTTAGATTCTTGCTAATACACGGTGAAGATGAAGATTGTCCCTTCCTCAATGATGAATATAAATATCTTCAGAGTCGAGGAAAATCTCCTAAATATGGATGTAGTTTAAGCAGAAACCATATGCAAATGATCATTAAAGCTGACAAAACAAGTTCCTAGTGTTACCATTATAAATGCCACAAATGTGTTTATCAACCTGGGATTCTCTTATTCATCTTTTCCAAATCACAAAGAGGAAGATCTTTCTTTGTTTCTTGTGGGGCAGGTAGCATATTGGATCTACACTATCGATTAGCATTAGCATTATCGTTTTCTCTTTCTTGTTTAAATGTGGGAAAACTACTGCATGTCTGCAGCACATTATGGCGTCAACCTCTTCCCTAGCACTATTAATAATGGTTGCTTCTAGTGGGACTAAGCTAGTAATGCTCATGATGGTAGAGGTTATCGGTGATGATGTATAGGTGACACTCCGAGGGATAGGGAATTAAACAGATACGAACAAGTTGGTCGCATAAGCTAACAAGTAATTTTTTCTGGTCCAGAAGCTATTCAGAAGACCTACGCTTTAGTAAATAGAAAGAAAGTCGAATGGTTATGTTAGTCAAGCTGTGTGCAGTGCAGAGAGGGATGCTGTATGCATTCTTCGATCAACCATTCAAACCGAAGCCATAAAGACCAGGCCTTTGTGAATTTCTTGCAAACCAATAGTTGGTTATAAGGTTTCCCTGTGCCAATTTATATACACAAGTACAGATGTCTGACTACTTTGATTGAATTTGATGAAAGTACTAGAAATTTGTGGCACTAGAAGTAAGAAGTAGACATGAAAGTCAGGTAATTTTCGGACAGGGAATGGGAGGGAAAATAATGAAATATGGCCCAACGCGTAGAAGCTTGTTTTTCGAACTTGATCGGGAATTAGAATCTTCGGACGTAGGTATTCCTTATCACTTGTGTTGAAATTGGTTGTTACTTTCACAAGGATGACCATGCGTAGTTGCTTTAAAAGATTATGATGCCCCTTGATGGTCTGTGGGATGCGAAGTTATGATTAAGGGTTTTCTAAGGATTTAACAGTCTAGAAAAGGGTCACTTGCTTGGTGAAGTCACTTGATCTGATTTCAGTTCATCCACTGTCTGAATGATGCGTTTCACAATAGAAGTACAATCCTTTGGTGTATAAAATCGTTTTCTTCACCTGTTCGGTGGTTTCCATGACTTGGTGCAAAAGTAGATGGGGGCTAGTAATTACTATACGGGAAATATGAAAAGCTTATAATAAACAAAGAGTTGGTGTGTGATGCAGAAAACTTTTGATAAATTTTGTATAGTTCCCAGAAAACTGCAGCATTTGGTCTTAGGAACTACGTCCCAGCTTTTCCCATATGTCATACTATCTTAGATTACTGCCTTCATAGAAGAAACTATAGAATGGAGAACAGTTCATTTTTAGCAGAGAATTATGGCTGCAGAACGATGAAGAATCGGTTGGGTTGATGATGCTTTGCTTCTCATTTTCTTCTTCCCTTCCCTTCGCATTACTTTTGTAATTATAGATAAGGTTAGTCTTTGCTTTTCAAGTATTGTTATGCTTTTCACAGTTTTACTTAATTTTTTTAACTGCGTCTGCTTCTAAGGAAAAAAGTAATGTCTGGGAAGACACTTTCTGCTCAGCTCATATTCTGCTGTTATCATTTGACCTAGGGCGGCATATAAATTGATGACGTGTCAGATTCTGGCATTATAGATGCAGTGACCTTGAGAGGTGGATTGGATTTTGAGAACTACGATTTGACTTTGTTTCCAAGAGTATATCTCCTATTACACCAGGGGGGGAGAGGCAAACATCACCTGAGCTGGTGGTGGCTCCCCAGCCATTGAATCTTATCCATGGTCTCATTTGTTTGTGTAACGGAACATCTATAGAGTAACATGCAACTTTCGTTCGAGCATCTTTTGATGACTGAATCTGTCTATAGTGGAAGCACTCATTATAATACTGATAGCTATAAAGTAGCAATTTCATTTCGCGAAGCAACATTAGAAAAGCATTACACGTTCTAACTTCTAAAACAAATAAGCTGCTATCTTAACATGAGATCTCTTTTATTGTGGCACCATCCATATTCATGCATGTTTGATATCTGACCACATGATTTATATTGGTGACAGCCAAGTGATCACAATGGGGCTTCTTACTCGGTGTACCCCGTCTTTCCATATCAAATTTCCCGACTCAGGTGCTGTTTGCCGAGAATTTGTTCTGAAGGTGACCTTGTAAGATAGTTTCTGGTGTTCGCTGGTGAAACTCAGAGTTGTTGGCTCAACCTTTACAAATACACCTTTGAATGGCGAAACTGAGACATGATAATTTGAAACCGGAGAACCCACATTGGTGACTGTTCTGTGAAGCGCCATGACAGAAATATTTGTGTTTTCTGTGAACACAGCTGAGATAGCTGGATAGTTCAAATCCCCCGGTTTGGCGAGGGTGTGTTGACAAGACCTGTTAGAGAACTTAGCAAAAACTGCCAGCTGAGTGGAGGTTAGACCTTGGCTGCAAAGAAAGTCAAAATATTGCTGTGCCCCAATGTCATAAATCAGACCAGGGTCAAGAGCTTTTGATGGGTTTATGTGTCCTGCACCGTGGTCATATGGGGAAGAAGGTGCACCTGTTGAAGCATCCCTCAGAGGGTTATGAGTGTTATCATGAACATAAGCTGTTGTCATCAATGCAGATTTGATTGCTGCTGGACTCCATTCTGGGTGTCTTGCTTTCAGTAAAGCAGCAATGCCACTCACATGTGGGCATGACATGGAGGTTCCAGACAGTATGTTGAACTTCACGCGTCGCTTATCAGTTGGCAGACTTGAAGGAGCCAAATCACCGCTCCAGGCGGCAAGAATGTTCACTCCTGGTGCCACCACATCAGGCTTCAGGATCTCCAATGAGAGGAAATTAGGTCCTCTGGATGAAAACGCTGCCACCACTGGAGAGGGCCTTATTCCTACCCTGGTTCCAAGAAAAGCCAGAGTTGCTGTTGCCTTTGGGTTTGTTAAAGCATAATGCTTGATTGCTTTCCCTTCTTTTTCACCAACTGCAACCGCTGGAAGAAGGTGACAATCTGCCACCAGCTCCTCTCCATTGGATCCAGTATTGGATAAAATCATGCCTATACCACCTGCATCTTTCACCACCTGACCCTTTTGAACTCGAGGACTAATGCCACGGTCACATATCACAATCTTTCCAGCAACAGTATGTCGGTCCAAAGTTCCCTCCAAACACAGTGAATTTGGATCAGGGCTACTGGAATTACTCCCCGTGTAAACCAGAGGATACTGCTTGCTCGGTGATAGGTTGCTCCGGCCTTTATATAGCGAGACTCCGGTCACTGGTTTACCAGTTGCAAGCTTGACGGTAGCTGGGAAATCTCTATCCATTGTGCTGGCTCCAACAGTGGTGATCCATGGCGATACATTTGTGAGGCTGGCTGGGTCTGGCCCTCCATTTCCTGCCGAACATGATACGAAAATTCCCATCTCCATAGCCCCAAAAGCTGCTATAGACAGACTGTCACGATTGTAAGATGAAACTCCACCACCTAAAGAGATGGACAAAACATTCACTCCATCAGTCACAGCTCGATCAACTGCAGAAAGAATATCCGAGCTAAAGCAACCACCGGTCCAACAAACTTTATAAGCTGCTATTCTCGCACCAGGGGCCATCCCTCGGGCAGTACCATAAGCATAACCTAAAAGATTTGCTCCACGAATTGGGGATCCTGCAACTGTTGCTGCAGTGTGAGTACCATGGCCGTCTTGATCCCGTGGCGATCTGTACTCGTCCTGCTCATTGATTTTACCTGAAGAGGCCTCATATCCGCGATAGAATGCTCTAGCACCCACGATCTTTCTATTACAATGATGCTTAGTGAAAGCTCGGCCTGTCTCACACGCGCCTTTCCAATGGGCTGGAATTGGTGTCAAGCCGGTATCATTGAAGCTCTGGCTCTCTGGCCATATCCCGGTATCAAGCACGCCAACTATGACATCGTGGTCGGACAATTTATTCGACCAGACACTCGTGCTAGCTTCAGGCTCGAGCCCGAGGAACTCAGGACTCCTTGTTGTGTGTAGTTGGTATATAGTCTCCGGAAATACAGCCATCACACCATGTTGTTGCTCTAATATCTCCACTTCTTCTTCACTAAGTTGAGCCGCAACGCCATGAAAAGCGGTCTGGTAACTATAAATTATCCTCTCTTCTTCAGCATCATCATTTTTATATGGTTGAGAAGCTACTGATTGTATCATTGACGAATACCATGCAACATGGTCAGCAAAGGTTCCGGGCATTGCGGATCTATCCATTTGAACGATGTATGTCTTCTTTGTTATCTGGCTGTTGCTCGCTGAGAGGACAAGGTTGATGGTAAGACAGCTTGATAGAAAGAAAAACAGGCATTTGGCTGGACTTCTGGCCATTTTGGGGTTCAGATGGGAACTTTGGAAGAGAGGGACGAAATGAAGTAGGGAGTGAAGAGTACCGATGGACGCAAATGAGAAATGTCCTTGGGATGGTATCTACCGTCTTCAAGACCCGAAATATCAAGGGCCCTTCACTCTGTCTGGTTGTGCTGGTAATTAAGGTGGTGGTTGTTCCATGAATGTCCGTTTGTATCGAGTAGGGAGAGTTGGCTGTTGCTAGAGAAGTTAATGGTTATGGTCCTTGTGTTTCACTATTAAGGAGTACTGGTACAACAGTTTAATTCAGCACAAAACTATGGCACATCACCATCAAATTGAGTCATGACCAACGGTGCTGAGATGGGTTTCCAAGACAGTGATAGCTGTTACTGTACCCAGGTACAGAGTCCAGATCCAATACAAATTTCCTTCAATGCTATTGAGGTGCTTCTTGTCTGGAATTTGTTCATGCAGTCCTCGTGATCTCACAAGGTGCGTGTTCTTCACTAATATATCTCTCTGGTCCTAAAATCGATTACACTTCACTTGCTAAATCGGCATAAGTTGTCGCTAAAAGTGCATTAGCTAGTAGTAAATATTCTTACAGGGTAGTAACGGTAGTAGCTAAAATTCTTTCCAAGATTATCAATAATTGTATGTTGAGTAATGTCCCAGCTTTTTTAAGGTGCCCCAAAAGAGGAGGAAAAAAGAAAAAGATAATTAAAGGTGATTTAAAAGAGACCTAGATTGGAAGGTGAAAGGACCACATTTTCTAAGTAGAACCACGGCCCTAGCTACTCCTATTGAGAAACCGCTACATAAATGCAAACAACTGATTTAATCCCTTTAGAGTTGATATTTCTCTGTCTTATTTACTACTCATTGAGGCCTTCGAAGCTTGTCTCAACTACTTACTGATAATATCAGCATTCAAGACCACCACGATGGGGTTTCGCGTATTTCTTAAAGGGTGCAAAACTGTCTTCAATTTGACCACCAACCATGTTCGAAATATGACACTCTAAGACATTATTATCAAACATGAACTAAAGTCGGAAGGACAAAAATTAGCAGTAGCACAGTTCTTGTTACTTGAACAGCTTTCTGCTCAATATCTTAAGCAAGTCTCCGTAAAGGAAGAAAGTTGCTATCTTATCAATTATAGCAACGTTGGCGATAGGATAATTTTTGGGTAGAAAGTTTGGTCACCACAAGGGGTCACCCTACCACATACAAACGGTGTTTATAAAACAAGTAAGAAGCTGATAGAGTCATTCCTATATTGTTAGGCATCTGTTAATTTGTAGAACCAGTAATGAGCACTATTGGGATGCTGATTGCAAACCTGCTTTGACCTTTTCTTTTTCCGAAACCTTTTGTGTCTGTTTGAGTCCCCTTCAGATTTATGCAATGGTATGTCCAAGAAAATTGGAAATATCATCACTTTTCTGAATTCCGCCCTGATTTTCAAGTTGTAAAAGTTTGCTTTGGTGACTTTTTAGTTTTCACTGAAAGTCATAGTGGCGACTGCAAACACTTGCAACACTCATGGTCGAAAACCATGAAAGATCCTCCACTTTTAGGTAGCCCCGGATTATATAAGCGTACATTGCACGTATCTTGCTACCAAGGTGACCTTAGCGATTGTTTACGAGATGCAGGTCCTTCATGAATTCAGAAGTATAATTCGAGGGCCAAGGGAGGAGTTAGCCCATTTCTTTAGCCCAATCACGGACTTTTATTAGGAGAAAACTTTTACCGTCCGAGAGTAATGGCCCAAGGTAATGAGCATTATGGGCCGCATGCATCGGCTTCCTGGGCCCAGAAAGTGAGTACATCATGGACTTGCAGTTCTGCAGGCAAAATGTTGGGTGTAAAATGAGATATCTGGCGTTGATGATAAAATCCATGGACGTTCCAATGGGCAAAAGGATTGAGCCTGTACAAGGATCCTATTGCATAGACGAATGGCCCCGCATTCAATTCCGGGTCGAGCATCCGTGCCCTTTTTGGTCATCCAATTTCTGGAAAAATTTCACTAACGAGAAAAGAAAATATGTACGTATTTTTGGGAGGAATTCTTCAATGTAACGGTGATAGAGATTTAACGAGATGTAGTGTATTTTCAGACAATAGGAGTCAGTATTTCAAAGTATAAAGATTTCATCCGTCGGATACACCGTATTATCATTATCACAACTATTATTGAAGTGTTTTATCTTATGCAGAGGTGCATATAATTAATCTTACACCCCTCAATTGAAAATGAGAAAAAACCATTATGCCAACACAAAAAGCTTAAGTTTGGCAAGTTTGCTTGATTTGCTAGCCGCAGGCCCGAGACTCAAACTAGCAATCATGTATTCTTGTTAAGCACGGGGCAATCAAATCAGTAGTGTTTACTGTAGAAGCATTGAATTATCAATTAGGTTTAAAGATTGCATAGAGATCATTATTGTACTTGTGCATTCAACCGATAAATATTTGGGTATCACAGGTTAATTTAGACACATTCTAACAACCTCAAGAATATTTCTTCAAACAGTGT
This sequence comes from Escallonia rubra, assembly GCA_033065855.1. NCBI lineage: Eukaryota > Viridiplantae > Streptophyta > Magnoliopsida > Escalloniales > Escalloniaceae > Escallonia > Escallonia rubra. The sequence goes on along the minus strand of JAVXUO010001575.1, from coordinate 78,731 downwards.
TACAAGTAGAGAGAGCTATACATAAACTTGCTAGACCCACTGATTCCCAAATTACTCCCCTTCTGCGAACTTTTAGGTACCAACACATAATATAATACCCCCTCTGACTGCGATAAATGAGTGAGACAGTCAAATCTAGCTCTATAAAGCTGCTAAGAGTCTCTCTGGTCAATAGACAAAACAGGGTAACTGTCAATGCTATCAGCCCATGGGCCCCTCTGGGCCTCCCCAACAATGGGTCTCACACACTTCCAAACCAAACTAGTACACTTGAGCCCACTCCCGAACCCAAGCATCCACACCTTGTCACCCTTCTTCACTCTCTCCTTGCCCTCCATATATGCTAACTCGTACCACAATGAAGACGAGGATTGATTTCCAAACCTATGCAGTGTCATCAATGCAGCCTCCACGTCTTTCTCCCCGAGCTTCAACCCTTTGCCGATCTCTCCTATCAACGCCTTCCCCGATGTTGGTAAGCAAAAATGTTGGATTATCGGCCTAAAACTCGGAATATAAACCTCGGCTGACTTGTCGAAAAACCTCTTCCATAGTACCGAGACAACGTACCGGATTTTTTCCGTGAATGGAAATGTTAATGAACCAAGAATGGTAAAGTTGGACATTAGGGTTTCACCTACCGCCTTCATTAGATCCTTTTTTAGTGCAAACCCGACTAGCCCATTCGAGTCTTCTTCGCGCATGGCGGAGTTATAAGCCAGGTCATCGTTGGCTCTTTGGGTTCTTAAACTCCGAAGCAGTACGTACTTCGGCGTCTTTGTGTCTTCTCTTTTGTTAGTAAGCAAGATAGCTGCACTGCCAGTACGAAAGGAACAGTTAAGGATCAACATTGGCCGCTCTTTGCCAGAATACCAACCGGTGGATAATATCTCCGTGCTAATAATAACCGCGTTTGAATTTCGACGAGTCTTTAGAATATTTTGAGCAATATCTATGCTTATTGCGCTTGCGCTGCAGCCCATGCCACTGACATTGAAGCTCTTGACGTCCTCTCTAAGTGCATATTTGTTGATAATCATTGAAGCAAGCGAAGGAGACGGGCAAATTACACTAGAGTTTACGATAAGTATATCTATGTCACGTGGAGAGAGATTGGTTTTGGACATGAGGTCTTCGAAGACGGGGAAAGCGACCATTCGGAATTCATCGATGGATTCTTGATCAGTTGATCTTGGTGGGATGTAGTGTAAAGCTGGAGGAAGGTAGGTATTTTCGCTTTGTCCTGAAGAAGTGAGCATTCTGGCCATGAATGATAAGCTTTCTTTGTCGAATATGTTGAACATGCGGGCATGCTCCAGGTAGGTTGAGAAGGGTACCCTCCAGGAATTTGGTGGCCTGAAACATGAGAAATCTACAAGGTAGACTTGTGAAGGCCTTGACAGGTAGGTTTTGAGTATGAAGAAGAGAAGGAAACAAGAGAAGGGCAATGCATGATATATAGGTTCCCGTTTTTGTGCTAAAAAGAGAATTTCAGTAGAGAAGACAAGTAGGAGTGATGAAACCCTCAGAACTTCCAAAAGGGCTGAAGTAAGTTGCATCGGTAGGAGAGCGTACAGGGCGGATATGATTTTGGAGAAAGTGTACAGTTTTGTCTCCATGAGAAAGGCCGTCTGGAAAGGAGAGGAATGTGGAGGTATGGGTCTTGAGCGGAGTGCAGTTTTGTAGGGAAGGTTTATGCCATGCATGCAGTGCAAGTTGAAGGCTAACTCATGCACGTCTACATGAATTTATGTAGGTAATAAATGAGAGTCTTCATGATGAAGGTAAATTAGGTAGGCAACCTTCTCTTGGTTTGTGGTTGGCGGATGCGAGTAACGTAACTCTTACACCTTACATGGGAATTGAAACCATGGACCGGCCGGGTGAGAATTGTGTTGTTCAATGTTTACTGATCTTGGAAACAACTACTGGACTATGCTTCTGTGAACTTTAGTGGTAAGAGTTTTCAAGCCAAGATCTGGTGTGAGAGAATTTCTCGGTCTTTAAGTAGCAAAACCAAACTGTAGATTATCTCTTTCAAGTGATCAAGCAGTGGATTCAGTGGTGTGTGAGGGGCTGGAAAAAGGTGCCTGGACATAGGATTAACAGAAGGCTTTGTGCTAATTGGGGGATTAGTGCAGGAATGTTGCTTGACTGAATGGTACCTGCTGAGTTTGTTTTTGAAATGTATAGTTTAGGGGAGAGGGAGGGAGAGCTGTTAAGCTTGTACTTGTTACATTTTTCTTGTTAATACAATTGACCTTTCACCCAAAAGAAAATGTTGAAGACGTGTGATGTCAAGCCTAGTCCAGAACTAAATCACTCTCTGTATGCAACATCATTGCTTCACCAGTTAATTTTTAAATACATGACACTTAATGATCACTTCCCACCCAAAAATCTCTAGATAGACACGTACTGACTATCAATGCTGCTAGTAAGATAGACACCAGCTTCGTCCAGCACTTCACTTGAAGCATAAACAAGATCACTCTGCATGTGTATAATGGGAGGTTTGAGACACAAGCTTGGTAGCTTACGTGCATGGACCCTTGTGGGCTATCAAGCTTTTTTTGGTAGTGTAAGGGCCACCTTATCTGGTTCATTACCGACAAGAAGGTATGGTGCCTTGTTTTGGCGAGTCAACTGGTAATTATTCGTTAACTGGTCCTTTATGGTGAACTGGTGGCTGTGAAACCAAACTAGTGGTTGGCTGATGAGAGTCTTCTTCTTTGTGAAGGAGCATTTGACAGACGCCCACGTGCAGAATTAATTCGAGGAATTCTGATGGTTCTACTTCCCATTAATATTGGCCGTTTTTGTGAGAGCCGGAACTTGCAGTGGCTTTGCTGTAGGTACTTATACTGGGCGGGGCTGTGACGCCCAGTGGCGAAAGTCAGAAAAACAAATCTTAATGCGAACATCAAATATATAAGAGCAAAATTGAACATACACACCCACCACCATGAGCAACAATTACGATCTAAAATCTCAATCTAAAATTAGTAATCCCACTAACAGTCAATTCCCAAATAGAGACGATATGCTATGTCCATTATGTAGCTTTCAAGCTTTTGAAATAGAGAGACTTTCAAGCTTTTGAAATAGAGAGACTTTCAAACAATAGAGAATAAAGAGGATATTTGTATTGACTTTGTGTGTGGTTTATTTGTGTAAGTTTGGCACGTTAAATGACTAAAAAGATATTTTTTTTAACTATAATTAGAATTTTTAGGTAACTTAATAAGCAAAATGACTAGAAATATATATTCTTAAAGTATTTTTAAAATTTTTAGTTGAGCACTTTTTCATTAGAGATAAAATATATCATATAAAATGAAAAAATTGCGAAGAAGCAGGTGGCCACCGCCGCCCCTCACTCCCTCCGCCATTGGGACACCCAACGCGGTGGAGGAGTCATGGGGGACTATTTTTTGAGTAACATTCAAGTTCTGGGCAAGCCTTAATTTGGGCAGAAGATCTAATACTGCTTTTCACTTTTATGGGGAAGGTTATAGTATATGCTTCGACTTAATGCTAAAAATAGAGAAAAAGAAAGATAAAGACCCACCAAGTTGTTATATATGTTAAGGCAAATTTCAAAATTGTACTCTCAACTTTACATTCTATACAGCTTTAGTTCCAAACTTTGAAGGTTCGCCAAAGAAGTACCTAACTTTTAAAAAACGTACCAAATTAGTATCTCGGCTGACGGATCACGGGTGCTGTTAAAAAGTCTAAAGGATAAGACCGTCATTATAAAAAATTATCGCAAAGTCTGTCCACGTGGCCACGTGGATAGTACTTTTTACGTTCACCCCATCAGACTCTCTCTCTCTCTCTCCCTCTCCCTCTCCGTACTCTACCAACTGCCATGCCACCACCACCCTCCATTCTCCATCCCCCTCATCCCTCTTCAACTTTTGTTCAACATTTCTTTCCGTTTCTGACAATCCCAAAATTATAGCGACACGAATGAACTCATAAAATAATTTAACAGTCCGCCCTTATAATTTAAAAGTAATCAAACAAAAATCTAACGACAGCGAAAACAAACTGATATTGATCAATCAAGAACAAATACAGCGAGATTTCCGATTCCGGTAAATCCCTTTACCACTCTTTCTAGATATGGAAAGTCTCATTTCCAAGAGAGACAAACAAAGAGAAGATCAATCCAACCCCAGATCATTAATCTTCCATTTCCGATACGCAGCAATCGTAAATAACATAAGACCCGGACAATTTTCGCCGCCTTGAACACCGAAATCTTCGTTGCGATCGCCTCCCTTCCGGTCGCCTTATAATCGTTGTTGTAGTCGTGCCGGTCAGAATAACAGTGCTAGGTGCAGAACAGCTACGTACCCGCACAGGACAACATCCAAAGCACTGATTCACGATCTTCTTAGTCACCTCAGCATCACCACATCTGCCGTCTCTTTCAGATCCCGCGACAACATAAGATCCCACGTGACGACTAATTATGTGATGGATCTAAAATTAATTATACACAAAGAAAGTGAAGGGAAGATCAACAACAATGGCGAAGGACAGTGATAGCGTCGACGAGTGTAACAGCGTCGAGGGTAGTGTCGGAGAGTGGTAGCGTCGAATACGGCTGTGACGTTAGATCTACAACGGCGGTGGTTTTGGGCGACAGTGGAGGTGGTGGTCTGGTGGTATTGGTGGGTGATGGTGGTGATGAGTAACGGGGGTGAGAGAGAGAGAGATAAGTTTTTTTAATCGAATGGCTGTGACATTGCTACGTGTCTTTAAGAATATGTGAAAAGGACGACCCACATGGACACACTTTACCCTTTTTTTATTATGACGGTCCTATTCTTGACTTTTTAACGGTATTCGTGGTCTATCAGCCGAAGTACTGATTTGATACTTTTTTAAAAGTTAGGTACTTCTTTGGTGCACCTTCAAATTTGAGTGCTAAAACTGTACAGAATGTAAAGTTGAAGGTACAGTTTTAGGATTTGCCCTATATATTAAGTTTATGTTTTCTAGACCATGAGATTTACTTCATATTACTTGTTACAATTTTAGCGTAATCTTATTTTATAAATTTTATTAGTTCTAAGTAAAAAAAGACAAAAGCATTAGGAAGCGTGCTTTTTCTTGCTATTGAGCTATACCATTACAGTTCCATGCTAAATTTGCTTCGAGCAAAGTGTTCAAGGATGGTTTTAATGTAATTAAGAGTTCTAGACTCAAAAGATCTTTTTGATATGGTTGTAATAGTTACTTAGTGGGAGCTTGATTTTCTTGAAAAGTGGTCTAACGATCCGTGTTAGTGAGAAGACAAACTCTTATTAATATAAATTCTCCTGATTAAAGTAAAAAAAAGAAAAAAAGACTACCCATTAATATGTACAAGTGGTTAAAAAAAATCATTTATTGATGATGCCACATTAATAACAATACCCATTAATATGTACAGGTGGTAAAAAAAAATCTCACCTTACTGTATCAATGATTATAGGCGATCCATATCCCAACCTTTCATATGTTGAGCTCCATAAACCACTATTTTTCATCTAAATAAACAAAGTTGGGGACAGATTAAAAGATGCTGGAGTATTTAATTTAAAAAGAATTCACCTTTTATATGCACGGCTTATGTAAAGGCAACTTTTACAAAACTCACCTTAAATCACTCTCTAGCTAGTTCACATACATATGGAGCTCAAACATGCCAAAGTACTCACCAGTCACATGATCAACTTTCCCGTATTTGAAGGCCTTATTATGTCCAAAACAGATCTCTCTCCTCGTGACACTTAATCCTTATAGTCAACTGTAGCGGATTTTGACCGTCTTCATCACTTTCTTCGCTCATTACCAACAGATTTTCCCTAAGATATGATGTCAAGAGCTTTAATATCACGGGCATGCAAGCACAAGAGGTGTTGACAGGGCTCTCGAAATCCTTTAAGAACGTACAAAAGTTTGTTTAGTTGTGACTTTCTTTTACCGGAATAATAGTATTCAGCAAACTCAATAATATCGTTGAATTGTTGATATTGCATTGTTGTTGGCATGAAAAATGAATCCGTAACACTATAGTAAATATGACTTTGAACTTTTAGAGTCGATATTACTATAGATTTGGTGACACACCTAACTCACATGTACAATTAAAAGGAAAAAAATTTGGTTGACAATATAGCGACAATCAATTGTCTCCAAATGTTTTTAGTGACAATAAAAAAGTGCTCTAATAATTGTTACTGAAAGTGTTAGAAGAAATGTCGTTTCATCAATTAATTGTCACTATAAAAAAAGATACAATCGCAAATTGAGTGAGCAAAATAGTTTTACTAACCTCAATCTTCAATGGAAAGACAAATTGAATGGGGTGTACAAGGGGTACCCAGATGGATAAGGCCAAGGGTCTCGGATTTTTGAAATTAAACTCTTAACGATCTCTTGTACTTGTATCCATGTTCTCGTAATACGAAGAACTTTGCACGACGCCCGGAGATAAACACATTATAGCCGAATCGCATTAAATTTTGTGTGTATCTATTTTTACTTCGGAGCTTAAGAACTGAAGGAGCCTCTAACGACATGTCTTACAGCTCTGCCGCGCGCGAAGAAGACTCAAACGGGCTAACTGGGTTTGCTCTTAAAAGGGACTTGTCAAAGGTACCAGGCGAAACTCTTCTATCCAACATTACCTTTTTGGTTCATTGATATTTCCATTTAGGAGGGGAAAAAATTTCGGTAGCTTTTTCAATCATCTGGAAGAGGCTTTTGGACAAGTCCGGGGAGGCTTACAGTGCCGGAGTTTAGGTCAGTGATACAACATCTTTGTCTGCCGGCGTCGGGGAAGGTGGTGGTTGGAGAGACAGGGAAAGGGCTGAAGCTTGGGAAGAGAGAAAAATGGAGGCACCCACTGATGAAATTGCATAGGTTTTAATTTGGAAATCAATCTTCATCTTCACTGGGGTATGAGTAGGCATATTTGGAGGCCAAGGAGAGAGTGAAGGGTGGGTGACAAGGTGTGGATGGTTGGGCTCGGGGAGTGGGCTCAAGTGTTGTAGTCTGCTGTGGGAGTGTGTTAGGCCCATAGTTGGGGAGGCCAAGAAGGGCCCATGGGCTGATAGCGTATCAAGGTACCCAGTCTTAGACTCTTAGCCGTTGACTAAAAGGAGACTTTCAATTTTGGAGCTAAAAGAGGTTATGTCAAAACTGAGTATCACTTACACTAGTAGTTTGTCTACTCATGGTTTTCATGTTTTATTTGGATAATAAATGAACCCTTTCAAGTGTCAAAATCATCAACTCGTGGAGGCAGGAACACAAGTAAATCTTCGTAACGACGGTGACACAAAAAAGGTGGCACAACAAATAGACATTTGAATGGATTAAATTTCTTTCAACCTTGTTCCATGCCAGTTTTATCAACGTTATCACGTCCCTTTCTAGGAAAGCGGAAACACGCACTTACACTATATACACATTAAGATAGATGTTAAAGGTATAAGCTTTAAAGTCATTTAGATTACATGGTCCGCACTCCTCAAGAGCGAATCGCTTGTAAAAAGGATGAAACGACCGGTTTCTACCTGTTCACCCGCAAAAAGTGTATGCTTTTGGGGATAAAAGTTGTCTTGGTATCTTATTCGGCGTAAAATGGACATCTTATGCTTATGCACCCAATTGGGTTGGGTTACTTCAGTTGCTTGTGCTATTGTTGGTGCGTTAGGCCTGGGTCCTAATTGTATTGAGGGGGCCGGATCAGCCTCGTCCCAACCTCTCATTCTCATTTGTCACTCACTCCTAAGAAGAATTTAAAATAAATCTCTTTGATTTGAAAAGAAAACGCCTTTTATTACACTTCAATATACTCTCTTTTTTTTCGGGTTGAGACGACAAAAAATATCCTCCGGCTCTAACTGAAAATAAGCATCTATGCTTGACTTGTGTTTCCATGAATTTTCTTGAAGGATGATATATTATTCCGATATAATACATTTTTCTACTTTTTTTTCATTTTTCTTTTAATAAATTTTGTAAGAAGAGAAGCAGAGGAAATGAGAACTAAGTATTATCTAAGATTCTAATTGCGTTGACTTCTTGCCAAGAAAGCTCAACCTAAACAAAAGGTGAAACAAATTATTGGTAAAGGCTATTTTCACCATTAGTATGTTATTCAATCCCTTCGTTTATTTTATAAAGGTTAATAATAGACACTAAACTTCATTTCTAGTGACAAAATGGGGTGCAAAATCATATAAGAAGGTGGAACAAGCATTACCCAATTTTATTTAGATAATATATCCTATATTTCATGTTATGATTCAGAGAGGAATTAAGGTTCGTTCTTCATGTTAAAAACTAAAAAAAAGGAATTTTTTTTTTGCTATTACCCAGGTTGTAGGAATCTTCCTCTAACCCCGTATATAGTGACAATCGTTAATTAAATATTTGTAGTAATTTTTCTGCTTATATTTTCGGTAACAATTCTTAACAATATTTTTTTTAGCGATTATTAATTATTACTATTTGAGAGTAGGAGGAAGACTCCTCAACCCGGACAGCGGCCAAGATTTTCCCATAAGGAACGAAGGTTTCATTAGAACTTGCTCAAACCTACTAAATTGGGAGGGGTTCACAAAATTTGAGAAATGGAGAGGTGAGGTCACCTTTATCCGGTTGTCTACATATATGAAGAGATTGACAGAAAGAGACTCCTTGTATGAAGAGATTGACAGAAAGATCGACCTTCAAGGAGTCGAAGCTTCATATTTCCTGCATTAATGAAGAGGGTGGATGATGAGTTGTCAAAGATCTCTGATAATCCCCGAGATCCAGCACTGATCTTCGCCAACAATGAAGGTGGGAGACAAACATGGTGGCCAAGAATACATTTGATCGTCCGTGAACCGTAAACCATGATGAAGATTCCAACAATCACTGATTGTGAAGAAAATTCACAATGGAGATCTTGAAAGGCGATCGAAGAGTCTGTGCTACGCAACAATGTTACTTCTTTCTAAACACATCGCTGGTAAAGCCACGATATCTTTTCCCACGTTAAGAAAAATCGAGACTAACCCGAATACGTGTGTACGTGAATACGGATATTATATACGGGTGAAAATCACGAATACATCAATCTCTAGGATCTCGTCGCATGCCAGCGAATATCACAAACAAACGCCCTGTGGTAGAGTAGACTACGCGAGCCCGATCCGTACATGCAAAAAGCCTTTTTCTCTCGACCAGTTAATCTTAACATTCCCATTTTCATAACTACATATATATGGTGCTACATCCTATTTTCATTTTCCTTTTTCCTGCAGCTGGCAAAATGGTACGTTTCCTCGTCTAGCTAGGTGTGACCTGGTTTAGATCACAACACCAGAATGATGATCAATGGCCAATCTTGGGGAACCAGGGAATTGATCAAAGGGCCTAAAACAAATTAAATGTCACCTCTGATACATTCCATGTCGCGGCAAACACATCACATCACAGCCTTAACTCATTTACATTCAGACAAATTATCTGAAAAACCCAACAAAGAAGTTGCCCAATTGAAATCTTTAATTTTTTTTTTCACACATAAAATAACCACACAAAGGGGCCGAATATTATATTCAAATCCCATATTGTGTCAGGGGTTTTTAGTACTATTAATAGCAAGTCGCTAAAATGATGGGAGAGAGAGTAATTCAAATCTTAAAATTAAAATCTTTCCCAATCAATGAACTCCCAGAAATAATCTCAAGAAACTAAGGAAACCGACTAAAAAGAGCTTAAGACGGGGTCATGTTGGAGGACAATAATAATAATAATAATCCTAATAAATGGAGAGAAATTTTAGGGGATTTGAGAGAGAAACGTGGAATTACAGATGGGGTGGCATTGAGTTTTTTTTTTTTTTGTGTGCGCCCTATTAAAACATTTTTGGAAAAGCCATAAAATGACATGTAGGTTTTTTTTTTCTTTAAAATTTTAGGAAAAATACACATAAGATTCTTTTGGAGAGAAGTTCTCTAGTTTACTCTCGAGAATTCTTACAATTGTTTAGAATGTTTAATAATAACTAATTGTATTTGCAAAATGCAGTACCAGTTTAATTAGAAAACTCATTCATTTGAAATTCGAAAGGTTATAGTTCTAACATAATACATAGTTTGACTAACGTTTCTACAGATTCACCTATTTCAAAGCATGTCTCTAGACATAACCAAAGCTGAGAAAATAAGTCCTTGAGTTTGACATTATTCTATGCCTGACACGATTACCAATTCACTTTATTATGTCTTTTTGCTTTAGCATGTGTGATGTAATGAACGGGCAATCTTCATCTCATGGCCTCAACCGACACCATGTCAACTTGTTGTAATCCTCTGAGTTTCATTCGTTAATGTTACTGCTAAAAAGTTAATCAGGAACCACAGCCTAGCCAGAACGATGATCTGCAAGATAAAAAAAAATAGTGATTTTCGGGTTAGAATTCCGACGGGAGAACTACTAATCTCGTATTTAACCAAATCTGACCTATAGCGATAGATGTCATCTAATGACACGTACAATATCATCTGCTGATTACGAGTATAATTTTAGTTACATCGGTTAATTATACCATATCGTATGTATCAATATTTATTTTTTTCCAGAAGAATAACTGAAGTCTTATTGACCACCTAACAACTTCTTACATAGTCGCGTGATGGTGCCATGTTGTTAGCCAACCCGTGAATGATTGCAAGCTTCAAGAAGAAGAACAACATCACAATAACTCGAACGAATCAAACAAAATTCCAGTCACAGTACACCACCTTGTCATGTTTGCCTTCCTTTTTCGCTTGGCTCCATCCCAAGAATCTCCCCACCACTTTTTTAATTTGGTCCCGTTCTCTTATTTAATCAGTCCCCCCCCACCACCACACCACTTACCTTTCATCGCATTCTCGTGCCTAGCTTGGATTGAAATACAAAGGAAAACAGCTCAAAAGAGAGCTTGCATTATGGCTAAGCTCTCGCAACTTTTGTGCATTATCACCCTCTCAACATATTCCAAGCTTGCCTTTTCACTAGCAACACCACCACCATTGCCCATTCTGCCTCTGCCATCGTATGCCCAGCTGAAATGGCAGCAGAGGGAGCTCATAATGTTCCTCCACTTCGGAGTCAACACGTTTACGGACTCCGAATGGGGCACCGGGAACGAGAACCCCGCCATCTTCAACCCCACGGGCCTCGACGCCAACCAATGGGTCGATACCGCCATAAAAGGCGGCGTCTCTCTGATGATTCTCACGGCGAAGCACCATGATGGCTTCTGCTTGTGGCCTTCCAAGTACACTGACCATTCTGTGGTGGGAAGTCCATGGAAAAATGGCCATGGGGACGTAGTTCAAGAGCTTGTCAATGCGGCCAAGGCACGTGGGGTGGACGTCGGCCTGTATCTCTCGCCGTGGGATCGCCATGACCGGAGATATGGGAACACCAAAGCTTACAATGAGTACTATTTGGCTCAATTACAAGAACTTCTCAACAAGTAAGCTCTTATGCCTCTTTATTCTTTCCATTTTGTGTTTTTACCTTTTACCTTTTTTATTTATTTATTTTTTGTCGTTTTTTAATAGCGTTGTTTCTTTGTTTCGATGTTTCGAGATCGTTAATAGTATGAGAAAGAAATTTTCAGTATAACTACCATAACGATGACATGATACAACCCTTCATTCTTAGAACGTTCTTTCATTTCAAAAAGAATGTTTGAGTCCGGATAAAACTACGTCGAAACGGAAAATTTTAACTACCATAATTGCCAAAGGAATATACTACTGATTGTAACATGGAGTATTGATGTTATTTCATTGTTTTGGTAGCTATGGAAATGTGAGAGAGATATGGTTTGACGGAGCGAAGGGTTCGAATGCGCCAAACATGTCGTACGACTTCAATGACTGGTTCGCAATGGTGAAGGAATTGCAGAGCACCATCAACATATTCTCCGACGCCGGACCCGGCGTCAGGTGGGTTGGGAATGAAAAGGGGTATGCCGGACGCACGTGCTGGTCGACCATCAATGGTTCATCGCTATCAATCGGAAACGGAAGCATCGTCAAGTAAGTAACGTTTATAGTGAAATTTAGTTTGGTTTGTGGTGAGGAAATGCAGTACAGTTGAACATGTCCTTTTTACCCTTTGTAGAGTTAGGAATTATTTTTAAAGTCTGCGCTGAATATATATATAAAAGATCAAAAGAAAAGTTTTTGTTTTATCGGGATAATAAAATGATAGTTATAATCTCTTGTGTAGCAATAATGAATGGACACTAAATTGCCTAAACATAATACGTGGCATTTCTGTCAACATTTTTAGCGATGATTCTTAATAGCACTTTTTAACATCAGTAAAAGGCATTAAAAATATTTTACGATCATCAATTGTTAACTAAAATCTTTTCATAATAAAATTTAAAAATTGATATTTGAGCTCTACTTTTGTCGTGACTATGTAAAGGCTTTTAGCGTTGAAAGTTGAGCTCAAATGGTGCAAGCAAAGCTTCAAATACCATTTTTCTTATTTGAGCTCTACTCTTGTCGCTAAAGCAACTACATAGCGACACTTTAAAAGCCTTTAGCATTAAAAGTTAGAGTAGAGCGATAGTTTCACTTACGTTGATTTATGTGTGTTTAACATGCAAAATTACTAAAAAGACATCCCATTTGGAGCAATCCTAGAATTTTCACGTGGGCATTTTTCGTTAATACGATCTATAAAGTGCCTAATATACTGAAAAGAAAAATAAAAACAGTAGGTGGACTTGCTCTTGAGTTTCATTACCAAGCAAACTTCTGAGATACCCTTTTTTGGGTGCTAACAAGATATATACCCTGTTTGGAAGACTGAAGAATACAAATACTTTATGTTTATGAACTGGATATCAGTCACTTCACCTATAACGTGGAGAATTTCTTGCTGGTGAAGTGTCCAGAAATCTGGTTTGTGGGTTATCCAAAAATAAGAGTGGTTATAGTGGCTTTGTTGGTTAAAATATGTTCAACACTTGGAACAAATCAGTATCATAATGTAGTATGACAAGTTTGACACCCCAACTAATTTGCTCAATAATGGTGCAGCTATCTCAACACTGGCGATCCGAAAGGGACGGACTGGCTGCCGGCAGAGTGCGACGTCTCAATCCGTACCGGATGGTTTTGGCACAAATCACAATCACCCAAAGGGCTCAATGAACTACTTGAGATATATTACAATTCCGTGGGGCGAAATTGCCTGCTTCTGTTAAACGTGCCTCCTAATACGACGGGGCTAATATCCAAGAGCGACGTGCAACGTTTGACAGAGTTTAAAAGTGCCATCGACACCATCTTCTCGACGAATATGGCTGAGAAGTGTTCCGTCAAAGCGACTAGCCAAAGGGGAGGTCAAAATGGTGGGTTTGGACCCGAAAATGTGTTAGACAGCGACCATTTATGGACGTATTGGGCTCCCAACGATGAAGATAAGGAGGACCATTGGATTGAATTTAAGGCGACTGGTGAACCGCTGAGGTTCAACGTGGTGAGGATCCAAGAGGCGATCGGACTAGGCCAAAGGATCAGACGGCATGAAATTTACGTAGACGGGAATCGGGTTGCGAGCGGGACCACCGTAGGGTATAAGAGGCTTCACAGGCTGGAGAGTGGGGTGGTTTATGGGTATAAGGTGAGGCTCCGAATTATGGGATCTCGAGCTCTACCATTAATATCTTCCTTTGGTCTCCATTTTGATCCCTTTTGGCACCCTAATGGGCATTGACTTATCAAACCTTTTTCCCTTTTGCCGAACACTAGGGCACCCTACCCTAGTGTTTGAGCTCACCTGCCGAAATGGCCTAGACCAAGCAATAACAAAAGGTTGAAGGCTTTAAGGGAAATTGAAGTTTGAAGATTGGGCTAATGCGGGGCTTGGTTTTTTGCATCTCCCACTTTCCAAGTATGATTTTTCTTTTTTTTTTCTTTGTTTGTTAGTTTTCATCATAAAGCCGACGAAGTTAAACTTGGGAAGCCAATATCCATGTCTTTATATTTCTAGCAGATTCGTTATAACGACGATAGATGGATGCGATTCATTCAAAATATTTAAACGCTTGAATAAGGTTGAGTTCAAGTTCTTGTAATCCTCTGATCGACATTTGTACAATATCATGGATTGTCAAGAAAACCAACAATTTTTTTTACCATAAGGTAAGATACAATGTTCAACTAAGAGTTACAGACACCAAATCCCAAATAGATGATATAGCAACTAGCAACTGAAGACAGCAGAATTATAATCAACACAGAACTTGCATCTTTTCAGTTACGGCCGAGGAAACGCATATAGATGGAGCCCCTTGTCTATGTGAAGGGTGAACATGGTTCTGTAAGAAGCTTCCTTACTCTTGTCCACCAGTTTGAATTTGAAGAAGAAGAGGAGCACAGCTGCCAGAATCTTCATTTGTCTATAAGCAAATTCTTTTCCTAAGCATATCCGGGGCCCGGCCTGAGAGAATAAAGTAAGACAAATTCAAGAAACTTGCACTTGCCAAAAGGGAAAGTAAGAAAGAGGGAGGAGACAACTTACTGACCTGGAAGGCTGTGAACTTGAAAGGACTTTCAGCTCGGAAAACACCACTGTCAAGCCATCTTTCAGGTCGGAAATCCTGAGCGTCCTCTCCCCAAATGTATGTCATCCTTCCCATGGCATAGGGTATATAGCTGATGCCATCTCCTTTCTTTATTTTGAACCCATCTGGTAGAGTATCATCTTCTTCTGACATCTTACCATCCTGCAAGTATAATTTAAAGCCAGAGCCAAATAATTTTCGAACAACATGTATCACACTTCACTCGCATAAACTCAAGAACCAAAATTGAAAAGCGTACAAAACAAACAATCATAGTTCTGGTGGTGCTTCAATGAATGAAATACAGAATGAGGCTTATGCACTTCATAAACCCAGTGAACACGTACACACTCTGCAATTTGCACGTTCATAAAGGATAAGGCACTCTCAGTGAAAACTAACTACAACTAGAGAAGACTTGCAATACTAGTAGGCACAAGGTTCATTTACTTGGGCAGTACAAGCTGCAAGCCAATGCTTATGTGAACAGAATATTCTGAAACCAATCACCAATATAAACTGAGACCTAATTAACTTACTCAACATTGTTAAGAGAATTGGAACACAGAACTCGATTAGTTCTGATGCCCCGACCTACCCGACATATGACCGGTTTTTGGGCTTACCAACTCCAGAGCCCTCCCAACACCCCCCCCCCCCCCAAGTTCTGATGCCCCGACCTACCCAACATATGCCCTGTTTTTGGGCTTACCAACTCCAGAGCCCTCCCAACCCCTCCACCCCCCCACACCCAAAAAGACTACAGAAAGCTAATCGCACCAAAAGTACCCCCAAACAAATCGAGCTGCATAGAGAAAAGGAACATGGGATGAGTGAGTTCCTTACAGACCTGTCAGCCTGTGTTAGAAACTACTCTGCAATTACAAAGGCAGTTCACCATTAATTATTCATTCTTTGCCCATTTATGGTTTTAGTAATTATGGCCAGAGAGGCTAACAGAATGTTTTATGCTGTCAATGTATTACCAATGGAACTGCAGGATGAAGTCTGAGAGTCTCGGTTACAGCTGCATGAAGATAGTGCATGCTGTCTAGGGCAGTTTCAGTCAACTTAAGAACGAATTCGTCCGCACTCAAGTTTTTATCAGCTTCAGTAGCTTCTATCACTTCTTGCGCGACCTTTTCTTGAACCAAAGGATGTCTACACAACATGTAAAAGAACCAAGTGAGAGTATTTGCAGATGTGTCCTTGCCTGCAATGATGAAGCTGAGCGTAATATCTCTCAAATATTGATCAGTCATGTTCTCGGGATCCTTCTTACTCTCCACCAAGAACCTTGATAATATATCTTCTTTCCCTCTCTGCAAAAGGCATCTAGTTAGTGACTTGATGTGTCATGCAGACCGGGCCTGGTGGGGGGGAGGAGGAGTGTATAATGCAGGCCCGGATGGAGTGGTGGGGGTTGAGCTGATTCACTAGGAGTATGGAGAAGATACTCACTTCCAGCTGTCCCTTTTCCATCTGCTCCCTCTTGCGCCGAATCAAATTATATATAAAATTGTCAATAACCCTGATATTTTGCTTAAGAGCTGCTTCCAATCCAATATTAAGAGACCTCTTGATTCTCCATAATGGATCAACATATCGCCAGTACACCATAGCATTGGAGTCATCGAATGCTTTCATGAATCGACTACTGGATTCATCTGAACCTGATAAAGTATCAAGCTCAAACCCAAATCCCACCTTAAATATCGAGTCCAAAGTTGTCTTCATTAACAAATCCTGGCATAAAAGAGGAGAAAAATAAATTGAGCCTCTATCTCTTGGTCCAAATAGATGCTACGAATCAGCTCAACTAGAGGATTAATGTGCATTCGAATGATTAGCATACTTTGTTCAATTATTCTTCTAGGGGCAAACATAAGTTATAACCGGGTAATATGAGGATTAATGTGCATTCGAATGATTAGCATACTTTGTTCAATTATTCTTCTAGGGGCAAAAATAAGTTATAACCGGGTAATATGTCAATCTCTAGGGTGATACATTACCTGCAACCCAAAACTAGATGGTATTAGAAATTGGTTAATGAGTTTCTTTCATAAGGTCAAAGAAATCAAGTCTCAGAAACCCCTGTAGAAATTAACATGATAACTAAGTTTTTTAAGGAACTAATATTTGTTTAGCCTGATCAGAAACCTGTAAATCCATCGTTTGCTTGGCCCCTGCTGCTACAGACACTTTCTGTGATAATTTAGCAGCATTAGTTCGAAAGACAGCAGTGCTAAAATCTCTCAGAACTTTTGTTGAGAACTCATGGCTAGCCAATTTCCGTTGGTGCCGCCACTTATCTCCATCCACTGCAAAAATCCCGTCACCAAAAAGATCTCTCATAATATCACCATGATACACCCCCTGATCATTAAACCAAAACCGAACATAAGAAATCTACGATACATAAGATAAAGTTAGCCAATCAAAATCTATTTTACCTTGCCATAGTTGGGGAAATTCGTTTTCAGCATGTGTTCAACATTTACAGGATCAGCCGTATAGACTTCACTATTTGAGGGTGTGACGATGAAGCGGAAAGTACTATTTTTTCTTGCGAGTGATGTATGATAATCAAAAAGTGTGTTGAAGTGTATTAGTTGATTGAGCATAAGCCCTGCCACTGGTGGTCGATGATCCTTCGAGACTTGATCTCTGATGTAACTAAGTAGTAATATCACAACTAGAATAAACACAAACAAAATTGACACTCCGATTACTGCAAATAGTAAAGAAGTTGCAAAGAATAGCCCCATGAGAAGGAACACCACACTGAAACCTAAGAAGAGAGGATGCATCAGTAAAGATGTTTTAGAAAGGATTGATATGGAGCATATGCAGAAATGAGATTCAATGAATAATGAACTGACTAGCCGCTGTAACTCCAATGATGTGCTTTTCAATCATCAGTAGTTAAAGGGAAGTATCTCCCAGTAAGAATTCTCTTGGGATTATCTAACAAAAGGATCTTTCCGGCACCCCTTGGATTCAACCCAATTTGTCAAATGACCTTTCCGTCTGGACATGTTAGGGATCAAAAATGATTTTGAAGCTTTCACTTGATTGGAAAGTAAATTTGAAGCTTTCAACATGTTGACATGCACTTTTAAATGTCAAATTTGAAATTCAATGGTTTTCTTTGTCTTTAAGGCGTTATTTTCTTGCTACTGGGTTAATGGAAAGATAGCAATTCTGAAGATGAGATAAGTAATTTGGAAAATGCTCAGAATCGACTTAACAGCATGAAGGGGAAATAACTGTTATTTCTGGTGCCTTTTCGGAATTACTTTCAAAGTCATTAAATAAATAATTGAAAGAAACAATTCCGAATTTGAGTAAAATATGGGGCGTTAGATCATATATAAAGCGCCCGCCCGCGCGCTTGTGCGGTGCACCGCACAATAACATTCACAATCTTCCCTCCCCCTCCAAAACATCTCAAAATAATTCAAATGATATGTACCATGTGCTTACTTATGAGGAACGAGAAGATTCATTTTCTCTCCAATGTGGGACAAAGAACAAAACCCAAAACTTTTTGGGTCTTGAACTTCACTTACAATACAAACACGTTACATAACAAATCTATCATCATCGCTAACAGTTGGTCCACAATATCTTGACAACTTATCTGTCTTGTGGTCTTGGATCTATTTATAAACTAATAATAATACACCATAAGAGACGAGATTGCACCATCACCCCTACTCGTTTATTTTATGGTACATACCACCACCCCTATTTCCCCAAACCCCACAAAAGCAGCAAAAAGAAGGAGAGAGTATTGCCTATGAGATAAGATATCCTAAGGATACAGGCCTGGTCCGCTTTTATATGTTCCCAACTCTGATGCAAATAGAGTACATAACACTCCCATGTTGACCATCAATGGCAGGTGCTTCTACACAATGGATACAGGATGGGAAAAAAAAAACCATAAGATGAGAGAGAGAGAGAGTGATTAATAAGCTAACCATGAATCACCATTTAGTGTTTACTGTGTCCTTGAAGAAGTAGAGTTGCGGCGCCATCCCCCCCCCCCCCCCCCAAGGGTAAAGGGTAAATTTCTGATATTTTCCAAGAAAAAGTTAAATTTACAGCTGTAACTTCTTGGGTGGAAGAAAATTCAGACATGAGAAACATACTGCTTAACAGTACTCTATCAAGTTTTTCCATGTCTTTCAAATCTCTAGCCCCTCCCTGGATTATTCAATGAGATTGATCGTATTGCCATGTATCTTCATTTCACCAGTCAACCCATATATGACACACAGTATTCCCTCCATCACAACTCCAGGCGCCCCTCTGACAGAAAATTCATAGACAAGTCCATCAATTTCAACCATGCTGCTGCCTGGAACTTCCTTCTCAATCCCCTCGTCATTCATAAAAGCTCTAATTCTCTTCACATCATCAAATCTACCACCTTTGGCATAGATATCACGTAGAGTAACATAGAAAGCATGATTTACAGGTTCCACACTAATCAAGTTCTGAGCAACCTTTTCTCCCAGCTCTATATGTCCATGCATTTGACAGCCTCCAAGCAATGCACCCCAAACAAAGACATCTGGCTCCATTGGCATGTTTCTTATGAGCCTTTCGGCCTCATCGAATTCCCCAGCTCGACTTAGAATATCAACCATACAAGCATAATGCTGGACCTGTGGCTCAATCAAGAAAACGCTTCTCATGATATTAAAACACCAGCTACCTTTGTCTACAAGTCCCGAATGAGCGCAAGCTGACAACAGTCCAACAAAGGTCACAGGGTTAGGCTTCACCCCAAGTTCAACCATCGTTTGAAAAAGATCAAAAGCCTCTTCACCATACCCATGAAGAGCAAACACCGAGATCATAGCCGTCCACGCCAAAACATCCTTTCTAGGCATCTGCTTGAAAACCTCGACTGCTCTTTCCACACACCCACATTTGCCATACATGTCAACTAAAGCAGTTCCGATTACCATATCACACTCTAACCCACTTCTAACCAAGTAACTATGCACCCACCTACCCTGATCAAGCCCCCCTAGCGAGGCACAAGCTGAAACAACACTAGCAACAGTGATCTTATCTGGACTCACCATATCATCGCTTAAAACCTGCATCTCATGAAAAAACTCAATAGCCTCTTTCGGTCTACCCCCCTGAACAAACCCCGTTATAATCGAATTCCAAGTTATAACATTCCTCTTCTTCATCTTCCCAAATAACTCCAATGCCAAGTCAAGCGCCCCACTTCTTAAACACCCAATCACCATCGAATTCCAAGAAACAACATCCTTATTTGACATTTCGTCAAACACCCTCCGTGCACTATACAAAACCCCGCACACACCATACAAACTAATCATCAAATTCTGCACAAAGACATCACAACAAAGCCCAAATTTAAACACGTGAGCATGAATGCTTCGACCCATCTCGCCGTCAACCCTATTAACACACTCCTTTAAGAGAAACGGAAAAGTGATGTGATCAGGCACAATGTCACTACACAACATTTGTTTATACAAAATTAAGGACTGGGACGAACTGGGTTTGTCTTTATAGTTTGTTTTACAGGCGAGGGCTCTGATCATGGTGTTGTACATGAAAAGATTTGGGTTGTGAATGGACTGGAAAACTGCGGCGGCGTAGCGGAGAGAAGCGGAATTGGAGGTTGTGCAGGAGAAGAGGAGGCGAGACGTGAGCAAGTAGCGGTCAGTTTTTGACAAGTGTGGCGATGTTGTGATGTGGGCATGGATCTGTTTGAGCTCTCTCATCGTCTTGCACTCCTGTAATAAGCGTGCGATTACGCTTATCGGACATAGCCGTTGGGATTCAATCATCTCCCACCGAAGTTTTGCAGGACAAGGCGGGAAATTTGAAAGGCTTTAGCCGTTGAGTTTCCCTTTGGCTCAACGCTTTGGTGCAAGTTTGTGTCAACTTCATCGCTCTCACTCTCGCTCGCTGAGACTGCAACTTCGTTTTTTGGCACCAAACTTAGAAAATTATTTTGCAATTAAAACATCGAAACAGGATTCAGAATTATCGATAACATACAGTGATGATACCCACCTAATAAGATTAATAAGGTGAGTAAAGTTTAGTTTCAATGGAAAAAGAATCGTATTCTAAGGTAGAAAGCCTTTGCATTTACAAACTTCCCATTTTTTTCTTAGAAAACTAAAGAAATTTCCAAAAACATACTTAAGGTGGCAAAGCCCTGTGGATTCAGAATCTTTTTACTTGAGAAACTATATAAATTAGAAGTTGAAAGAACATATATGCTGTATTTGATTGTATTCGATCAAAGAAAATCATTGTCCACCATATATGCTGTATTTGGCCTCCGGCTGCAGTAGTGATTAATTCTTATTCGTAATTCTATCACAACCGCGTTGTGACAGATAAACGGATAAGTAGAAGGTAAATCGGTTGCCAACTTCCACGTGGAAGTTGGAGTCTGTTCCTCCAACTTCCACGTTTATGAACCGCCCAATCAGGATCATCCAGATTTATCAAAGTTCTCTTTTAGTCCAGACAAAAGGAAAGACATACCTCAAATCTTTGAACATACGAATGGAAATAGCATGAACTAAATAAACTCAATTTTTCATGCAGAGCCGGAGTTAGTCCGTAAGGTGTTCAAAATCCAGTATAGAGCAATTTTCGAAATTTTTAAGGGAGTCAACGTCAATTTCAATACATTTTAAGCTGAAAAACAAAAATAAAACAATTCCATCGTGTTATGGGGTCATTTGGTAACTCCTGAAGATTTCGGGATATACAAAGAGGCGGAATCTACACACTTGCTTTTGGCGGGACTCCACTGTGCTCAGGTAGCTAATGGGTGGAACTCAGCTCACTTCCTAAGCAGCAGCAGCATGCTCAAATGTTCCAAACTTGAAAATTAACTGGAAAATCTCGAAGCAAGATGCTGCTCCTGGTCCCTTCTCCTAAAGGAAACCCTCGACCCCTCGTCCTGATATCACTTCCCGATAAATGGAGAGTGCTTCTTCCATGACTTTCGCCTGGGCAAGCATCTTGGCTCTCTTCTTTCCAGAGGGATGAGTAGAGAGATAATCTCTCAACAACGTATCACCGCCAGAGACTTGCCCCAACTTCTCATACACCTTGGGCGCCACCCGAGGATCATACCCAGCAGAAGCCATCAAAAGCAGCCCAATGTAATCTGCTTCCATCTCCATCCTAATCAAAACAATGTCGAGACATTAGAATAAGAAAACTAGCAGATGAGCATTTAGGAAAAGATTCACAGAGACCAACATATGTTACACTTCCTCTAACCAAGGGCTAGCAAAATGCCAAATTGCGAAAATTGAGTCACGGAATGAGGTGAACAAAATTCAAATGCCAAATAAATGGTTTTTTCAGAGGCCATGTATCGCAGTTAAAACTATCGTTACACCCTCTATAACTTGCAAAGTGCTGCGACATATTCTACTCCTACGAATCCCCCCAAGAACTTTATATCCTACAGCAACCCCCCATCTTCAACTCACTAATCAAGCCTAGTAAATGAATGAAATAGATCAATAACTATGACCGGGAATGTGTCTATAGCTGAATGAAATTACCAAAGACAAGGGGACTAACTTTGACAAACAATTTGTCACTTATTGTGATCCAAAAAGCCAAGAGTTCAAGAATGATCACACAAAAGAGAAATAGATACGGTTCGATAAGGATATACATATAAAACAAGTGATCATCTAAGACCCAAAAAAAAGTCAAGTGAAAGACAAATAGCCATGTATAAGAAACTGCCAGCAGCAGCAGCAAGCACGTCAAATAGAAGACAGTCGATGAGGCTCAAGGGCGGAGATGGTTCAGCATCTCAAATTATCAAGATAAAAAGAGGTATCTTAGTGGAGATCTACTAGCACCCCGCAAAAATGGATTAATGAATTGCCAAATAGAAATCAAGAGCATTTCCAGAGCACAAGAGCACGAACAACGGAGGGAGGAGCCTAGGTCACATACAGAAGAATTGGGGTCAAAGAGAAAACTGGTTCACACAGGCATGGCGCCGTGGCATATAGATCTATGTTGCATTGCCAGTTGCTCTCAAATGTCAAGTTAATTAAAATATTTGGCCTAGCAATGTATCCAACGTCCTAACACTCGGCCATACATGTGAGCCCACTTGCCCATGATAGACAAGAAAAGTGTATGGCATAATGAGGAACTAAAAGCAAGCAAAAAAACTTGGCACTTTTTACTATGCTGGAGTAACTAGATCACCGGTGCTCTAAAGGCTTAATATGTCAAAAATTGGCACAATGATGTGTATCATGTTCTCACATGATACCAAGAAATCGAAGAGAAAACAGCATATATATGATGATAGATCTCTACTTCTGCAAGGACTGAAAAACTAAACCCGCCTGAACACCCAAAAGTTCTGATTAGCCTAAAAAACTTCCAAATAACATAATATTTCAACCTGAAAGCCAAACCCACCTAAAAACTCCTAAAAGTTCTGTTAGCCTATAAACCTTCCATATAACTTAATCTTTCAACCTGAAAAAACTGGAACCAGCGTAAACTTGTCATGATAAAACTTACAACTCCCACCTGGTCATATAAGCCCCTTGCATAGGATTACAGCGGTGTACACCCCTCAACATAAATCATGCAACCATCTGTAGCCACAAAGACAAGTAACTTACCAACACAAACCTATTTGGGATAAATGTTGGAACATAGTAGTGATTACTATTTGCATTTTGGTCCTCCTAGCCTGATAGAAGTATCAAGGTACAGTCACTACGATGGACCCAGCTACCCCCAAATTGCAAAGTTCCCTTCCCGCGCACATCGAGAAAGAGAATTGACTAATTCAACCCCTCTAAGGGATTCCCATTCCTTTTTTACTAGATAGTCCCCTTTTCTGAGCTTCTTTTGCACCCAGAACGCCTCCCCCCACCCCGGCGGGTGCGGGATGCTTGGGGCTAGTCAAAAGCATCCCCACCACTTTCAGCGTGACACACTGACACACCGAGTGACACAGATGCCGCATTGTGAGAATGTCTTCTTGCATAAGTATGTAATTACCAAGCAGCAGCATAGATATGCATCGTGTATGAGGATTTAAAATCAAAGAGGATAAGATCTTTTGCAAAATCTAGCTACCAAGTCATAATAGTACAGCGTTCTTCATTGAGTACATCAATACATGAATCTTTTGATGTAAGTGGATAAGTAAGGATTAGCTGCTTCAATTGTGGACTGTTAAAAATTAGACATCTCTTTGAAGATCTGGCTTCTCCCTGTACACTCGGCTTCTACTAAAAACACCAAACTACCCACTAACCCAACCAAAAAAAAAAGAAAGAAAGAAACTGCACCCACCTTTTGTCAAAATAAATTTAGCTGCCGATCAACAAGGATTCAAAAAACAGAAAATTCAAACTGTGAGTTGCTGAAACGAATTGGCCATTTTCAACTGCCTAAGATAAGTTTAAGATGGCTGCATTGCCGCCTACATCAACAGGAAGTTAAAGAAAAGGTATTTCCCCAGAATAAAAAAATGGCCAACATTTCAATTTTCCAGACCAAATATAGGACACATCAAGAATCAGTTAGCACGTTCCAATCTGTTAATTTTCACACAAAACCCACTCTCAAGCTCTACTGCACAAGTAACATTTCAGACAATGCTTGCAGAAAAGTAATAACTGTTAAGAATGCTTCATCGTATGCAAGAAATTTTGAAAATCAGCGACTATACAATATCTGTGCTTCCTCTTATGTCGAACTTATGTGAAGTTAATTACGAACTTGTTAAAAGACCAACTAGCCAGGCATAATGCGTCGAGGGAAGAGAGTCTAAGACCAAGAAGCACAAAGTAAAGCCATCACAATGAGGTACTACATTGATCACAGCAAGTAGAGTACATAATCAAGTGACCAGAACAGACGTGGGTAACATATAATTGTGCAACCTACTTCCGCGAGAAAGGTAGCCTCAGGAATAGAGTTGACATTGTGTTGACAACATCAGGCATCACAAATTGGTAAAGAATCAACTGCAAGATAGCAAACCACAGGTTCTTTGTAATCCCTTCAGCCGCATGTCTAGCCACAGCATGCCCAACCTACCAAAACAAGCACTGTCAAAATAATGAGAAAAAAAAAAAGGACCCATAATCACTTTGAACCAACGTTACTCAATGCTTAACATATACCTCGTGTCCAATAATGGTTGCAATCTCCGGGTCCGTCCTAAAATGCTCAAACAATCCAGTGAAAACAACAATCTTACCGCCCGGCAAACAAAACGCGTTAACAACGGGCTCATTCACCACCAACACCTCCCATTTCAACCCCTCCAAATGCCCGGTAGCGGACTCCACTCCTCGCTCCTGACCCTTCCTCCTACTCTTCTGAACCCACTCATCGTCAAGAATCTCATCATCTTTGCTCCACCCCGCGTCCTCACTTTCACTCAGCGCCTTCAGCGTCTCATTCGTCCTTCCTTTACCCACAGGGACTCCGCTGCCCTCGGACGCGTATGAAAGATCGGTCCACACCTGTTCTTTCTGCAACCCTCTCTGTAAAGCCTCAATTATATCCTTCGCGATCAGCCTAACCCTAACGCTCTCCGGGTGCAGCGCAGGCAGTATCTTGCCCTTAAACGACGCCTTAATTTGCTCGAACTGCGTCTCCCCAATCTGTTTCTCCAAACTTTTCGACAACAGAACGAAATGTTTTCGTTTCGTGTATGGTACAGTCTCACGATTCCCAAAGTAAATAGTGATAAAAGCACCAGAACCCACCAGCACCACAATCAACACGTTCCTTGGATTCTGAAACAGTCTCTTTGGCCCTCGAGGGCGAAAATGGCTGACCTGGTTACGGTCAACGTAGTAGTACCTCCTTGCACCAGCAAGAAAGGGGTTGTAGCTGTACTGGTAGTGATTTGATTTGACAACACGTTGAAACCCAAGGGTTCCGGAAGGTCGAGAAACCCCAGATTTGTAAGATATGGGGTCTGATGGGTCGATTCTTGAGGTGGGTTTCCGAATTGAGTTTTTGGGTGTGATTCTTGAGAGAGAGGTACGCAGGGTGTCGAGAGCAAGCTTTGATCTTTTATACCACGCCATAGTTGTTGAGAAATCATTAGCCAAATACAGGTGTTTGTTGTGGGGTTTTTGCAGGTGCAGTGAAGCAAAATGGCGATGGTGGAGTTATGTTGGTGGTTCACGGTGGATTGTGGACGTGGACGTGGCCGGAGGATTGTTTGGAAGTAACTCGAACAGCGGTGAAGGCTGTCCGTAATTGGGTTACCAACTAGAATCTCTGTATTTGTTTTGCTTTTTGTAAATTATACTGCAATAATTTTACTAACTAGAAACTAAGGCCCCATTTATTTATTATTTTCAATTTTAATTTTGTAATAATAACTTAATGATTCTTTTTATCGTGTATGTATATTATTTTTAAATTTATCTTTGAAAGAATCTTACCCAACAAAACAAAAATACAAATATAGGTGTTTTCACTTTTTGCGGTCATTTCACTCTCATTGTTTAAAAAAAAGTAATTTAAAAAATTGTCAAAATAATAAAAGTACAAAGTTATATTTCTTAAGTGAAGTTGATAATGATGAAAATAAAAACAAAAATAACAAATAAAAATAACCAACTTTGCGAAATAAAGGTAATCAAAGAAAGCGAAATCACAATAACTGTTATTATTGTTTGACGACATACTAGATAATAATAAGGTAAAGACGATGAAAGATTGCAAAATTTTCGTATCAAAATTAAGGGTCACAGCATATATGCTCCGATTGTCAGTTGGTTAGCCCCACGGTCTTAAAGACGTGATCAAAACTTTATTTGCATGATTTTTAACTAATGATGATTTCAAAACCATTGCTCTCGAATTATCTAATATATTTTTTACTATTAACTTATTCTTATTACTACAGAATATATAGATACAAAAACTAACTTCAAATAACCGTATAATTCAAAATGGTATTGCTAGTAGGGTATTTTAAATACTCTTATGCTGTTTTATTTATTTGTCACTACAGAAACAATGTCTTATGCAACTAATAGCATTTTCTATGACAAAAAAAATAGAAATATTAGATGAGAATTATATAAATAAATAAAAAACAAAAAGAAGTAATTGAACAACTCTACAAATTCTTTTAATATTTAAGAGAGGAATTTACAGAATACAACTCAATGGTCATGTTTCTCCAACTTCCCTAAAACTCAAACAAAAAAAGGGGGCACTCGGAAAAACCCCAAAAGTCCAAGAAAATTAAATAGTAAGGCATTAGTAGGACAAATTAAATAAAAATAATGCAAGCATTCAGCTTGCTTTCCAATTCAACGTTACGTGCCACAAACAAAACATTTTCTTCATTATCATGTATTGCTTTCTCAATCGGTCACCTTGTAGACTGCGGACCTCTTTTACCATTTGCCACCTCTACCACGTCCTCCGAAGCTGCCACCTCTACCACGTCCTCCGAAGCTGCCACCGCTTCTCCTATCACCAAAACTACCACGACCACCGCCTCTTCTATCACCAAAACCACCGCGGCCACCACTGCCAAACCTCCCACCTCTTTGTTCTCTCTCTTGCAAGCGTGGCAAGGTTTTGACAACATCTAAGCTCACACCAGCTGCATTCTCCTGGCCTGCAAACCCCAAGAAGTCAAGATTATTTTCCTAGAACAGATGAACCAACAAGGAATTCAAGATAAATGAGGAACACTTGCACTAATTGGATCTAATGAGGATAATCCCAAGTTTCCGATGATACTTTTCTTTAAACTAAACACAAACAAAGGATACAAACTCAAAGTAACATACCAGCCAGAAACAAGTCCAAATCTTGGACGGACACATCAAACACGGCTCCCTTTCCATCAGCTGTCAAAGACAGACCATTAATTGACTGGGCCTTCTCCTCAGGCAAAAACCTCCTCAAGATACCAAAAACAAAGCTGGAAAGCATCAAGAGAACGGAAAGGTCAGAAGAAACAACTTATCTAGGTCATTAGATTACCTAACTAACTCTACTTGCTTCAAAAACAACACTGCAATTCCAACGTAATTAAAGGAGTATAATTGTTGCATGGAACTCCAAATATGCCTAATGGAGTGTACTAGATTTAGCAATGATGCATGCAACTCTAAATATGCCTAATAGAGAGTACTAGATTTAACAATGACACACGACACTCCCTGGCTACGGGTGGTGTTGGTCACACATCAGGTACCAGATTCCATGACAGGTGAGTCATCGACACCAATGCCCTTCCCTGTGGTGCAAAACGTTCTTTTTTCCTAAAGAATAACAACACATGGATGCAGAAAAAGAATGTTAGCAAGAGGTTTCAGGTGCTCACGATGGTGAGTAGATGCCTCTTTCAGACTCGAGATGTAATGTGACATGGTTCTCCATGGAGGTAAGTAGTGACCTACTTTTAACCTCAGTATATCCCTACACAACACAAATAGAATTTTACCAACACGCTAATATCGAATTTACAAATTAGAACAGGACACAGAAACAAAAGAACTCACAGTAGCCTTGGCAAGTGCCTTGGCAATCAGTTCTACTGGTGAGAGACCAGAGGTTTTCAATAGCTCTTCAGCTGCAGACTTGAAGACCGGAATCACACTACAAAAATCACCAAGTAGGTCAATAAACATTGTCAAGCAAAAGCACCTTCGTGGTATCCATTAAACAGGATTACGAAGAACAAGTTACCTATCCGAGACTTGGGTTATTGTTTCTGCCACTTCTCCACCAGCAGCTTTAGCAATATCAGCTGGCTGAGGAGCAGATATGTGCTCAAATTTCACACCAGATTCTCTTTCTATCCTAGAAAAGTTTGACTTTCTTGGATCATAAAGCATTACAGCAACACCACTATTTCCTGAGATACACGCAATATACAGGCAATATGTTAAAGCACAAAAAAATTTCAAGCACGTGAAATATAAGTGTCCCAGAGTTAAGCACTAGCCTGCTCTTCCCGTCCTTCCAGATCGATGTATATATGCTTCTACATCACGCGGAGGTTCACACTAAAGTGAAAAACCAGATATCAGTAATCCGCAATCCAAATAAAAAAAGAAATAAAAAGTCTCTAGATGATATGCGACATTTATCTGATTGGAAAAAATTACCTGGATGATCAACTGGACGTCATTGATGTCCAATCCCCTTGCCGCAACATTTGTGGCCACTAATGTCATGAACTTGCCTGATCTGAATCCTTTGAGTGTGATCTGGAAGCATCAGACAATAATTCAAAAAGAACACCCCTTCAGCAGTGTATAGCTTACATCATAATTTGGTCAATAAACAAATGCCAGGGGAACAAGGCAGCTATGAAGGCTTCAATGATGATCAGTGCACCTATTTATCAACATAAAAAATGTGCTTCAACAAAATAATACCTCACGCTGAGACTGTTGTATGTCACCATGCAATGCACGTGCTCCAGGCAACAAGCCAGCAAGTTCAGAAGCAGAACCCTTCGTCTCGGTGAAAATAATGGTGCGGCCTCCACTGAATCAACTCATAAGATGAGAAGTAATTTGTAGAATCTAATATCACTGAAAATGTGGGAAATTTCCAGTGCCCAGTGGCTAGGTTCTAGAAACAACAAACCTGCTATAACAGCTTATGATATCAGGAATAAGCTGCGATCTCGCTGAACTAGAGCAGGGAAGAACATAATGCCTCACATTTGTGCTAGCCTTCATTCTCTCATTACCAACAAGATCTGCAGTTTTCTTACTCGGCTTCAAAAACTTGGAAGAAATCTGAGAAAGCAAAGCATTTCTAAGTCATATGGGCTGAAAGACATTCACGCCAGATTAGAAACGCATGGAACTGGGGTAAGACTGGCTTTTCAAGTCAAGGATGCAGAGGGAATGTTTTAGGCTGCTCTTTTCTACTCTTAAAAATTATTTAAAAAAAGAAGTCATGGTAAGACGCAGCATTATGAAACCTAAATGTAGCACAGAGATTACGAATGAGATATGTGTCAAGGAACTAACATGCTTCACCCAATCTGGTAAGGTGGCACTGAAAAGAAGAGTTTGGACTTTGCTTGCATCCTCTACCTTGCCTTCAAATCCACACAGAAAAGAGTTAGTAAAACCATAAGTAGTCATTAAAATCCAGAACAACAAAGCAATGAAACATGCCCTCTATAAATGATCCAACACAATCCCATTTAACCAAACATAGTGCGGGTGATTTAGAAAATACCTAGAATAAGTTCAACATCTTCAACGAAACCCATTCGCAGCATTTCATCGGATTCATCAAGGACACGGAACTTCAATGAGCTGAAATTAATGTTTCCCCTCTCTAAGTGATCCTACACAAAGATAGTCATGGAATGTGAGAATTACATGAGATTTACAATAAAATTCTTCTGGACGCCTGAAATTAGTTCTAAATCTATAGAGTGATTAAGTTAAACTGATGATTAAGGTACCTTAATGCGACCAGGTGTCCCCACAACTATATCTACCCCTCTTTTCAACTGATTAAGTTGATTAGGGTAAGAAGCTCCTCCATATAAACAGCATGAATTAAGGCCCACTGCCCCACCGTAGACTTCGAAGTCAGCGTGTACCTTACGATAGTAATAACATAAACGTAAGTAGAATAAGACGCTGGAACAGACTAAAAGGAGCATGTGTCAAAAAGAATGCTAGTTTCCGCATAATACCTGGGTGGCCAGTTCCCTAGTAGGTAAAAGGACGAGAACACTTGGTGTTCTCCCATACCCAGTCTTTCGTGATGATTTACCAGGCCCATTTATCAAGGACTCCAATATGGGCAACACAAATGCCAACGTTTTACCCTGTATTGCACAAAGCAATCATGCAAGTCAAAAGAATATTCAGGATGAGTAAAGAAATAAAGACTGTTGCTATACATAGGAAGCATATGAGAGAGAAATTGAAGTGTCGAAAAAATAAAGCTAGTAAACTGCAATAAAAAAGGGAAGCGCGAGAAAAAATGTTCTTTGCTTAAATTAGTTTTTGAGGAGAAATGGGGTACTTACTCGTCCAAGTGAGTACAAAAATAAATTACCCCCACCCCAGGCCCCCATTTTATTTTATTTTTTTCATGCATATGTTTCCAATCAAGGATTATGAGGCTAGACCTCCCAAGAGATTCTCTTTCTCCCCCTCAATTCGAAGGAACACCATCACAGCCAAATCATAACACTTTAATGTTAGGAAATACGTAAATTTTGCACTTCCCCGCTGCAAAGCAGACGGGGGCGCTCTTAAACCCACAATGCCAAAACGCATAGAAAGTGGACACTTCAGAATTCGGAGCTGATACAGCCACGATCGCTATTCCCCATGGGACGAAAGCTGACAGTATAATCTAGTAGCATGGCTCTGAAAAGATGAAACAAGCACTGGAAACCCAGTAAACACTTGACCAAATCGAAATTTGTCAGTGTACACTGAAAATTACAATCTTTCCCAATAACCTAATTCTTTCAACATAAAAGCAGACACACTGGCACTCATTTCAATCAATAAAGAGAAACAATTCTTAGTATTATCATAAACGAAACAATTACCTGACCGGTCCGAGCCCGACCCACCAAATCCGACCCGTCGAGAACGGTGTCAAACGTCATGGCCTGGATAGGAAAAAGCGCCTCGATCCCCCTGGCCTTCAGCGCATTCCTCAAGGGCTCCGATATCCGAAAATTAGACACCGAATTCGGATCAACCTCCACCTTCTTCTCTTCATCACCACTCTCCTCCTCATCAATTAATTTTACCTTCTTTCCCTTCTTCAAATTCATGGGCTCGCCCAGCTCCGAGCTCGTCTCGCTCCTCTCCTCCTCCTCGTCGACTTCCACTGCCTTTCTCTTCTTCTCTTTCTTCTTAACCACCTCCTCCAAATCACCCGCCGGGTTTTTCGGAGCCTTCTTTGCCTTCTTCTCCTTCTTACCACCACTGTTGTTTTCGGCGGAAGGGTCAATATTTAGGGCTTCGGTGGTGTCTTTCATCTTCTTCTTCTTGTCCTTCTTGTCTTTTGGGGTGATGGCCATGGTGGATTGTGGTGACTCGGCGATTGAAGGCATGACGGTGACGATGGGTATACCCTTTTTCTTTCTCCTGCTACAGAGGGTTTGGCAGTGGAGGTGCAGTAGCAACGGAGAAAGAAAGGGAAGAGAAGGATTATTAGGGTTTCGTCTGTGTTTTATTGTTATGGCGGTGAGGGGATTTTGGGCCGTGAGATGGCGAAACCCTATGGAGGCTGTGATGCTTGCCGTTGGATTGGAACAGGTGTCTGGGGAAACTGCACGTGCTGTTTTTGTGCCGACCAAAAAGTGGGGAAACTGCGCTTTGGCCTCCTATACTTGCATTAATGTGCGATTTAACCCCGTATGTTCAAAAAAATGTGGTTAAACTATTCCCATTCCCACTCATGAAAAATTGCACATATTAGACCTGACATGTCCAAATTATCGGCGCGTGACACTTACAAAACTTAAATGATAAAAAAAAAATTCCCTGGTTCCTTTTTTTTTTTTCATACACCATCATATTGTGGTGGGTGGCAGCTATGGATTAGGGGTGACAGTGGATCGTGATCAACAGTGGCTAAATGATTGGGGTGTCAGTGAATCAGGGTGAGGAGAGGGGGGCTAGATGATTAGGGTGGTGGATATTTGTTGGTCGTAGTGAATCCGGATAGAGGGAAGGGGTCAATGACGGGGGTGGTGGATCATGGTTAGTGACAGTGGATCAAGGCAAGGGATGGGATAGATGATGGGGGCGGTTGATGGTATTGGTGGCAATGGCTATGGGTATGGGTATCACTATGGTGACGCCTACGGCAGTGGGATTGGATGATAGGGGTGGGCGGTAACTTTGGCAGTAAAGGTAGGAAGAACAGGTGGAGTGGATTAGGGTGTGTTGATGGCAATGGATCCAGGTGATGGCAGGTATAACGCCCCGAATTTTCGAAGCATTAATTTCAACAAAATAAACCAACAAAGATTACGCAAAATAAGTAAGACATGAAGAAATTAATCCGCACAAACATAAGATGATTGGTCCATCGCTGATTAGATTTCAACAAAATAAACCATTACCTCTAATTGCACGATTAAGCCTAAAATGTTGATCTTCTCAATCCAATTGTATCAAAAGCCCTCGAAGTAATGTTCAAAATCTCAAGAGGCTCTTCCTATGGATTCTCTAGAGACTTTTTGAACTTTGTTGGGCTCCTATGATATATTATACGTAAATCATCGAAAGTCTTAGAAAAAGAATATAACTATATTCTTCTAAAATACCCACTAAGTCCCCAAATTCTCTAAATTTATTTTCTTTTTTTATATAAACATTTAAATATGCGGAGTCTAACAATGGCAACGAGGGTGACTGGCAGTTGCGGTGGTGGGTTAGGATGATGGAGGTAGCAGTGGATCAGGGTGGTGGTCGGAATAGATGACAAGTTGGCAGTGGTTGGTGTGACGACAACTTTGGCTGTGGGGTGGATGATGGTGGAAGAGGTGTTACTATTCACGTCGAGCTTCAAAACAAACACACACGCACACAGAAATTTGATGCAATTTAAGCAACTACTTCGTAATTCAAAATCTTCAAAATATAAATTTTAAACCTAATTGAAGAGAAAATGACACGAGTGTCAACAAACCAATAATCAAATGTGAAAAAGCAACTTTAGAGGGAAGTGAAGATTTGATAATTTTAAAAGTAAACAAAACATAATTATAAGGGTAGTTGTGTCTTTGAATAATTATGTAATGGGTTTGGTTAATCTGCACAGTTTTAATGAGTCATAAGTTTAGTACGTATATTTGAACATAATGAGGCCAAATCGCACAAAAGTGTAAGTATAGGGTGCTAACGTGCTTTTTGCCTTATAATAGGGATAATATACTTAAACTCAAATTTTGAGCTAAACTCAGGTTATATTTGACAACACATTTTTTTTTTTTCAGTTTCCAAAAAAAATAATTAAAGAGCAGTTTATTTATTTTATTTTTTTACAAAAACAAGTGAGTGTTTGATAACCCATTTTTATTTTGAGTTTTTTTTTTTTTGTGGTTTGCGGTAGCGGTGGCTGGTGGCTGCCGGCAGTGGTCGCTGGCCGTCGGCAGTCACCGGAGGTGGCCATCGGCAGTCACCTGAGGTGGCTGCCGGCCGACAGTAATCGCCGGAGGTTGCTGCCGGCGGCCGACGGTGGGTGCCGACGGTGGGAGGGTGGTGGTTCAAAAAAAAAAAAAACAAAAACTGAAAAAAAAAAAAAAACTAAAACTCATTTTTAGAGTTTTTTTTTTCTTCTTCAGTTTAAAAACTGGTTTTTTAAACTGCAGAAGAAAAAAAGAAAAATGGTTACCAAACGCAACTTTTTTTTCCACTTTCTAAAACTGAAAAAAAAAAAAAATTTGTCAAACATGGCCTCAGTCAACTCCATTGTCTTCTTTGAAATGCTACATGTCGGTGAAGAACTTAAATGCCTGTGACAGAAACGTATTTTTATTATAACATCCTTAGTGTTTTTGTGTACATGTGGATCCTACTTTTAAATTCCAATACAGGCTTACACTAACTCATTAACCTCCATCCTTTTTTCACTGAGTTGACTCACTACCATAACCCACCTTCCCCATTGTACACCCATCATCAACACCATATATCGCCATCTTAACATTGAAAAACTAATGAAAGGGTTTACCAAAATATGAAATGATAAGATTCAAAAATATTTTTGAAAAAAATTGAGTTAGTTCCAAAGTTCGCCTACTTTTAAAAAACAATTTGTTTGAAAGATTATGAACACACATGCAATGATATGTTATTCTTGGCCAATGACTAGTTGCCCACTAGCAAACATCTATTGCCATTGAACTTAACTTATTAGGCTCTGTTTGAAAACGTCTTCGTTTTCAGTTTTTTCTCCAGCTTTATAAACAGGAGGAAAAAAAACGTTGGCACACAATTTTTCGTTTTTTTTTTCCTTCAATTTTGGAATTCAGTTTTAAAACAAAGCTGTTTATGAAAACTCCCATTTTGGAGTTTTGAGTTTCTAATTTTGGTTTTTATTTTGAGACTACCCCACCACCACCCCCTATCGCCACAGCCGGCCACCGGCTCGCCCCACCACCGCCACCGCAACCACCACCAAAAAAAATTCAAAATAAAAACTGGATAATCAAACACTTAATAGAAAAAAAAAACTCAAAATAAAAAGTGGGTAATCAAACACCCATTTGTTTTTGAAAAAAATAAAAACTAAATTGGTTTTGGTTTTGGTTTTTATTTTTATTTTTATTGTTTTGAAAACAGAAAATCAAAACTAGAAGTGATTTCAAACGCTACCTTAGCCTGTTCTATGACAGTGGACATGATAAAGCTTTCTTAGCATATCCATTATAGATTTAAGTTTTCATGATTCCATCCACATATCCAATTCCTCAAGTGTGTCTTCATGAGTGTATGCATATACATACTAAGAATCCATTCAAAACACACATTAGAACATAATAATTGTTTTGATATTATGGACACTAAAAATAATTTACCAGTTAATGGTAAGTTATTTTGTAACCAATCAAATATTCAACACTATGAAAATGCGGGCT
The DNA here is from genome assembly GCA_033065855.1 of Escallonia rubra. Classification (NCBI taxonomy): domain Eukaryota; kingdom Viridiplantae; phylum Streptophyta; class Magnoliopsida; order Escalloniales; family Escalloniaceae; genus Escallonia; species Escallonia rubra. Next base: position 43,413 of record JAVXUO010001575.1, on the reverse strand, counting down.
AAGATGCTGACTTGGAGACTTGGAGTCAAACAAAATAGCGGACTCAAACCAAAACTAAGTTTGAAGAACTCACCCAAATAAGATTATGTAATCCAGCCCATGGTCTTACTACCAGAAATTCCAAATAAGTCAAGTTTAACCAAAAGCAATTAAATGGAAATGAATCCATTTAATTAATTTAGATTGAATTAAGGGGTAGAAAAATCCCTTTGATTACAAAGTTAAACCCCCAAATCACTGGTTTTCTAAACTTAGCCCCACCACCTTGCCTATAAATAGAGGGCTTCAGGTAGGGAAGAAGGACACACTAAGTTCATGCAAACAAGAACTCGTTCTGCTGGAACTCTGTAACAAGCACACCACAACACGAGAATTACGTTTTATTTGAAGCACAATACGCACTAAATTAATGTCGTTCTCTAATTGAGCATTCTCAAAGACGAAGATTGATCTACCTTTGATCCTAAATATCAAGGGGAGATTCTTATTCAACCCTGGTGATCTACAAGTCAAGGATCGCCCTCAAGGAAGAAGTCAAAGTAGCTTAAAGAACAAGTTGTCTCAGCCCTTGGAGTCAAAGTAGCTTAAAGAACAAGTTGTCTCAGCCCTTGGATCGTGAGCACAATCGGAGATCGAATCAGAGGACTCACATTTATTTTTCTATAAATCACAGAGTGGCGTAACCCTTTACTCTAAAAACTATTAAATTAAATTTTGTGTATTGTATCTTGTGTCGCAACTTTAGACACTAAATTCGTGTATACAGTTATCATTAAAATTAGATGTAAACCTATCTATCCAACCATAAGGCTAACATGGTGGAACAACTATATCAGTTCAATCAAGAAATCACTGGTCATGCTTGTTGGGGATAAATGCAATGGGTTTTCAACTCAAGTAGCTAGTTGCTACGTGATTAGTCAAGCTAAAAGGTCCTTCTTTTAATTGCTATAAAAAGGGTTACTGCCTTATACTAGCCTTATCCTTATGCGGCCCTTTACAATTTCCCTCATTTGTATAGCTGCTCGGGGTAGCCTAATCAAATTCACAAACGAAATCATTTAGCCCTTCACATCTGCCCATTGCATGAGCGAAAATCTAAGAGCAAGGCAAGCTTAAGAACATCCACCTACCTTCAAAATGTTACTAGTCAATTCATAATCTAAGATGATCACAACATTGTCTATAATGTATATGTTCTTTACTAATGTCATTGCACCATTTTTTTTCACTTCGCGACAGTTTGTATTCAATTAGGTCAAAGGACTTGAGTACTGTTTGGCATGAACAACAAATTTATTATAAGATACTAACACCTAATATTAAGGCGATAAATGGTGAAAAACTCAATAATGCATTAAGCATTGCTTTGTAGCCTTGTTCAATTGAATGCTCAGGTAGATGGCTGGGAATAAAATGTCCACCAAGATGGCCAACATATACAGAAAAGCTTAAGCCATTATGATTTGGTACATCCATTATGTATGCTCGGCGTACTTTTCAAGTTTCCTCGATGTGGAACTTAGTAACTCCCCTCGTACACCTTAACAATATCCCCCCTTACATGTGAACCCACCCATTGTCAAAGCTTCCCCTTGTGTCTAGCTCAAGCAAGAACCATTGTTCTTCCATGAGCCACCAACACGAGTTTAAGAACCATTGTTCATCTGTGGTTCTCAATAATGCAAAAGTAAATCAAGTCCAGTAACAATTTCTTTGACCGGCCTAAGGCAATTTCCTTCACTGCACACACAATTTCACACACCAATTCGCATGCCACAACTCACCCATTTGCACACTGCCTCACACACAGATACGTACCATGCACCCACCATTCATTCATTCTAAAATACACACCAGAACACATACTGCTAGATACACCAGTTCACCCTCCAAAGCACACGCACACTTACAGCTAAGACACAACAATGTTCACACAGCTGTATCCACCCCCATCCCATAACCGCACACACATACACCACCAAATTTCACATACTCATCCACCCACAAATACCTACACATACTCACCCACATATCCAAATATACACAATCGCACTCCTCACCCAATATACATCCACGCACACTTACTGCTAAGACACAACAATGTTCACACAGCTGTATCCACCCCCATCCAATAACCGCACACACACATACACTACCAAATTTCACATACTCGTCCACCCACAAATACCTGCACATACTCACCCACATATCCAAATATACACAATCGCACTCCTCACCCAATATACACCCACACCACAAATGCTCCACCTACACACCCTAGTACACATAATTGTCCGATAACAACCACACCTACACACCTGACAACACACACAGATGCCGTGCACCCTCAGCTGTACACACAAACCACCATTTACCGCCAACACTGCCGTCAAATGACCACTGCTGCACAACCATCAAAATCACAACAACACAAGCACACAACCAAAATCCATTTTACATAAATCAGCCCCAACCTATTTTACAGTGATTAGGCTGCCGGCCGTGATCATCAAAAGGGCAACGGAGAAGAAGGTGCCACGGTTGTTCATGGTGATGAAGATACGTTTGAGGGGGCAACAGAGGCAGTATGCACGATGGCGGCTCCTCGCGTCTGCGGCGGCGAACGACGACCGGAGCTCAGCCACAACAGTAGCTGGCTAATGGTCGCCTTCTGGTGGCTCCGACATCACCCTCACTGGTAGATCGGTCTCATCAGCCTCCCTTCGCCATGATTGATGTCAGTAGCAGCCTGAAAAACCAAACACATACACACACTTTGTCACACATATACGCACTCCAACGCACAACACACACAGACATCATATCTTCGTCGCCGACCCCAATCGTCGACGATGCTCGCCGATCATTGTTGGTGTGCCGATTGGCGGCTGAAAGATGCCGTTTGTTGGCGGGCTTTTGTTGCCTTCGACGTCGGCGGTCGCCAGATGAAATTGCCTATTCGACAGTCGTCCTTGGTCGGCGTCCAGTGAAGACGTGTAGCCGAAGTTGATCTCCTGTGACCGCGTGTGGTCAGAAATGGGGGCTGCCAGATCTGGAAGAGGCGCCGCAAGGGCCGGCTGCCTGCTCCATCGCTCTCCTCTCTTCTCTTTTCTGTTCACTCTACAGCTCGATTGAAATATCTTTTTTTTTACTCCTTCATTTTTATTGCTTATTATAAACCTATATCATTTTAATTGTTTACAAAGTCTCTTCCTTTATAACCCCAAATCTTACTCTATCATTTCAAATTCTCATATATATATATATATATATATATATATATATATATAGATCTCTTTCTGCCAAAAATGAGATATTAGCCATTTACATAATAATCCTAATTTAATTCATAACTTCTCAAGTTATCAGCTAATCTTCATCTATTTCCGTGTCATAGATTACCAATTACGGTTGTTATAAATTATCACTAAAGATAAAATATATTATTGCTCAAAACTTGTTGCTAAAGACCCCATGATAGGATATAGAGCAAATTACACCTATGTCCCTGAGGTTAGGGTGTAATTACAGTCAAGGACACTAAGTTTTAAAATGTAACATTCCGTGACCAAACTCTTTTAAAATGTATCAGCCGTGTCCATCCGTCAGGGTTCCGTCCAAAAAGTGTACTTTTTTTATGATGTCATCAATACGTATTTTTAAAATGACGATACTACCCCTATACTATATATACTGGATATTCTTAAAAAAATTTAATTAAAATTTCAATCCTTAATTCAAAGATTAGGGTTTAAAACCCTAAAATTGTTCTCTATCTTAATTTGAAACCCTAATTGTTTCACTGAAATCCATATCTGTAAATTAGGGTTTCACTGAAATCCATAATTTTCTCACTGAAATTGTTAAAACCCTAATTTGCAAATTAGGGTTTCACTGAAATCCCTAATCTGCAAATTAGGGTTTCACTGAAATCCTCCCCACGCCGACAGCCTTATCATTCCTCTCCCCTCCTGCCTCCCTCTCCTCTTCCTCCCCACGCCGGCAACCTTATCCTTCCTTCTTTCTTCCCAAACCAACACCCACCATCAATTCAACAACCCAAGAAAAAAAACCCTACCGTCATTTCGAGTTATGACATGAGAGAGAGAGAGAGAGAGAGAGAGAGAGAGATGGGCGATTCGCGGTGGGTCGGAGAGGGGTCTTGCAGCGTGGTGGGGAGGGAGGGACAACGGCGGCAACGGGGTGCGGCCGGTTCAAATCACGCCGCACGGTTAAATCTTGATGATCGAGGCTACAATCACAGAGCCTGTTAGAGCTCTTCAAATTGCTCAACGCAGTGACAGGGAAGGGGAAGGGGAAGGGGGAGGGTGGTGCGGCGATGGGCAAGGGGGAGGGGGAGGGTGGTGCGGCAACGAGTAAGGGACAGGCAGGCAGGCGGCGAAGAGAGATTGAGAGACAGAAATGGGTTGATGTGTTAGGAGGGGGGGGGTGTTAGGGGGGGGGTGTTGGGGGGTGGGGGCATTAATCTTTCTTTTTTCTTTTTTTTAAGATGAAGTAATGGCATTAAAAAAAATAAAGTTTCAACTAAAGGGTAATAAAGTCTTTTCATGAAAACCGTTAGGGTTTTTAGTATTCCGTTTGGTCAACGGACATAAGTGTAATTTGTCCAAACTATTGTCCTTACCTGTAATTATACCCTAACCTCAGGGATATAAGTGTAATTTGCCCTAGGATATACCATAAGCCCAACATGAGTTCGGGGTATTACAGGTTGGGGTGTAGGAATTGGGTGGCAGCGGAGGTTTCTATGGCGTTTGGTGGCAACAAAAGTGGCGTTAGGCTGTGTGGTGATTGGATGCTTGTTGTGGTGGTGATTGAGCGACAAGTGTTGGCGGTGGTAGAGGAAGAAAGAGTATAAAATATTAACAAAAGTATAGGGTCTAAAAGTATCTTCAGTTCCCTTTTAGCAACAAAACAATACAAGTTTAGGAAAAGGATTCGCGGATTTAGTCCCACTTTAAAAAAAAATCACAATAAAGTTAATGGCTTCTCTTTTCTCTTAGAAAAATATAGTGGGAGGAAGCAACGCCTTTGCCCTTAAGTTAAGGGTCATGTGAACTCCTCTTTCTAATGCTAACTTACAAAACGACCTCGTTAACAAAATCAACGTGTTAGTGATCAATACGACGCGTATCAAAATTCAGTAAATAAAGTGAAATTTGATACTCTCAAACCAATTATAAACAAACTACACGTGAGAAAGGAATGCAGCTATATATATATAGTACAATCACCTTGAAAAACTAACTGCCTAGGTATATGTAACGAGCGTCTCTCTAAACCTAAATGCTTTTTTCATCCCCACTAATCTCAAGTAATCAAGTCTCAACACGAAATCCATTAAATCATCCCACTTTTTCGTGACATCCGGATTGGTTATTAGTTCAAATGCACATGGTTAAGTTCCTCACGGTCTCCCCGGATTCAACATGGTCCTAATTGTATAGCATGCACGAACTTGTTTATCTGCCCAGATTGTCTCTGCCCATGTGCATCAAACCACGACTTTAGGCTCTTTAGCATTGGAAAATGTAGCGAGCTTCAGGCTTAATTATAATTATTATAAGGAGATGAGATAGCAGTGCATTCCTTTGTGTGTGACTATTCCTTTTTCGTATGCAGCTCTAGCATAATTCAAGTAAACAGATAAATTGAACAGTCCTATTGTAACCTGTAGGTCACTATTTTTGGTAGGCAAGTTTCATTAATTGGAGGGAATCAGAAAAGTTTTAGTTTGGGATAAATATATGGAAAATTTTTGGCTGCTACTCGGGTTGAAAGAATCTTCTTCCTACCCCCCATGTAGCGACAATAAATGGTTGTTAAATCTTTTTAGTGACTTTTATTTAGTGACGCTAAAAAAGTGTTGTTAAGAGTTGTCGCTGAAAGTGTTAACAGAAAAGTCACTAAAGACATTTAGTGACAATTAATTGGAGGAAGATTCCTACAACCGGGGTAGCAGCCAAAGTTTATTCTAAATATATTCCCACGATATAGCTAACACGCCACCCGAAAAAACTGCGTCTGCCTGGAATATTTAGCGAATGGTAATCACTTATACCAAAAACTAATTAAAATATGTTTTCAAACGAATTCTAAAAGTTAAATTCACATTCACGGTGAACGGTGCTCATTATCACGTGCGTGTATGCACACCATCTACACCCTTATGCCAGACAAAAAGTAAACTCGAGTTAATTATCCCATATTTTCAGGGAATCCAGATTAATTATCAGTCACGTCTTATATTGCCATATAACAGACTAAGCTCATTATGTTCCCCTCTCCCCAAGGATTTTACAAGGTTCTAGGTTTTAATTAGCATGCAAGAACTTGGTTCATCTCCACTAGTTTGGAAAAAAGTAAACAAAGACGCGAGCTTCAGCCTTGTTACAGCGAGCTCTTGATCACATGCCAGTGACCAACAGCAGGGTTGCCAAACGATCTTGCTTTACACGCGGTTCATCGATTACAGGACCATTATAATTAGCTGGGTGCAACTGATGAATGCTTATACAGTAGAAATTAAGAAAGCATGGCGGGTCAGTGAGCTATACAGGCTAAAACCCTGCAGTTAGGTTGTCACACACACACACACACAGTGTGGCAAAATCCTGAGCACTTGGACTGGCTCACATCAAGTACCTCCGATCGCTTACAAACTCACCTCTGGCATAGCTCTAGCAGAGCACATTACCTTCAATTCAACACAGAGGTCACAGATGCAGAATAAGAAAAGAGCATTTCTATAACCATCTGTATCAGAAGTCTTTGGAACTTCTTTATATGCATTGATTCTCGACTTCAACTGCTAGAACAGTTTCCTCTTCAAAAACGAAACAAGGTGCACTAAGCGGCCTAATTTCTCAGGTTGATGCAGCTAAGTTAGTACCAAAATACAGAACAACTTTTCCAATGTAACACCTCCCCCCCATGGAAGGTGCCCTTGTGATAATTGAATGGAAGGAATAACGATGTTCTAGAGTAGCAACTACAAGTATAATTGTACATTCAAGAACCAACTGCCGCCCTCCCTCCTTACTCTTGCTTCTTGTTCCTCTTCAACACCCCCTCCACAGCTACATCAAATGCATCCTTCATACCCTCCAACCCTCCACTAGTTTTTGCATACACTATCCTGGGTATGTACTCAATCACTTTCTCTCTCATTCTTTTGACCTCATCTCTCCCAAGCTTTTCAAGAACACCTTTTATAGACGTACCGTTGTGCACAGCATTCCGGTCTATGAACACCGAATAGCTCTCCGGTTCACCCGGTAAGAACAACTCGTACTGATAATACGCCGTTCTTTTCCAGAAAAAAACGGGTATCGAACCGGCCACCATGCAGTCAAAGACAGACCGACGCGTAAAGCTGTCGCCTCTGGGCTGTAAGCAGAAATCCGAGCTTAGAAACGTCTCGAGTATGGCTGACGTTCCGTGGAAGCACTTCGGCCCGCCACAGTCCAAAACCCGGCACGAGCCGGTATCGTTGTAACACTGGCCAAATAAAAGCGCCCTAAAATCATTTTTTACGAGTCCACGTGCAGCCCCGGCAAAGCAGTAGAGCGTGGTGCGGTCACGTCCACCGACGAACTCCTGCCACCAGGCCACGTCGGCGGCCGAGCCGGGGTGGAATCCGGTGGGAAAAGGCACACCGATGTCGAAATAGTCCTTCGTGTTCCGCTCAACCACCAGGCGCGTGATGTTCCTCATCCCCGGCAGGTAAATGCAGCCGGACCCCCAGTCCTCATCCTTCCACCGTCGAAAATCCCATGAGTTCCGCCCCATGGTGAGGAAATGATCCCACCCGTTTGATCTGTTCCAGTGAGGCTGATCACGGACCCACTCCAGCATCATACGACAGTGCCGATCGCGATCTTTAGCTGTGTAATTCGACGTCCAGAGATACTTGTCCACTGCGAGTGCAGCGTAAAATGGTATGTAGAACGCCGTAGCCGATTTTGGCTCCATGGTCCGACACTTGTAATTGATCATACGGTTGTGATGTATGACCTCTAACGAAAACTGATCCGTCCAGTACCAGGTGAGCGTCAGATTATCCGGAACCACGCCGTTTAGACTGGTTGCTCTCTTGCCGAATCCGTTGTTGGAGAGCGCGTCACAGCGCGAGGTCCATGGATTCAAGTCGTCGCATTTTTCCAGCAATTCGGTGTTGAAAACCGGAGGGAGCTCGTATACATAGACTTTACCTAAGGCGCATTGGGTGGAGGTAGTGGCGGGGGTGACCAGGTAGTTGCGGTTGCGGGTGGCGGAGATGGGAAGAGAGCGGGTGTGAAGGAGGAGGAGGAGGATCTGGAGGAGGAAGACTGTGGTGATGAGCCATGTGCGTGGGTTTTGTATGGAAAGGTAGGGCTGGAGGGTGGTGAATGTGTTTTTGAGGCATAAATCTGGGGTTTTGGGTTTGTGGGTATCCGGAATGTCCATCAGAAGGAGAAGTGGTCAAAAAATGGGTGGTTCCCAGCAGAATATGGCCGGAAAATAGGGTTCGGGATAGATTTTGAATAGCAGGCAGCTGGTCCGAGAACGGCGGCGATGAGAGGCGGAGAGCTTGTAAATCGGGGTTTGTTTTTGAAAGACAAATGAGCCAGATTATTTTCATTCCTTTGGTAGTAATTTATACATGGAGTGTACATGAGAGTCGAGGGATATGTGGGGAGACACGGCATGACTGTTACACTTTAAACAAACACTTCAAACATTTGAAGTTGACTTTTTGAATCCAAGGAAAGGGGATTGCTGCAGATTCATGTGCACGGAGACTAATCCACGGGTGGTTCACGTGGTGCAAGGTTGTTACTTGCATGGCAAGCTATCTCTCCTTAACACACGCTCCCGCACACTACAAGAAAAACAAGCTATACCTAGTACCGTAGGCATAGGTGACAAGTACCGTAGGCATAACCTATCCCTACGGTACTATATCGTAGGCATCAGTTGCGATGCCTTAGATCTATGCCTACGGTGTTGAAGATTATCACCTACGGTTATGCCATAGCTATATACCTATGCCAAATTTCCTTTAACCCACTTATAGTGACGGTTCTTGGGGCATAGCCTACGGTCATACCGTAAGAATATGTTTAATTATAGAATTCTACGCCTACGGCTAATACCGTAGGGATATGTTTAACCTCGTAAGTACCCTAAGCTATACTCACGGTACATTCCGTAGGGCAAAGTTAAACTATGGCCCTTCCTTTTAAATTTTGAAGACTTAAACCGTAGGGATTAATGTTCAAAAATTTAAACCAAACCTGAACCTACGGTTTACACCGTAACGGTTAGTATCGCCTATTTCAGAATATTTATAGCGTCGGCTAAATACTCCTGGATGACCGATAGCGAAGTAGTTAAGTATAGTCATGATTTTTTCAATCAATCTGTACTGGTTTTCAAGATCGAGGCTATCAAACCCCCCCCCCCCCCCCCCCAACACCATGCTGAATTTTTTTATGGGCTTCCTTTGTTTCATCACAGTAATGTACAAATGCAATTGAAGTAGCAACTGAAGTATTATAAACATGTTTTGCAATTGCATAAATAGTGCACTGTAATTAATATAAAAATAATCATGTGCACCAAATTCCATACAGAAGCGTCAATCTCACCAATTAACTTTAAAAGCTATCATAAGATCTCAATATCAACCTACATACTATACACATCCACCCACATTAGTTGCGAACTACGCACAACTCATGGAAACTAGTCCTCATTCATTCGCATTGATTGCATCTTGCTCCTTGCCATCATAACCATCCTGCAAAATGCAACAAACACTACAAAAAATTGGGCTTTTAGCGACAATCTAGCCCGTCGCTAAAAGCCCTCAATCCGTCGCTAAAGACTTTTAGCGACGGACAACCCGTCGCTAAAAATCCGTCGCCTATAACTCCGTAGCTAAAAGTTTGGCAACGGAATTTGAAAATTCATTGCCTAAAAAATGACTTTTAGCGACGGGATGATAAATTCAATTAGCGACGGAAATTCCGTTCGCTAAATATATTTTTCGTATATTATTTTAATTTTTTTATTTTCTCAAAATTCAATTTTAAAAGACTTTTAGCGACAGATACTCCGTCGCTAAAAGTCCTTCGCTTATTTAAGCCTTTTTAGTCAGGCAACTTCTGTTGCTAAAATTCCATCTGGTAACAATTGAATCAGACTTTTAGCAATGAAATTTTGTCAATAAATGTCTATAGATAAAAAGTTAAAAACAAGTTGTTTCTTAAATTGTTGTTAATTTTTAAAAAATTCAAGCATATTTTCATTGACAATAAATTCTAATCAACAATATAGCACTCTTCTCTACCAAATTTCAAGTAATACAAATAAAATATAAGTCATACACCAATATATGTAACACCCAATACTCAACTACCAAAATTCGAATAAAATAAATCACATCCTACAAATTCCGAAACAAAATTACTTATTTTAACAAAACCAAACAAAATAGATATCAATCTCCCAAGATATAGACACTCAAATCCGGTAACTTCGCGTACTTGATCCTCTTCTCCTTCGTGACACCAACAGTGGCTCCACGTTTTCTGGTGTAATCGAGCACCACCCGCATTAGACTAAAAAGCAACTACTCAGCAACACTTAATAGTTGAGAGAAGAAAAAAGAATTAGAAAGTACGGAAAAATATAAGTGACGAAGTTATTATAAAATAAACTTTTTAAGTAGTATTTCGGACCAATGTGTGAATCTAAATATCAAAGTTAAGAAATAATAAGCTACACCCTAATTGACTCCCATGCATGGGCAATGGAATCAAATCTACGACGCCCATGCAGTCCATGGATCCAGTTCATCATGACCACCTAATGTGCTGACATTTTCCTTTGCAACAGGATCCTTCCTCCCAGCTCTGCTTTGACCATTGGGCACCATGGCTTAAACTCCAAGAGATTTGATTTGCTAAGTTCAGATTATAAAGTGAACAAAGTAAGGAAAAAAGTTCATATAATTATCACAATAATTTGAGAAATATATGCTGAATAGATATAGTATCAACAAAAGATTCTCACATCTTTGCCGGCACATAGCTCAATGCCTTGCTAAAAATACAAGATTAACATCCAATTTCAAGAAAAGCAATGCGTTAGGTAACTATCTCAGAAACTAGAACACTTATAACCAAAACAACAATATTAATGACCATAATCATATCCCATATCTTAAGAAACAAAAAGTACTATATATGCTAACACAACACTTGAAGAGAACTCCAGGATAAAAAAATTCAATATATTGTAACCAATAAAATACCCATTAGCGATTGGCTTAACATCACATCCTAAATACACCGGAAAACAACTTTATCAAAATAGCAAAATTTTGACGACATTTCTATTTCTACAGAATAAAAGTCTGTCCAATTTCTCACGTAATTAACATAAAATCAGTTACGTAAAAATCCTAATTCATCTCGTTATTCACTCAATTCGGTCAAAACATGTCATCAGGTTAATTGAGTTAACTAAATCGTAAAACTGTCCTAGAAACTCAAACAAAAATCTCAAAAAACTCCTCCTCCATATGAAGTTTCGCTTCAAGTTACATGAAAAATCAAAAATTTTAACCACAAATAACAATTGATCTACCAGAGGTCCAGAACACCATAACAACCACACAAGTCTAAACTTAAAGTCAAGATCCATAACATTTCCACACTATACCATCACAGATCTACATAAAAAGGCACAATACAAACAGATCCAAAAAAATTCAAACATTTCTCAACTAATTCAACATAAATCAAAACAATTACAAATATAAACATCAAAATTACTCACCAAATTTGTTAGATCTTCGAGTCCAGCAATGTATCCAAACGGTCAGATCCAAAATATATAGCAATCGAATGAATTAAGAAAACGTTTGGTCAAGATGAAAACTGAAACCCAAACGCTAGTCCTTAAATCTAGAGGCTCATGTTATTCAAAACCCTAATCTGAAAAATTTAGGAAGATCAGTGCTACAAATTAGATTTCGAATTGAAGTACCTTCTTGTCGATGGTAAATCCGTCAGAGCGGCAGCAGCGCAATGAGTGCCTCGGTTGAGCCACATTGGTGCGGTGATTGTGTTTGTTAGGCGACAGCAGTAGCGGAGGTGGGTGGCATGAGAGGCGGTCAGGGAAGATGAGAGGCAGCAGAGCGGGTGCCGGTCGACAATCTGCTATGTGAGAGAGTGGGGGATGGGGGTTGAGGAGAGGAGAAGGAAATGAGCGGCGGGATACTGAAAGAAAAAAATAGGGGTTCAATTTATTTATAGTCATCATTTCCAAAATAAGAAAAATTCAAAAAAATGGAGAAAATACAAAAAAAAATACTTTTAGCGACGGAAAATCCGTCGATATTTCCTCGTCGCTAAAGATTTTTACCCACGGAAAAATCCGTCGGTAAACTATTTAGCAACAGACTTTTAGCAACGGGACAATCCGTCATTAAATGTCACATTTAGAGACGGATTTGTGTCTGTCGCTAAAATTTTGTCACTAAAGATGTATATATTTTCTTGTAGTGAAAGCATCGTCAATGACTGAGAGGTTGTATCAATGACTGAGATCAGTTTTGTGTGTGTGTGTGTGTGTGTGTGTGTGTGTGTGCAACCTTCATAAGGTGAGTAATTTTGACCGTTCTAAAGTTCTTAGTACTAATACACAACATCCCCGTGTCACACTAGCAAAATTGGCTGTCTGCAAACTCAGAACTGAGATGCAAGTCCTTATATACAAGTTTTTTATCATATCATAGACCACAAAATTAAAACTTACAAGTTCTAACAAGTCATACAAGCTGTTCTCGGGAGGACAACTTCTATTGGAGAGCCTAACCGCGGTTTTATGACACTAGTATCTTCATGGTGCTATGAAGTTTGAAGTTACTGAAGATAACACATAGCTAGAGTACTTATAAAGCAATCATTTGGATAATATCCCTGTCCTTGTGTGTGTGTGTGTGTGTGTGATCGTGGGCTATGTTCTTACATGGTAGGGGAGGTTTAAACGAAAACAAAAGTTGAAATGTTTACAAAGAAGCTGAAATTTCATGGCCAAATGCATATTGTTGTAATAACTCTACAACAGGAAATATTATTGTACTAAAAAGTAAGTGATTGAATCTTACCTGTGTGTTGAAAGACCTCAAATTTTGGCTCTGCATTTGCATGAACTTGGCCTCGAACTCATCCATCTTAGACTTGAACTCGTCCATATTAGACTTCATTTTGTTGAATTCTTCATCCTGGGATATCATTGCGGCTGGTAGCAAGTATATTGCTTTCATCCTGGGATACTGCAGCGGCATCTTGTTTTCTCTTGATCTCATCCTACAAGAGAAAGGGCGGGTCCAATGGTCAAATAACCTCTCATGAAGAGTTGTTTAAGAAATCAGCTGAGTCTTGGCTTTGAGTCCATTAGAATAGAATAGGGAGTTTGCCTTCTTTTTAAATAATAAAGATGATGTTATTTTCAAATGGGGGCAATTAAAGATACATAAGAAACCAGGAAAAATTTGCTACACTCAGATATAGAGAGATTTACAACAGCTAAATTTATCAAAATCGTGTTTATTTCCCATGATAAATACCCCGTTATCCCTATCTTATAATTAAGTACTGTGTAGTTGGTTTGTGAGCCATGGGCACCAGGTGGGGAAGTAAGGTTTGTGAGCCATGGGCACCAGGTGGGGAAGTAAAGAAGCCATGTTCAGGGCACTGCTCGCTCTGTTTCTGGGTCAAGTGGTTTCTTTTGTACTTGCACTTATGAGCTTCACTTCATCTCTACTTGCCAATCTTGGTAACAATCTCTTCGGTCTTTACCTCATTTCATGTTCTGGTTTTGATTGTATTTTTCTTGCATATGTTTTGTGAAAGTTGACAACTAGTTAATGTTTTGAATTTAACTACAATTACGAAAGACTTCTAATAAAAAAAAATGTTCCGGTGATTCATTCAAGATCATTCACACAAACAAGTAACATTTATTCTACAATGAGAAGTACAGGGTCAACATATTTCAGTTACACAACAAATTTAACAGGTCACAAGTACCATTCAACAACTTATGTTGAGCATAGGCGAGAATGCAGCAGCTGACCTCCTAGCTGACTCATTATTTAACATTTTTATTGGGAGCAATGACTATATACATTACATACCCTGGAGTTTTAACCGGTTCTTAGCACAGATTATGGTGCAGAAGATAAATGTGACGACTTATATGTTTTTACAGATATAACATTAAGACTTTTGCAAACTGTTTTACATATATAGCATAAGTCCAAACTATAACCAATTGGCATCCAGTATCAAAAATCAGTTATCTAATTGAAAGTCAATTGGACCATTTAACCTAAGAATTTAAGTTCATTCTATACTTAGAAAAGTTGCTCCAATTTCTCCACATTTCAAAAAAAACAAGAACATAAAACAATTTTGACTTATGTAATGAGGAATGTCCGTGTGTAAACTTAGATTGACACTCTAAGCAAGAAAATTGCAAGTATGCAGCTAATAATATGAAATTAAGTCGCCATTTCTATGGAGTGAAATTTGAAATATGTGCACATTAGTAGAAAGAGAGAAACACATATTCTAGGCTTTAACAATACATATCAAGGCAGCTAATACTATAATCAATTGACATCAAATATCAATAATCAGAGTGCTAACTGAAAGTAAGTTGGCATCAAATATAAAACATCGGTTTTCTAATCGGTATTCATGTATATGTAAGAAATAGTAAGTGAATTAAAAGTACCTTCAGTTGAGCCTAAACAGTTTGAAGCCCCACTTTCAACGGATCCCAAATACACCAACGTATTTTCCCCTATCAAGCGTTGCCACAAAAGAACCTAGCATCATAACTGAAATAGGACTGAAAATGACAAAGAGAAAATAATAAAACTATTTGAGTACAAGGGTCATGCCGTCGATCTAAGACTAATTATAGCCTGACCAGCTGCTATTTTTGCCAATCCATGCCTGATTGGCAAAAATACGAAAAATAATTTACGAAATAAAGCGCTTACAAAACAAAACAAAAGGCAACTAAGCCCTACTATGGGTAACACCTGCTACATCTGCGGCTAACAGGGGAATGACCACATTTGGTGGTTGCATAAGATACACAAAAACATTCCCTTGTTTTTTTTTCCTATTTGGCCAAGTGATCCGCGTATCGGTTACACTCTCTATACACATGACTAATTTTAGTTTTAGTGGCTTCAAGAAGATATCTGGCATCAGCAATTAGGTTGTTTAGAGGGTGCATGGCATTGTCTTTGGTTGTGATTAAGTCTACAGCCACCTTGGAGTCTGTATGAAGGATAACATCATTGAAGCATCTCTCCCTGACAACTTGAAGGCCTTTGATTATTCCAATAAGTTTTGGCTCAAGAGCTATTGCGGTGGATATGTTGTCATAGAAACCTCCCAGCCATGTCCCTTTATCATTTCTCAGCAAGCCTCCAAAACCACCCTCCATTTTGGTATTAGCACAACCATTACACAGACTGATTGTACCGCGCGCAGGTAACTGTGTAAGGTTTGTGCGAGGGTAATTGGGTAATGTTGTGGGTGTAACTGTGTATATGTGTCTGTGAAGAAAGAGAAGAGAGAAAGGGGTTGGAGAGAGAGAGAGAGAGAGAGAGAGAGAGAGAAAACTGTGAAAAGGACGGTTCTTATTGCAGTTCTACCTTAGATTTTTTAACGGCACCCTTGACCCGTTAGCCGTCGGACTAAATTGGCTTATTTTTTAAAACTTAGGTACTTGTTTGATACATTTGAAATGTTGGTACTTAAGTTGTACTGAGATAATACTTTAGGGTATAGTTTTGGCATTAGCCATAATTTTTTTTATCAAACACTCATATTCTTGATTTAATCTAAATGATCATTCCAAAATCAATTTTCAAACATAGCCCCATTAACAACGGCCTGAAATTTAACTTTCTCCGGTTAGATATGGGGCACAATAATCGAGTAAGCAAAAACCACCATTTTCATTTATCACAATGTAATCCTTCAATCACTAATGTTCAAACCATCTCACAAGCTTCCGATAGTTTCCCAAAATATTTCATATCCACAATAATGTCAATACCAAAACATCTCATTTGCGCCAAATATTTCAAGTTTGAATTCCATTACAATTTCTAAATAAATTTTCCCTCAGGCTCAAAAAATTGATCATATTTTCTTTTTGGGTTGTCCCACAAAAATTGTTCTTTCCAAATTAAGAAAGATTCTATAGGTATTTATATATTGTACCATTTTTACATTTTATTTTATTTTATTTTATTTCTCTCTCCTCATTTAACTCTCCGCTAATTCATTTTCTCTTTCTTAACCCACTTTCTTACACTTTTTTATTCTATTTCTCTCTCCACATTTAACACTTTACTAACTCATTTTCACTCTCTTGACCTACTTTTTATCCCTCCTCTCTCTAAATGGTCAATATATGACTTAAATCCTTATCTGCATGCAATAAGATATGGGTCAATATATCTGGGACAAGGGAGTATCATTTACATGCCGGTCCGATTTTAACGAGAAACAACGTCGCTACGGACTTTTGACAAAATTCCTTCTTCCAAGATAAAATAGATAAACATTTTTTCTTTATAGAAATACTAGCTGAATCGACATGTCACTTACTCAACCGCTTAATCGAATCCGGAAGTTCTCCTTTGAATCTGACTCTAGTCACCTTCTACCGTATCTGAACAAACCAATCGACAGTAAATTAATTCCCGCATCGTATGATAGAGAATATCTCAATTTGCACCCTTACCACTTATCAGGTCATAACTTCTTCTTACATATGACTAACTATCTTAGCCCGATAGTAGTCCCTAACCTCCGAAAATGCACTTATACAACAAATTTTGCAATTTTGAGAGTGTATAAAGACCGTCTCTCTACTTATATTATTCCAGACGCTCAAATATGCATGTCCACTAAATTCGCCACCGGGTGTGAAAATTACCAAAACACTCTCCGACTTATGTAAAATTATCAAAAGACCCCTTGGCGGCCATCATAGCATCAAAAATCTCAAAAGCACTTTAAAATACCCTTTTAAGCAAGCTAAAATGATTTTCTGGATTGAAAAGTACTTCGAGACATTTTTCGCTCAAAACCCCTAACCGATATCTAAACAGAGCGTTCAAAAGCCGGTTCGGTTAAAAATAGCTACCGGTATCGAAATACCACGAAATTTTAGACAATGTGAAATATTTCAACAACATAAAGGCCCTCCTAAAATTTTCAGACACAAATAATCTGATATGATATATAAAACAAATCGAGAACCTATTTTTACGAATGCAATTATTTAGCATTCTTCACGGACACGAAAAAATCCCAAAAAATTTCAGAGTATAGGTCTCATGAAAATAACTAGGGTCATATTTTTGTACTTGGCCAAAATCTGAGCAGAATCATTTTTAAAAATTAAAGTTCAGGACAACTTAAAAATTAACCATCTATAGCGACAAGTAGTACACTTACTTTTGCTAACTATTCAAATCAAACACACACTGATTCACCCTGAAACACACACACACACACACACACACACTGTCTTCTATCTCTCTGCTGAACACACACACACACACTGATTTATACACTAAAACATATATACACACCCCAAACCTCCTAAAACACACACACACACACACACAATGTCTTCTATCTCTCTGCTGAACACACACACACACACACACACACACTGATTCATACACTAAAACACATATACACACCCCAAACCTCCTAAAACACACACACACACACACTGCCTACACCTAAAACACATACCTGCCTACACACACAAACACACTGCCTACACCTAAAACACATACCTGCCTACACACACAAACACACTGCCTACACACGCACATACAGCTGTTACACATACATGCACCGCCTAAACCTAACACACACACACACGAGCAGTCATCGTGGCTGCTTCCCCCTCCCCTTCACCAGTCGCCCGCACGCACACACACACACTAACCAACACCTGCCCACACCTCTAACAGACACAGACACATTGCACAGTGAATTTACACACACACAACACACATACTAAAACTCACACCCCCCCCCCCCACACACACACTATAAAATTCACACTAAACAGAGAATTACCTTTGGGAGTGTTCTTCCAAAATTTCCCTCTTTTTCTTCTTCTTCTCTCTCTTTCCTCAAATTTCCCTATGATTTTCTTTCTCCTTTACTCTTTTTTCCTTTATCCCTATTTTATTAATCTATATAAATTCTTATATTAGTCACCACCCCAAGTAGGACGTGGCAATTTTCCATGACATCTTTTTAAAATGGGCAAATTACACTTATGTCCCTGAGGTTAGGGTATAATTACAGGTAAGGACAATAGTTTGGACAAATTACACTTATGTCCGTTGACCAAACAGAATCTTAAAAACCCTAACGGTTTTTGTGAAAAGACATTATTACCCCTTAGTTGAAACCTTAATTTTTTTAATGCCATTACTTCAACCTTTCCCCCAACCCCATTTCTCCCTTAAATTCTCTCTCTACATTTCTCTTTCCCACGTCGGGAGCCCCCTCCCCTCTCCCCATGTCGGATTTAAGGACCCACCGCCGACAAACCATTTTAAGGACCCTGTCGCTCACCATCCCCCTGCAAAATGCTCCGGATCTAAGGACCCACCGCCGGCAGACCATTTTTTCCGGCGTGCATGTTTGCAGGTGTATGGTCAGCCGCGGGTTAGATCGATCTGGTCGGTGACGGGTGGATCTGATTGGTTGGGTCACGATGGGGGTTGCGGTGGCAGGGGATGTGCGAAATGGGTTGATGGGTGGAGGCGACTGGGGACGGCGATGGGGCGGGGGAGGATGGAGGCAGGGGGATGGTGAGCGACGGGGTAGGGACGAGGGGGTAGGGGCAGCGACAACAGGTTGGGGGGACTGTAGGGGTGGCGGCAGGTTGGTGGGGACGGTAGGCGGCGGCGGCGGGGTGGTGGTCCAAGGACAGGTGCAATTCCATTAATTTATTGAGTGGTCTTTGGTGATGAAATTGAATTGATATTTGGACTTCAGTGATGGAATTGAATTGATACTTGGTCAATAGTGATAGAATGAAATTCACAGTGAATTTCAGATTCACTATGAATTAGGGTTTTGGAATCCTAATTTTCAAATTAGGGTTTTGAAACCCTAATGCAATAAAGGGCAGTATTGCCATTTTGATAATACATAACGATGACATCATAAAAAAAATACACTTTTTGAACGGAACCCTAACAGATGGACACAAGTGTTACAAAATTAGGATTTTTTTGTCACGAATGTTACATTTTGAAACTCAGTGTCCTTGACTGTAATTACACCCTAACCTCAAGGATATAAGTGTAATTTGCCCTTTCAAAATTTTACACGTGTAAATGCCACTAATCTAACCTATTTTCATAATTACAAAATAGCTCCTAAATTTCTCATAATTACAAAATAACACCAAACTTCACATAATTACATTTTGGCCCAAATTTTTTTTAACCTTTCATACCATACGAATTCCTGATTATTGTAAAAAATTATCGCCCTTTTTATTTTCTTGATCAACAGATAATTATTTTAGACAACTCTGAAAGGTACATGGATTTACAGTTGACGGTGGTAGAGGTAGAAAAAGTATAAAACATTAACAAAAATATAGGGTCAAGTACACACCATTTTGTTGCCAAGGGTCAAAAAGTATCTTTAGGCTTCTTTTTTAGCAACAAAACAATACAAGTTTAGGAAAGGATGTGTGAATTTAGTCCCACTTAAAAAAAATCACAACAAAACTTAATGGCTTCTCTTTTCTCTTTGAAAATAAAATTGAGAAGGATTGACGCTTTTGCCCATGAGTTAAGGATCATGTGAACTCCTCGTTTTGATGCTAAGTTACATAATGACCTCAACCAAATCAACGTGTTAATGATCAAGATGACACATATCAAAATTGAGTTAATAAAATGAAATTTGATACTCTCAAACCAATTATACACAAGCTGCATTGTGATCGATAAGAGAATGCAGCTAATACTACAATCACCTTAAAAAACTAACTACGTACCTAGTTATATGTAACAACTGCCACCTCTGTAGCTCTGCCTCTCTAAACCTAAATATTGCTTTCATCCCCACTAATCTCAAGTAATCAAATCTCCACACGAACTCCATTAAATCATGCCATGTTTTCGTGACATCCAGATTGATTACTAGTTCATATGTGCACGTATTAGGTTAAGTTCCTCATGTTCTCCCTGGATCCAACATAGTCCTAATTGTAGCATGCACGAACTTGTCTATCTCCCTAGATCGTCGCCGCACATGTGCATCAAATCACAACTTCAGCATTGGGAAATGTAGCAATCTTTAGGCTTATGATAATAACATTCGTTTGTACTAGCTATTCCTTTTTTGGGTAGGCAAGTTTCATTAATCGGAGGAAATCAGTATAATTCAAGTGCCCAACCAAGATAGATGTATTTCCAAAAGAAGTGCGTGTTTTTGGAATTTTTTACGAAATCAATTAAAACTGTTTTCAAACGAATACCACGAGTCAAATTCACATTAAGGGTAAACCACACTCGTTATCGCGTGCGTGTGTGCAAACCATCCGATCCGCATCCTTATGCCAGACGAGAAGTAAGAAGTCCCCACACAAACTCCAGTTAGTAGTCCCATATTTTCTGGGTATCCAGATTAATTATCAGTCACATGTTATGTTGCCTTGGAACAGACTAAGCTCATTATGTTCCCCAAGTTTGGAAAAAAGTAAGGGTAAATTACACTAAACACCTCTGAGGTTTTACGTAATTACACTCCACTACTGCTATCTTTAAAAATTACACTCAGCTCAAAAAATAACTTTTTCTCTTACGGTGTTAATGGTGCAATGCAAAAAGACATGAATGCCCCTCAGACTGTTTTCTTGAAATTTTGGAGGAAAACTTTACTCTCTCTCTCTCTCTCTTCCCCCACTCTGCCACTGCCAGCCCAACCACCACCCCGCCGATCGCCCCTGCCAAATGAACCCGATAACGAAGGTCACCGATCCGCACAGCATCAGCGCCAGTGAAATCCCCAGCAACAGCGACGCGAATCCCTCCAGCGTCGTCAGCTACAGGAAAAATTGGGAGCTGGTGGTTTAGGGTGTAGGTTTTTTTGCCATCGGGGTTGGTCTGTGGGTGCTGCCGTGGGTTAGAGTTAGACAGTGAGTCTAGGGCAAGGCTTTTCTACTAGGGTTTTTTTTGTTTCCCCCTTCCCCCTTGCCCTAGAAAGGTTGGCTGGGTTTGATTGCCGATTGTTAGTTGTGATTTTAGGTGGTTTCGATCTAGATTATGTCGGTAAGGGGCCTAGTTGTTCGTGCAGGTTTTCGATTGAAGGTAGTTTCCTCCGATTGAGGTTGTTTGGGAGGGTCCTAGGGTTGTTCCTGCTCTCGGTTGAAGATGGTGTGGTCTGGTAACGCCGATGTGTCGTCCGGTGATTCCGATGGTGGTTGATTGGCCCGTGAGGGGCTTATGGGGTTATCAGGGGACATGCAGTGATGAGATGGTCGAAAAATGTGGGTTACCGGTGCCGGAGTGGATACTGTAGATTGAGGCACAGTTGCGATAAAGGTGACACATGTCTGGAACTTGGCGAGTGGCTGTAGTGTGCTGGTTCTGGAAAAATTGGGAGTTGAGGTTCTGGAAGAGGGATTGAAAGGTGGAGAAAGAAGGTCAAAACCCTAATTTTTAAATTAGGGGTTTTTAAAACAAAATTAGGGTTTGAAATCTTTCATTCCCTCGGGGGTATTTTGGGTATGAAAATTGTATAAAGTAATGTGTCAGGGAATCTTTTCACGGAGTTGGGCCTGCCGTTAAATGTGTGTAGTTGTGTGTAATGCGGGTACAAACCTCGGGGAGTCGGAGTGTAATTTTTAAAGATAACGGTAGTGGAGTGTAATTAAGTAAAACCTTAGGGGTGTTTAGTGTAATTTACCCAAAAAGTAAACAGGGACGTGAGCTTCAGCCTTGTTACAGCAAGCTCTTGATCTCACGTGCCAATGACCAATAGCAGGCTTCCCAAACCATCTTGCTTTACACGGTTCAACGATTACAGAGGGCCATTAGCTGGGTGCAACTAATGAATGCTTATACATCTTAGGCAACTGTCCCTCAAGCTCTCACACCTAGATGTACGCGACCGCGACACTACAACCCCAAGAAAGTGGAATTTGATGCCCACAAGAAGCTTATTCGGTAAAGTAGTCCAGCAACAGAACTAGCCAATAATGTGGCCTTTATCGCCTTTGACAGTACAAGATAGAAATTAAGAAAGCTTGGTGGGTCAGTGAGCTCCTTACAGGGTAAAGCCCTGGAGTTAGGGTGTCCCACTCTCGCACAGTGCGGCAAAATCCTGACCACGGACTGGCTCACTTCAAGTGCCTCCAATCTCTTACAAACTCACCTCTGGTGAGGGCAACGCTACAAGAAACACTTTACCTTCAACTCAACACAGAGGTCACATATGCAGAATAGGAAAACAGCATTTCTACAGAAATGAAACAAGGTGCACAAAGCGGCCTATTTTCTCAGGTTGATGCACCTAAATTTAGTACCAAAAAATGGGGAACAACTTTGTCAATATAACACCTCCAACATTGAAGGTGTTCTTATGATGATTAAATAGAAAGAATATAACACTGCTCTAAAGCAGCAACTATTAAGTATAATTGTACACACAGAGTAAAAGAATACATGTAGAGTAACAGTATAATCACACTCAGGAACCAACTGCCGCCCTCCTGAGTACCTCCTCTGCAGCTCTGCTTCTCTAAACCTAAGTACAGTCTTGTTTTCCTTCCATGATTGCCCCTCTTCCTTTCTTCTCATCTCCACTTGTACCCTGCTTGCTCTTGCTCCTTGTTCCTCTTCAACACCCCCTCCACAGCAATATCAAATGCATCCTTCATACCCTCCAACCCTCTGCTACTTTTTGCATACACTAATCTGGGTATGTACTCGATCACTTTTTGTCTCATCCTTTTGACCTCATCTCTCCCAATCTTTTCAAGAACCCCCTTTATGGAGGTTCCATTTTGCACAGCATACCGGTCTATGAACACCGAATAGCTCTCCGGTTCACCCGGTAAGAACCACTCGTACTGATAATACGCCGTTCTTTTCCAGAAGAAAACGGGTATGGAACCGGCCAACATGCAGTCAAAGATAGACCGACGCGTAAAGCTGTCGCCTCTGGGCTGCAAGCAGAAATCGGAGCTCAGAAACGTCTCGAGTATGGCCGACGTGCCGTTGGAGCACTTCGACCCGCCGCAGTCCACAACCCGGCACGAGCCAGTATCGTTGTAACACTGGCCCAACAAGAGCCTCCTAAAATCGTTTTTTATGAATCCACGTGTCGCCCCGGCAAAGCAGTAGAGCGTGGTGCGGTCGCGTCCGCCGACGAACTCCTGCCACCGGGCCACGTCGGTGGCGGAGCCGGGGTGGAATCCGGTGGGGTAAGGCACACCGATGTCGAAATAGTCCCACGAGTTCCGCTCAATCAGCAGGCGCGTGATGTTCCTCATCCCCGGCAGGTAAATGCAGCTGGACCCCCAGTCCTCGTCCTTGGACCGCCGAAAATCCCATGTGATCCGCCCCATGGAGATGAAGTGATCCCACCCGTCTGATCTGTTCCAGTAAGGCTGATCACGGACCCACTTCAGCATCGTATGGCAGTGCCGATCACGATCCTTGGCTGTGTAATTCGACGTCCAGAGATACTTCCCCACCGCGAGTCCAGCATAAAATGGTATGTAGAACGCCGTAGCCGAATTTGGCTCCATGGTCCGACACTTGTAATTCATCATACGGTTATGATATACGATCTCTAACGAAAACTGATCCGTCCAGTACCAGGTGTGCGTCAGATTACCCGGAACGACGCTGGCTAGCATGGTCGCCCTCTTGCCTAATCCGTTGTTGGAAAGCGCGTCGCAGCGCGAGGTCCACGGATTCAAGTCGTCGCATTTTTCCAGCAATCCGGCGTTGAAAACCGGAGGCAGCTCGTACACGTAGACTTTACCTAAGGCGCATTGGGTGGAGGTAGTGGTGGCGGTGACCAGGTGGTTGCGGTTGCGGGTGGCGGAGGTGGGGATAGAGCGGGCGGTGAGGAGGAGGAGGATCTGGAGGAGGAAGACGGCGGCGATGAGCCATGTGCGAGGGTTCTGCACGGAAAGGTAGGGCTGGAGGGTGGTGAATGAGTTTTTGCGGCATAAATCTGGGGTTTTGGGTTTGTGCGTAACTGGAATGTCGGAAGTGGGAAGCATCAGAAGGAGAAGTGGTCTAAAAACGGGTGGTTCCGGCGGAATATGGCCGGAAACGGGGCTCGGGATAGATTTTGAGTGGCAGGCAGCTGGTCCGAGAACGGCGGTGCCGGGAGTGAGAGAGCTTGTTAAGCGGGGTTTGTTTTTGTTTTCGAGGCTTTTCACGCCGTTGTTTTATGTTTGATTGTGGGCGGTGTGGACGCGTGTCGTGTGAGGTCACCGGCTGCTGAGGGCAACCGACAATATTATAGTCTTGACTAACCTACACGTTTCAGCTGGTTACTGGCACCAGGTAAAAATGTTCCCTCCAACAAAGGTGAAAGATCCAAAGCTGAACTAAACAGTAGAATCGCATTGAGAAGGAAAGCAATTTTTTTCTTCAATTCATCATCATAAGTAAAAGAAGGAAAGTAAGTTCATAAACAAGATAAGAACAAAAAGACTTGCGATTGCATAATTGTTTTTGCGCGCACTTATATTTGAGCCACTCTTATGTATATCACTAAAAATATAATTTTTAGAATTATAATGAAAGATACAATCGCAGATAGAATAACTGTAAAAAGAACATCATGACGGTATTAGTTAGTTATATGCAAGTGGAGACCGACTCATTAGAGACAAGAACATTCTCGCCGCCGCAGTGGAGACCGACTCCCTCATTTCCAGACATATTCTAGCCGAAAGAAATGAAAACCAATTCCACTCATTGTTGCTTTTTACTCGTTACCAAGGCTTTCAACTTGTGGCAGGTGATTATAGAAAGGCAACCTATGAGCTAATTTGTTTGCTAAATTGTATTCAAACTAACAAAAGACTTTTATTTACATCGATCAACTCTCGGAAAACGCTAAGAACATTACTAAATGTTGATGTTGATGGTGTTGCATACTCACGTGTTCAGATTCTAACTCCCATTTATTATAAACAAAAAATGCAAGTAATAATCAAGAAAACAATCGCTTATATCGACGAACCATAACATTTTGACTGAAAACGTAATTTCTTTTGTAACCAAAAAATTTATTTGGCTCTCACTATACTTATATTATTTGGCTCTCACTATACTTATAATGGTGACATGTTACAAGGGGTGCTTTTGAAACATTTTTCTAGGTAGCCAGATCGTGGGGCTGATGATTGATCTCCAAGGCTTGTGGGCATTTCATGAGCTGCCAAGTGGATGTGCATGGAATATGTGGGCCTGACACGTGTTTATGCTGTCGTCATGGACCACATCGAAGGGGACCAGGGGGACGTCATGGAAACTTATGGAACATGGGTTGTGGGGGTGGTGGTGTCCGCATAACGTATAGCTGCACTCGATCTGATGGCCGAATCTAGCTACAATAGGAACCGCTTCGGACTTGGTGGCCCCCCTACGCGGCCCACTAGGCCCAAAAGGGTACAGCTTCCCGTAGATACCGACAAATTTCTAACACTTGCTTTTTCACTTTGAACTCTGCAGTGGGTTACTTCAATATTTACCTAAAGTGCTGTTTGAGGATTTGGAATTGACATGTTTATTGAACGAGTGAACTCGTACAACTCAAGCCTTCCTAGGAAAAAGTTATTGCGCAACAGGTGGAAGCTCTGGACAGACTACAGCCTCACCTTATGCATCAAAGCCATCTAGAAGCAAATTTGCAAGAGCATGTAGAGAGAAGACAATGGCTGTGCAGAAGGCCCTACTGCAACTTCATCCCCTTCGCCCTACGAATCCAAACAGGCAGACCAGGAAACAGAAACTGGAGCAATGGCTTGTGGGTAATAACTGGCTGGGAGCATTTTACATGTGTAAAGTTCGTTTCTTTCACTTGACTTCTCGTAGAAAGTACTCTATCGCACCAACGGTCCTGACCATCTAAAATTATTAGATATATTTGAAAATAATTTATTATTTTATTTATCCTGTTTTTTGTTACACCAGTTGATTCACATGTCATTAATGATCAAGATCATCGGGCCAGAACTATTACTCGACTTTCAAGAATTGCTTTGCCCTCCCAACTTTTAGAGCTTCTACATAAATCGACGAAAATTAACCTTAGTAACTGATAGGGCTGTCAAAACAATTACAAGTCTCTAGCCAAATTTAAGGAATGAGTCATAATGACTTACTTTTACACTGGGGACCTCCTTTGACAGGAAAAAAGGGGTAGCACATGTCGAGGCACATCAAATGGGTTTGTCCGCACAAGGAGCAATCTAAGCGCATCTCACGGACCCAACTCCACAGAAACACATGCCTTTGTTACGTCTACCTCTTATTGCAGCACTAGGGCGGTTGGAGAGGTGTCACTACCTAGAGGCAACATACGTATTGGCAGCAACACAGAATGCCCAAAAAAGCCCAAGAACACCTTGTGCCGTAGTTCTTGCCAGACATCTTCACAAGCTTCGATCTGTATCATATCTCAAGTGTCTTATGCACAATTGTTTTAGCAATCTTTCCTCCTACATTTATCTCATGTTTTTATGTGTTTGAGGCACTCATCAGAGACTTTTCTAGTGACATTGTTTATACCTCTTTAGAGATCTGTACTAATTTGATAGTTAAGCCATATGACCCTTCGGCTCAGATTTTTCAGCAGCCGCCTAACATAATTATGGAATCAAGCTAGGATATAGGGTTATCAAGATAATGATTTAGACATAACGCCAAATACATGATCTACCAGCTTTTTGTGCTTATTTCTTATTGGGTTTAATAGCCCCAAAAATAAAATGATGTTAATATGGTTTAGTCACCTGCTCTAACGGTGGCGACTCCCTGGGCTCCTTTGTAGTCAATAAGTATTGAATTTCCTTGTAGCTTCACGTGCTAACTAATGAGTCACATAAAGAGTTTTGTCTTTCGTGTATTTCAGTTTCAAAAGTGCAGGTATATGTCCTCTGCTTCAACTTCTCTGATCTCCCAACCATGTTGAGCCATTGTTAGTTGCTTTGCATAAACTCCTTTCTTTCCTTTTATAATAAGAAAATATAATTCAACCAAATGCTTGCTTCCTTTCTCCTCTCTGCATAACCACAGAAATCCCAGGGGATTTCTTTTTTTCCTCTTGGAAGGGTGAGAAGAGGGGTGAAGGGTGAGAAGACAATAATCATTCGGTCAGAACTCACCACATCACTTGTGTGAATGGTCAAAAAGTGCACATGAAAAAGATTTATTCCTCTCTCCACGTGCATGCCAAAGGGAGCGCTAAATGATAGAAGACCTTGTCTAAAAGTGTAAAAACTGCAGGGGAAGGGTGACCAGCAACTGGCTTCCTTGAGGATGTCATTACATATTCAAGCTGGCAAGGAAGACAATCCAGATATTTCCGGAGATACTGTTACTCACACGTCTTTGCATACACCATACCATGAATTTACCGCAAAACAGGGTAGTTCAGTGACCAGGCTTCCATTACTGCCTGGCCATTGATGATTAGATATGTCAGCTTACCCCAAAATTTGTGGAGAGGCTGTTTATGTGTTTTACGGGGTACCCAGAGACCAGGCTAGATATGTGAGCCATACCCCAAAATTTGTGGAAAGGCTGTTTATGTGTTTTTTGGATCATAACAAGCAACCTTATGTTGCGCCAAGGCCCCCTCAGTTTAGATAAGAAGACAATTTCAGTGTCAAGAGATGAACTCTTTAATTTTTCCCAAGCTTCCGGTTATCAAATCTTAATGACTTATCTCCCATCCACAAATTAAAGCAATCATAACTAAGTTCACAAATTACTGGACCTATTCATTGCTCTGCTCACAAGAGTGCTCTGCTCTTAGCAATGTAGGATTGCAGTGTTGAG
Organism: Escallonia rubra; assembly: GCA_033065855.1. Taxonomy (NCBI): domain Eukaryota; kingdom Viridiplantae; phylum Streptophyta; class Magnoliopsida; order Escalloniales; family Escalloniaceae; genus Escallonia; species Escallonia rubra. The sequence continues at coordinate 15,209 of JAVXUO010001575.1, read as the reverse complement.
AGATGGAAAGAAAACATGAATTCTAACACCTTCATGTTGACTGCTCAGCTAAGTAAAACTTTAACTACTCATAAAATCTCTGGGATCTTGTTATAGGCTTTCAAAATAAAACAGGTGAAATGAACTTCCGTGGAATAGAGCAATCAAGTAAGCACGGTTATCTTAAGAAATTCCCATCCAAGACGGAGAGGAGGTTCAGAGCAAGTTCAAATGTGAACAAGATATGCACCGAAAACATGTTAAATAACATAATTGACCTCCATGTTCAGGTAACAGTAATAATTTAGTATTAGCAGCAGGGATATGAGAAGCTCAAGCCAATTCAAAGAAGCACCTAAAAGCGCTGCTAAACAAATAACTATTACATCATACTAAGATTTTCCAAGTTCAAGGAGGTATTACAGCACCTAACAACGTACCATAACAGCTACTGCTTCTTCAAGAGCAGAGGTCCAACATTATCCCCTGTAGCTTTATTGTGCTTCACATGGCTTCCATCACATAATGGGAAAGTCCCCGACCTCCAACACCTACAGCCAACAATGTCAATCAGATAACCATTAGAGATGGAAATTAAATGACTTGTCAATTGTCAAACCACTAAAGAATACTTATACGAGTTACAATAAAGCAAATGAAACAGAAATTAAGTAATATATAGGGCTAGCATGATATCACCAATGCAAAATGCTTCTACTTAGTTAAGCACTTTTTCTACTTGATCAAGGTGCTTTTGCAGCTCCAGTAGCTGGCAGTAGTGGTAAAATGTGCGTGGTTAAAGAAAGGGAAGATAGAATTTTACAAGGCCCCAAAAGATTAAGAGTGGGGGAAAACAATGTCCTTAATAAGACCAATTCTCACTAAGCACGCTGCATTGCAGGTATATAATGCAGCCTAATATGTCTCTTGCAATGTCACACGAACTAAGAAAGCGACTGGCCGACTGCATCTACTATTTCTACTAAACGGCCTGTATAAAAGCACAATAAAATATTTCAACAAGAAATGCAGACCCCGAAAATGGTGGCTAGCCAATCGTTAAGTAACCAGCTCCCAAATTTACGGCATTTCTCTAAGTGGCTTGCACTCGAGAAACAGCTTATAGTGGGCTTTAATTAGGGTGAAAAAGGTTCTTAAAGAAAATACAGATGTGAAAGACGAGCTTATCTAAGAATAATGAGCATTGAGATTTGAGCAACATACTGCAAAGACGGGAATAGTTTGCACCAAGAATAAGCCATATGTCACCATAGGTGCATTTATAAGTCAAAACTCATCCCAAAGATTACAGTCTCCGATGGTTAATACTATTCTGTACTGGCAATTGGTGCTAAAATAAAAAACTTGTCCAGTTGTGAAAACCTACGATCCGATTTCAATGAAGTTTAAGAAACGTCAAAAAACGGTGCCTAATTACACCAGCCCGGAAATTACTGTGCCAATTTATCATGAATTATATCCACAGTGGTCAAGATTGCAAGTAACAAGCATCCAAGCGTGAAGGGGAATACAGTAACTCGATAAAGTGCAGACATACAGTAGAAACTTGGAAATGAGAATAAATTACTGCTTCAATTTTTTTGTGGAATGCGGGTATAAACACACGGTCATATATTAAACGTATGGTTGTGCAAGTCAAGCTAGGGCAAAAATAGCAGGTAAAGTCAATGTTCGCACGGAAGAATTTGATAAAAGTCGAAACGGAAAAAATTCAAGGAAAGAGGGAGTATGAGATAAGTACCGGCAGTAAGCTGTGAGGGGCTTAGAGAGTTCGGTAACGACGACGGAGTCAACGACTTTGTCTTCGGTCTTCCTTATCTCCGGGTTTATCGCCTCCGCTCTGACCGCCACCATCATCCGCCTCGGCCTCGCCGCAAAAGGAGGAGCGGGACTCGAGTGGGCCCCGAATCTTCCTTCCGCCGGTGACCTGAGGGCAGACAGTCCAGCACCGGCGATGCTAAAAATCGACGCCATTGAATTTCTACCTGCGGCTCGCACTCTTTCCCAGTTTCCCTGTTTCTGCTCGGCGGTTGGTGATATACGAGGATGAGAGTGAGGTGGCGATGAACGTGTGGATGAACGTGTGGCGAACACAATCACCCTGGTGGTACAGTCTAATCCAGTGGATTGCTTTTTTTCTTTTTCTTTTTTTGGTTCAATTTTTCACACAGCCTTATTATTGGAGAGGGGAAAGAAAAGGAAAAAAAAAAGAGCGAAATGTTTAACTATACTAGCCTCCCTAGAGTTTTTTTTTTTTAAGGTTAAACAGAAAAATTGTGATATTAATATGCGAATCAAGTTACAAGAGTAGTCAAGTTACGCTTCTGAAGCACTACATCTTCTTAGTTACACAAGTAGTTAAGCTACTTTTCAAGAAAATCAGATAAATATACATTAAAACAATACAAGTAACATCAAGAAACTCACATTGATGAATCTAAAAGTACTACAACTATTTTTTTTTAAATACAAATATTAAATTATTTTTATTCGAGACCTCTCTAAAGTCAAAAAGAGTAACTAGATCCTATGCCCAATACTAGCTCCTCTGCTCAACATCCAAGACTTTAGAACCCCAGTGATGATTACTCTGTTATGAGGACAGAAAGTCACATCCAGTCCTTTCTAAAAAACACCACTGCTGCATTACCGGTAAACTGGACTGCACCGCTTCTGTAAAATTCGGCGAAACCTAAAAAAATACCATAAAAGTCACAATTCTTCACAAGCCAAAAGATCCAATCTCCTCTCCCCACTTACCCCATCATCTACCCCGACCTCTAACCCTTACCCCAACTCCCCACATTCACATAAAGACGAAAAGAACCAAAAAAAAGTAAACTACAACTAACAGATTCTACACCCAAAAAACCCGTTCTCCTCGCCCCCATCCCCCCCACCCTACCCCCCAACCCCCCAGAAGAACAGAAGCAAGAAGGGAGAAACAAGACCAAAATCAAACAAGAATAAAAACAGAGATAAGAAAATGAAGGAAAAGAAAAACAACAAATCAAATCACAGATCTAGCTACACTTCCATTTGGATTTAGATGTAACTGAGATCTGAAAGAAAGAAATAAAGTAGATCTGGAGGCCATGGAGAGAGAAGTCTAGAGCTTGATCTTGGAAGCCATGGTGGCAGTGAAGTGGCTGGCCAGTGACGTCGTCATATATGGCCGGGCATGAGAAGAGATGAAGTGACAGCCACTATGATGGTAGCAAGTGGTCGACTGGGCTATGAAACGGTTGGTAGCCGGGCTTTAGGGGAAAATAGGGTAAGGGAAGGCTAGAAACTAAGAAGGAGAAAGAGAGGTGTTGGGGGAGAGAGGAGGAAGAACAGCTCAACCCCCTCCCCCGACAGCATCAGAGCAGTTTGTGGAGGTTCTTCTAGAGAGAGAAGGAGGAGCACTTTGTCTCGCGCGAACTTTGTTGTGCCTCCCTAGAGTTTTGAAATGGAACATTGAAACTTGCATCGAGTGTCGCTCTCTCTAGACTAAGATATTAAATTTGATGCATTTGTAGTTTATCGTTGCGTGCTGATTAATATATGTTGTCAAACTCTAAAAATGACAAAAAAGTATTCAGCGTAATGAGAAAATGATTATACGATTTTAGCTTTGCACACATGTCAATATCACCGCCAACAAACATGTCTAATGTTAACAATAACAACTGAGTTATAGTGAAGTCATGGAAAGAGCTTGACGATTCCCACAACCGAATCGAAGATAGAGAGGGAGGAGATCTCTACTTTGAGCTCGTGGATGATGAGATCTAAAGATTCGGTGGGTGCGTGAAGTCGCCTTGGGTTTTGACCTCAATCATGGCAGTACATTCCAATTAGGTCGGCGGGTGAAAACGCTAGGGATCGTGAGCTTGAAAATGGCAAGATCTTCAGATATGTTAGGTGCTGTGAAATGGCCACGGAATCCAACCTCAATAGCAACAACACAGACGATAATGTAGACCAAACCTCTAACGACGACACATCGATGGAGCCTCGCGAGTTAGTCAAACACACGATCTTTTACTTGTTTGGTCAGCCTTCGATTCATTACAATCACGCGATTCATATATCATACTGAAATTTCAGAAAATAACAAAAAATTTAAATGACAATTCAACGTAACGTGAATTATTGTTAAAAAGTCAATAATTTCAACATCAGATAAAAAGGACGCGCAATAATTTAACAAAAGCATTTTCATAGATAGTTCAACCGCGTGGATTCACGCTCCTGGGAATAAATATACAAACCTGTCCAGCACGTGCTCTACATGCACGTGGACCAATAAGCAAAGGAAAAGCCCGATATATTGGTTAAATTCGAGCTTTAGATCTCCCCGATCGCCAACGTCGCGCGTAACATCCCCAGTAACCGATCTCTCATAATATGAACAGACTTCGATCCCGCCTCAACAACTTATAATCATCCCCACCCCCCCAACCCCACCCACCCCACCCCACCCATTTTTGAGCTTCATGAATTGCATTCTGCTTTAACTTTCTCTCTCAATCCATCTACAATGGCGAGGGTTTCCGGTAAGCGAGAAACCCGCGCGGTATGGATGTGTCTTGTGGTGCTGGGGTGTTGCGCGGGATTATCGTCCGGTGCGAGATCCGAGAAGGAGGTTAGGGAGAGGTTCTACGGCAATTTGCTCAATTCGACGGCGCCGGACTCCGGCGAGGGCAGCATCGCGAAGATGTTCGACCGCGTTCTCGAGAAGGAGTTCTCTGAGAATGATCAGCCTGAAGGTTAGGGTTTTGAATTTACCTAATTTTTCGTTAATTTATTGCGGAACTGCAATGTGTAGTTTTTGGTGTCCGATTTGTTGTTTGCTTTTTGCAAGTATAATTTGAGCATCTGAACGCTGACTTCACTTGTTGTTATTGTCCTTGTTTGACCGTTCGAGCAATACTTATTTGATCAGTAAGAGCTGTTCAAAATTTAACCTAGAAATTTGCAAAAAGTCAAAGGAGATTAAAGAATATGAAATGGAGGGGGTATTTTTACTAGCAATACCACAATGTGGCTTGATAACAGTAAGTAGTCTAATGCGGTTACAAGCATTTTTGTAATGTCAATTAGAGCAAAAGAATGGAAATGGAATAAGGAGAGAAAGTTCTTCTAGTGAAGCCAAAAGTCTTTGAGCATTGTTGTTGGAGTTTGCAGCAGCTTTTGTATTTTTGTGTTCATCGTGTACGTAGATGGGTTTCCCCGGATTTTTGGATGTAACATAACTCATTATGTTTAGGACTTTCAATGCCAAGCTTACGAATACGATTGAGCTAACTGTTTCAATTAGTGATTTTGTGCTTCATCAATTTCCCCAGTGTTGTTCAGTGGCTGCTTGATATTGCTTGTTTTTTTTTCCCCCCTTTTCCTATTAACTAGGATCTGACAGAAGCAGCTTTAATAGCAGTGTGGCGGATCAAGAAGTACGTTCAGACATTTGGAACGCTTTATCTTTTACACTCCTTCACATTACAATCATTCATTGTATGTTCTTTTCCTTGCCAAACATGAGTTTTTTTTTAACAAATTTTACAGGCTGTACTGGAGACTGTAGCCAAAATTACGCACGAGAAGATGAGGAAAAATGAAACCCAAGAGGCGAAGTAAGGAATGTTTGTTTTCTGTTTCGCATGCTAACACAAGGATGATTTATTTTGATTTCTCATGATAACTAACAGTGAAACTTATTAATATCTTTTCGAGTAAGAATTTCTTCTTCTTTATTTATATTCATGTCATTTTGACAGTGCTACTAGATCATTCCAGATTCAAGATGTTTTTTCGGTGGATAATGAGGGTTCTGATGACGTGACAACCTTGATAGACAAAAAGGTGATTACAAACTTAGTAATGATTTAGGAAACATTTGCTACAGATGCTTTAGGTGGCCTTTTATGCTGTTTTTCTTTTAGCACACGCTGACACTCTTCACTCAATGGCAGGACAATGTATTCGTAATGTCAAACAAAAAGTCAAAGTATCCTGTACTTCAAGTAGATCTAAGGTTAATCTCTCTTAATTTCTCTAGACTGTTATGCATGATTTTTTCTCTCTAAGGGATCATTGATCAAAAGCTGGTGATGTAGCTGCTTCAAATCCCCATTAGAACTGTATTGCTTATTTACTATAGTGTAAGTGACGTATTGATTTTACCGTGGCATTTATGTAGGCTAATTTCAGACTTGGTGGTTGTTATAGTTTCTGCTGCCATTGGTGGAATCGTCTTTTCCTGTCTGGGACAACCGGTTTGTATCCTTAGAATTTGGCTTCATTTTTTTTGGTCATCCTAGATTCACCTCAGTTTATATTGAGCAAGCTTAGTTTCTGTATGTTTCTTATGGCTTCTTTTGGTAGGTTATCGTCGGTTATATTCTTGCTGGTTCGCTAATTGGACCTGGTGGTTTGAAATTCATCAGTGAAATGGTGCAGGTATGTCTGATCACTCTGATTATTTTAAGAGCATTCTCTTTTAAGTTTTTTTTTCTTTTTCTTTTCATGTTGTCTATTTTGGCTCTCTGTTTGAATGTTGAGTTACCGAACTTGTACATTTTGAAAGTACTGGAATCCGAGGCATGTCCCACTTTACTGGGTTTAATTAAAAAAAACTACATAAAAGGATTAATTGCCAGAACACCCCCCCCCCCCCCACCCCAAAAAAAAAAAAAATTCCCCTACATGGCACTATAGCAAGAGTATCCCCCTAAAAGATTTAATAGCAAAATTCCACGCAGGGATAGCACTGTTACTCCTTATGTACTTTAAATTCCAAGAAAACCCTTGTTTTATAATTAATCCGCCAAACTGTGGGGGGACTTATGATTTGGTTTAATTGCCCAACTGTCTTCCCACACAGGGCACGATATTGACAATATCCCCTAAAAATCTAACAGGAAAATCCCCTCTCGGCATATGGCAGGGATAGCACCATTACCCCCTGGTCCAATAAGTTCCAATAAAACTCATGTTTGCAATTGACTAACCAAACTTTGGGGGCACTTTCTGAAGGACGAGATCTTATGATGTTGTGGGGAATTTTGGTGAGCAACTAATTAATGAAGGGAAACACAACAGAGTCAAGTCAAAATTAGGATTTTGATACAGATGCACGCACACACACATAGACTCCTACATATGTGTGTGTGTGTGTGAGCGCGCGTTCATGTGACTTTACACACACACACACATTCATATATATACATATAGAGAGAGAGAGTAGCAGCGGCAGTGACAGCGACAGTAAGTCACGATTTCACTGCTGTGATGTTGAACCAGAGCACCAAAGTGCGCAGATTAGGGAGAAGGATAGATTGGAGAAGTAGGGGGAAAAGCGACAGAGTGCTTTACCTGAGCAGTGCAAAAAGCTGATGGCTCACAGTTTCAACTCAATAGAATATTCAACTCGGATAATTAACAGGGAATACATCAAGTCATAGATGAAGGGGAAATTCTGATTCCACTTGGACGACAATAAACCTGAAGTCGAGCTTGTTGCAGGATACTAAAGCCATAGCTGCAGATTCGTGGAGATGGCGGCAAATTCGGCGGCAACTTTGCGGAAGAAAAAGAAGAAAGAGATTTATCCATGTACATGCATGTTGTATTTAAATAAAAGTTGAATATAACCGGTTGAATTTTTTTTAAATTATCCCCAAGGTTTACAAATACATCCCTTGGATGTGAATGATGTAAAATACCTTACTTTTACGGCGGTCATGGGGGCTGTACATCTATGCTGTCCTGCCATATTGGGGGGGAGGGGGGGGTGTATTTGGCAGTTGACCTACAGAGAGTATATCGTGGGCGTCAAAAAGCTCCTTACGTCGTCGACACAAACTGAGTTCTTTCTGCGGGAGATAGGGATGGCAATGGGGCGGGTCGGATGGGGGTTTCATAATATCCGCACCCGCCTCGCCACACCAAACATGCCGCCCCGCCCCGTCATCGGGTTGGGAGATGATGATACCATCCCCGATCCGATGGCCTTTTTGGTAATCCGACCCTAACCCGAACCGATCCGCAGTTTGAATATTGAAGCAAAATTAGAAGAACAATCTGGCTGATGGATCTGACCGCGGCGATCAGAGTGGGGAGTCGCTGGTGGATGGACGAGCGATCGATAACGAGATGATTACACATTAAAAGGACATGACGCTAAAAAATGTACCCTGATACCAAGTCTTCTCACGAAACAAAACTCATCCTCTATTGTCAAATTCTGCTGCTACCATATGCTATCTACTGAGCAGTTTGTCTGGCTAACCATTTGGCCACTACTAAATTCTAAACATCCACCACCTCTGCCTTGGAACTTACAGGATGTTCAGATAACAGTTGCCTGCAAGTTGGACATGATGAATGTGACACTTACCATGTGTTTATGCACTGAACGTGGAAACAGTGATTACATATCGGCAAAATCCGTACCTTCTCCCATTCGGTTAAATCTCCAAGGCATATTGCACTGTCTGTTGCCGGAGAAGAAGAGAAAAGGGAGAGAGATGAAAAGGCGACCGAACGGAGAAGAACAGTGACCGGCGACGGACATGCTTGGGATGCGGCGCCTTAGGAGAAGAAGAGAGTGGGGAGAAAGATGAAAAGGGGCTAGGGTTTTCTATACTTTATACAGGAAGAGATATGGACGGCTGAGATTAAATGTTGATTAGGAAATGAAGCGGGGCGAGTAGCGGGGCAAATATCCCTAAAACCATACCTGCCCCGTATCCACTGCGGGTTTTGAAAGTAAATACCAAACCCGCCCCATGACCCGGTAATAGTAAAAAAAATACGCTCCTATAGGAGCGGGGCGGGGCGGATATTCGCCGGATACGGGTCCAATTGCCATCCCTAGCGGGAGATTCATTGCATATCCCAAACCTGTTGATAGGAAATCAGCAACCACGTTTGCTAAGGTAGTAGTGTTATCAGGTCTGTTTACATTACAGGACTTTAGTCCTTTTACACAATAGTAGCGAGTATATGGTAAGCACAAGTAATTCTGATAGTACTGCAGTGCGTGTAGTTGGCTGTTAGTTGAGCTGACAATCAGTGGATACTTTTTAGATCGGCTGCAAATTGCTTCATGTTTCTGGGATGTCTTAGATTCGTGCGTCTAATTCCTAGAGTTTTGGTAACTAAATGGCCTTCTTTGTTTGAAGAGCACGATGGACCATCATATGCCTAATTTCATGATTCGCTAGGGTGGTGCATGACAGCTTTCCTCTTCTATGTTTTGCCAATGATATGGAATACTGAAACCAAATAGCAATTCGGCCAGAAATATGGTTGCATTATGAGATTAAAATCAAACAGACCGAGCTAAATTGGTGTAACCCTGAAGTTCAAATAAGTTTAGGGGAGAAGAATATTTTGAAAGTTCAGAACTTCCATAATATGTCTCTCCTAAACTTATTCTAGCTTTTTCGTGTTCGGCAATATTTAGTAATGTTTTGCTTTAATGGATTTGCCTTTTGACAATTGACATTATTATTTCCTTCTATATTTTATCTTGCTGTATTATTAACTGTCACTACATGATGCTCCTTCAGTGAATTATGTTTTAGCTTGATATGTTTGTTCCTCTATAACAGGTTGAGACTGTTGCTCAGTTTGGTGTTGTCTTCCTCCTATTTGCTTTAGGACTGGAGTTCTCTTTGACAAAGGTTTACACTTTCTACATATGTCACTGTCATTGACCAACTTAAGTTTTTTCTGTTTATCCAATAAAATCTTTTGTGTTTATATGAACATCTCTTGGAAGCTGTTTTAACTTGTTAATTGTGCAGTTAAAAGTTGTGGGTCCTGTTGCTGTTCTTGGAGGGCTACTTCAAATAATTATTTTCATGTTCTTGTGTGGTATAACTGCCATGGTATAGTTCTGGGCGTCAGTTTTTATATGAATAATAGTTTTTTGATTTTATGTGTCTTTGCGAAACTCCTGAAGTTTTTGATTTGGATTGATGCTGACTTTCACATCTGCCAACTACCATAGTTATGCGGAGCCAAGTTGTCAGAGGGTGTATTTGTTGGTTGTTTCCTGTCGATGTCGTCCACGGCAGTGGTATATTTTTGATATATTTCTAATACTGTTCTTCTTTGAGTCCTATCCGCCAAAATCTGACAGAGGATCTTGGTTTCCCATGCTGTTTCAATAGGTGGTTAAGTTTCTGATTGAGCGGAATAGCAACAATGCTCTTCATGGTCAAGTGACAATTGGTACGCTTATTTTTCAGGTAACCATTAAACTAATTGTCAATGGCTTAAAAATACAAACACAGCCAACATTTTGGTCATATGACATTTGTTCATTCACCATTGGACTTTTTCAGGATTGTGCCGTTGGCTTACTGTTTGCTTTGCTACCGGTTTTGGGAGGCAATAGTGGCGTTTTGCAGGGTATGGTCTCAATGGGAAAACTGTAAGTTCTTCAGCTCTGACTTTTGTTTTCTCATTAATCGTATCTATGCGCTATAGGCCCTTCCCAATGAACATGGTGATTGTTTACCAGTTTAAGCTGCACAATTCTAAAGTCAGAACTGATGGTATTCTAGCGGTACACTTGTACGCTAGGTTGGGAGTGTGCATTCACAGGCATACTTCTGTTGCCAAATATTGTCCTCGTGATTTAACTTATGATTGTTATTGACTCTAGGATGCTAGTATTGTCCATGTATCTTGCGGCTGCATCTGTATTGACGTGGTCGTTTGTTCCTCGCTTTCTAAAGCTAATGATGCGACTATCATCTCAAGTAAGTGATCTCTCACGACTTGTCATACTTTAGTGTTTTAGTGCAGAAAGATTTTGGTATATCTTTTTTTGGTCTTGCTATTATGTATTTCACCAACCAGTGGGACTATTTATACTGTTGCCTATTTAAGAATTGATTGCTTGTGCGCGCAAAAGATAGAATCTAATTTCTGAATTATTTGCCCGAATTGGCTGCTCAGTTTTGCTGCTTGTTTTCTATATCATAATAGCTGTTGAAAACCGCGATTTGTCTTATATTGTTTGATTGCAAACCCAATATTTGAGAATTAACTTGCAAAGGAGAATAAAAAACGCCAATATGGAGATATTAGGCATACTCCACCACTTGAGACAAGTTAAATTGTGTTAGAAGCTTTCTAATAAACTTGAGAAAAGTTAAATTGTGTTAGAAGTTTCTGACATTACCGACCTGGTAACCTTGTACGTTCTCTAAATTGCAATGATCGGGATTCAAAAGCAGAGGTATTTGATTTCTTCTATTTTGGGGTGTTAAGTTACCATTTGTTCTAAAGATTTTAGTTGTTAGAGAGTGCGCACAACAATGCACATGCAAGCCCCCGATTGCATGTGAAGAGACAAATCAAGGTGCACCACCACCAAGTTCACAAATAAGCAGACTGCAAATTGCACTGTTATAAAGCGGGGGACCAAATGCAAGCAGGAAGAATCAAACCCAAGACCTTGCGTAATATTTTCTTAGGTTTTGGGTAATCCATAAAGCTTCTATGATAAAGAAAAGGATAACCACAATATTGTGTTAGCTCCAGAAATCTCATATTCTTGAAAAACGGGGGAGTGCCTTTTATTCTTCATAAACGAAAGCATAGTAACATGTTTGAACTACCTACCGTCTGTACTTTTGAATGCTGCCTTCACCTTTGATGATTACAAAGATACAGCTGTCTTTTATGAGTATGGCATTTGTTGGTTAATAACATTCTACTTTGCAGTAGAAGAAGGGACTAGATAAGTTGCTTCTTACTGTACACAGATCTGCCAAACCTCCTTTTTCTAGTTTCAGGTATATTACACGATATAGGAATGAGTACTTATATGCACGGGCCCTGTGCATATAGTTAGACACAACCAAGGGGGGGTACCTAGGCAAAGGCGCAACTCTGACATTTTATGTCCATGTGTGGACAATCGGCCTGAAAGATGATGTGTTGGAGCCATGCAAAAATTTCTCAAGGATAAAATATTTAGTATAAAATTGATCGAGGAAAGGCAAAAAAGGCGCGTGCAGAGATGATAAATTGATCAGGGAAAATTTTAACATCACAGTAGCCCTGTGCAAGGAATGCCAGTAGTCTAACCCCTGTGTCGGGTCAACTGATTGACAGCAACTACCTGTAAAATCTTGAGAAGATTTGGTATATTACATGCCATATCTGATAAAGCTTTTGTTTAACATAGTTCACAGCTGGTGGTATCTGAGAAAGAAGGAAGCCATGGTATCTGATCCTTTCATGTTAGTGTAGTAGATTCTAGTGGGGATTCAATTTGACTTAGTCCAAAAGCATCCATTTATGACCTTACTTAGGACTGGTTGATATAACTTGATTGCTTGCAGCCAAACTGGGTAGTAGCCTCCTCTTAAGCTGTCACCGTAGGTATGTTACATTCCATATTTGACAAAGCTCTTGTTTAACATAGTTCATAGCTGGCACTATTTGAGAAAAACTGTGACGTGTGTCTGATCTTTTTGTGTTGTAGTAGACAGTAACGTGGTTAAGTGTTTAGGACTGATTGAAAATAACTTTATTGCTTGCAGCCTGGAATCGGTTCTTATTGCACTTTCCTATGTAAGAAGGAAGCTATAGTGTCTGATCTTTTTTGTGGTGTAGTAGGCTGTAACGTGGTCAAGTGTTTAGGACTGATTGAAAATAACTTTATTGCTTGTGGCCTGGATTCGATTGTTATAGCACTTATTCTATCTACAGCTTTTATATTTTACCTTTTCCTGTTAGTATTATCAAGTCTTAGCTTCTTTTTTTCTGACTGATTTTACTAATGCGTATGTATCTGTGATTTGCAGACAAATGAACTTTACCAGCTAGCTGTAGTGGCTTTTTGCTTATTATCTGCTTGGGTGAGTGCAATTTGGGATATTTCTCGTTTCTTCTCCACCCACCCTCCTCCCTCCTATCTTTTCTCTCTCATTCCTTGTATGAATCTTGGTGCAAGTTATACTTTGTCTCATCACTTGTCTGTGAAAAATATGTATCTTGGTGCAAGTTACTATGTCTCATCCCTTGTCCGTGAAAATACGTATTTTGCTGCAAGCTATACGATGCCTTCTGTTGTCTGCATCTTCCATTTTAATATTTATGGTACTATTTTTGTTCCATTAAGGAGTGTAATTGAAAGTTTCAATCTAGTGTAAGAGACGGGAGGATAAGTTTCACCGTGGTCCCTAATCTAGTGTCAGTTTCATGTTGTCCTAAATAATTTTGTTTCATCCTCGAAGTGTCACAGCAGTATATTGTTAATCTCCTGCATATTACCTGTTAGAAAATCCTGCTGAAAGCTCGCATGCCAGACTCAGCAGTTTTAGTCGCAGTAATGTTATTTTGTACGTTTGATATATGCACACACATTAAATGCATATAAATATTCTTCCTTGGCATCGACTTCTCTCTCTCTCTCTGGGTGTGTGACTGTGTGTGTCTCCCTCTCCCTCCCTCACTCTCTTCCTCTCCCTCCCTCCCTCAACACGCAAGTAGTATTGAAAACACTTCTATAATGTTCCATTAAGTCCCACCTCAACCATCATTCTAACAACCACCGATGCCATGACTACTAAACTGCCTTCAACGATGAACTCCTCTCTCAGCTCTTCACATCCCACCAACTCACAAATCACCCTGAAGTTCTTACAGCTTGACATCATATCTTCATCTTCGAATTAACATACTAGGGAGGGTGAATGGGTCATTCCACTGAAATGTTTACTCTGTGTGCATTTCAAAGAGTCAATGGACCTATGTGATATTTCGAATAGATAGTGGTATGTCTGATATTACCCCCAACCTCAAAAACATTGATGATATAATCCCTATATAAAATACATCTTCATCTTCAAATGAAAATTAAAACTGAGTCTGGCGGTCATCTGTTATTGAAAGGATTGAAATACACCCATTGCATGTGTATAGTTTTGCATGAATAATTTTGAATGTACAGTGCATCGCAACTGTTGGCCTTCACATCATTGTATAGACTCTATTCAAATCCAAACATGTCAAGCACCATCGAGACAAATGTCAGCAGTTGACAACATAACTGTTTATTGCTGTCCTTTTTAGGAACGTTTTAATGTTTCCGGTATCCCTTTATGTTTCCAGTGCAGTGATAAGCTGGGTCTGAGTCTTGAGCTGGGTTCTTTTGTGGCTGGAGTTATGATATCTACCACTGACTTTGCACAGCACACTTTAGACCAGGTACTTCTTTTCACTTATATTTACTATTTTATTTGGAAGAGTATTGGTTTGATATGGGTCAAGTACACTGACCTCCCTTGCAAAGAGACCTTCCTTCTCTTTACTGATATCGCACTGTCCTCCAATTGGGTACAAAATTGAAGTCGTTGATTTTTCGAACATTCCTCCAGAGTTATTGTTACCTTGATGTATATTTAGCCCCAAAAGCAATTTTTGTCTTGCCCTTAAGGAAAGTCATTTTCTTAATTCCTTTCTTCAAACAATAATAAAAGATACTAAACAAAAATTAATCTAAAATTTGCAGGTACACACCCGCCTCAAAAAAAATTCTTAATATTAGGAAGTCATAATTTCCCCTTTGAAAACAAAGTAGAAAAGAGCAATAAAATGTGAGATGTGAATAGGGAAAGATGGTCCTTTCACAAATATATGCCTTTAAAATGTAGTAAAATGGGAGGGCAAATACCTAATCGACTGATCCAGGTTAATCTAGTCAATGGGCCAACAGTGACAGGGAAGTAGGCATAGTTTCAGAAACGAGAAGGTAGGTTTTTCAATACAAGGCAAACCCAATGGGAGGTCAGTGTAATAAGCCCTTCACATAAGCATGATAGACCAGACTAGTGTTCTTAATGCCCCTGCATTTTCCTCTCAAAGACTAGACTACTACACCTTATTGAGTCATCTTTGTTTTCCAAAGGACTTGCTAATACCTACAGTGCTTTATGTTGTAGTTTGGGATATTGTTCTATCCCCTCAAAGAAATGTTTAGCTTCGAGCAGTTGTTTGTTGGTAATGTTCTTTGCATCATTTGGTGGATGCTGAAATAAGGAGAAGCAAGAAACATGTATGAATGGCTTGAAAGTTAATTGACATGAATGAAGTTGGCTTTTAAAGAATTTCTTGAAAGTATGTCAGTCAAAATTAAATGTTGTAAATACTAAAACTGCAAGGTGGTTGGTGTGAAATATCTCTTGTGACCAATT